>JANPWX010000271.1:558680-751566 GCA_024734555.1 Trochalopteron elliotii
CTGGCAGGGAAAATTCTTGTCAAGCTGGGACAACGTGTTACTCATGTCACTATCCACAGCTCTCAGCCCTGTGCCTGCAGCTCTTAGGCACACCTTGGCAGGCAATATGCCCTTGGGTGGGTGACACAGTCTGGGCTCCCTTAGGCTGAAACACAAGGTGTAATTTTAATATATTGCAAATGATCCATATACATTTACCACTTCCTGTGATTCTCCAACCCACTCAGGCAAGGAACAGTCACCAGCACTCTGCTGTAGCTGTGAGAGGTGGGTGGCAACACAGTTTAAGTCTCTTTTAGTCCCATGGAGCTAGCAGTGCCCAAGTACACCAAGTCTCATTACGATAGCCTCATTTCCTTGGATGTTTCTCATTGGTGAGGTCACATTGTTGTTATCCTCTGCTGTTGTCTGACTAGGGAACTGGGGAAGGAAATTACAACACAAAATTCAAATCAGGGGATTTTTTTGAGGAACTCGAAGTAGCACATAATAAAAATGCTAATAATATGTTGCAATCCAGTTCTCCAGTCAGATGGTTTTGCACCAAGAGGAAGTTGCTGCAGATGCCCTGCAACCTGGCTAGTGTAATATCTGGGCATGAGAGGACATCCCAGAACAAACTGTTCTGCTCTGACTTCCCTAGAGAAGGATTAACACTGACGGCTCTTTCCTTTTGGGCTGAGAGGATTTAATAATTCAAACAGTCTTACTGCATTCCCATCTGTTTCTGGTCTTCCCTTGCTAGTCCTTGATGATGTGAGGTGTAGGAATCAGGGTGAAGAACAAACCCAGACTGGTGGACAGGCACGATCCCACTTTTTTGAACAGCTCCCTATCCTCAACACATTGCTCTCTACTGCAGTAGCTGTGACGAGAAGCTGGTGACTGGTACGAGTGACCTTCAAGGGGATTAGCCAGAGATGTGTGACTGCCAGTGAATAACTCTATTCATTTATTATGCGTGACGAACACTAAATCATTCTAGTAAGAGTCTTTTCCATTCATTCGCTGCTTGAGAATGATTAGCAGCAAATAGCTGATAGAAGCTTTTTCCAGTGGAACTGAGCAAAATGCACAGGGAGAGACAAAAACTTTGTCCCATTCACTTGTGGTCAACTCCCATCAATAGAGTTGGTCAAATATTGGGGGAAATGGCGGGTCAGTGTGCATCTGTGCAATAAACAGATATCTTTACATCATAAATCTTATATCTTCCAGTCTCCTGACCAAGCCCATGCTGCTACTGGAGACATTTGCCAGTTTTTTTTTCAGATGCAGCAATGGTTACTCTTTGAACCATGGAGTTTCTCTGTAAACTAACACAACTATGGATAAAATGGAGCATTTCACTTTTCCAGACAGCAAATGGATGACTCTACACCTGTCTGTCACTGTGCACACCAATGACTTTTCAAAACTAGCAGAGTTAAGCTGCTGATTAAGACATGAAGCTGCCATTTCCACCTACCCAGAGGTGTAAATACCATAGCAGAGTAAAAATGAAAAAAAGCAAGGATGCTGAATCAAAGTGGAAAGCAACATCCCGTGTCATGTCCCCAGTGTTGTTCCCCTTTCTCCCTCACGTATCTGAAATATTCCTGTGTCGTGCTGACCAGGGTGGTATGAATGAACCACAGGGCTGAAGAATGGCTAAACTGAATAATACTCAGTGTGTCCCAACACTGCTGCATGGAATGCTGCCCTGTCAAGTGTGAGACCCTGGCTTGAGTCCCTGCCACTTGATTTGGAGCAGAAGCTGACCTTCACAGTCTAAGAGATCCCATGGACTGGCTGAAGAACAGGTGAACCACATCTTAAGAAGGTATGAGGGCCTAGCAGCTCTCCTACCAGGCACAACTCTGGAGACCTTGCTTATCTTACCTCTTCCCTATGACGTTGAGCAACTCCATCTCCCCACTTTGTACCCACTCAACTTGACCATTACTTCAATTTTACTTTTTAGGTAGTGACTGCCATCAGGTTTATTCCAAAGGGACTCCTCTCTCTCTCTCTCTCTCTCTCTCTCTCTCTCTCTCTCTCTGTAGGCATGACTGAAATTCAAATAATAGCAAATGTATTTCTCTTTTCAACTACACTTCTAAGTCAAAAGAGGTCATGTGTGCATGTACACAAATAGAAAACCAGTGGGGATATTTGCTTCAGATGATAATGCTGTATTTCACAGTCCCATCTTCCAGCAGCAAAATTGTTGGCTTTTTGCTCAACATCATATGACTCTTGAGCAGTGAGGACTCTATGCATCTCCACGTGGATTTAACAAAATAATTAACTGTTATTCAGCACAAAGAGAAAGTCACAAGATTGCAGGGAGCAGTGCTAAGAATGCAGCTCCATGGCAGAAGAAGAGCAGCTCTCTCTGAGCTGATGATGAGCTGCCTGAATAGCCCAAGCCCTGGCTGCAGCACTGTATCATTTTCTGTCTGTTCACAGCTGCTCTTGGCCAGTAGGAACTGGAATGAAGCACGGGTTCTGGATTAGCTCATGCTCATGCAGAGCTAACAATTACCTTTGGTTTTGCCTGTTGCAGGAAACTCCAACAGCTTCTTTCCTGATCTGCACTCAGATTTTCCAACCCTCAAAAATGTCACGTGCCTAGGGAAATAAATTCACAGTGTGAAGGAGTAAGTAAAAAACTTTAGTATTTTATGGGCCGGAGGCATTTCTTGGAGTAATTGCAGTTTTCCTAACTTACATCTTTTTGCTGTGTGACCTTACCATTCCTTCTTCTTTTCTCCTGAACTCTATGCCACACATTTTTCTCCCCAACAGCCATAACATTTAAAAATTATTCACAAGACGTAGCCATAAAGAATGATTAATGTTTCATCTTCAAAAATCAGCTTACAGTGCTATCCCTCCAAATGCACACTGGATGTGGGGCTTCCAAGGCTTTCCCAGTACCATTGCCAGAACTCCAAATGGCACTTCATCCTTTCCTGAAGGCCACAGGGCCTCCATCAAGACTACTTTGCAAAGATAACCAGTAACTACCACAGGGTTTTCTGCTGGGTCCACCCACACAGCACTAACTAGGAATTCCCACCAAGAATAATCTGGCTTCTCATGTGAGTAATAATGTATTAATGTGAGAGAAAGAGGACATGTAGTCATTCAAATCAGGAGCAGCCACAGCCTTCTAATTAAGGAGGCAGTTTGTTTTCTTCACACAGTTTCCTGAGCAGACAGATCTCTCAGAGACTAACAACTGATCTTATCTATGGTTCAGCACTGGAAAAGCACAAGAAAAATGCATTCCAGCCTGGATACCAAAACAAATAAATTTGGCTTTATGAGCAGAATAACTACAAATGGTACATGATTGATTGATTACATATCATCATCCAACAAGTCCACAGCTAATGAAGCATAATTCTGAATAGATGAACATGAAATAAATACCATTAAATAGCCTATAATAAACATTTTTCTAGACTCTTTTAAAAGCCAAAAAATCACAGTAATATTTATTACCTAGACTGCTACAACACAGCTAATGAGCTCTCAAAAACTTCATAACAAATGTTGCAGTATAAAAAAAAAAAAGTACTTTGGTTATCCACTGTGAAAAGCTGTACCAGACCATCCCATCCTGGCTATGTCAGAAACTCCCTCCCGGGGCAGGGAGAGCAGTGCCAGCCACCAGTGAGCCTTCTCTCAGGTAGTTTCCACCTCACTGAGGACAGCACAAACAGCCATTTCCAAGTGGCTGCAGTAAATGGCTCAGCTGGCAAATGATCCGCTTCAAAACCTGGCAAATAGTTAAACACAGCAGTAGAGAACACAGCACACGGAGGAGACAGGAGCTCCAAACAAGTGGCATTAACTGGGCTGTGGAAGTTGGGACACCATGGATTCTGGGAGCACCTGGTCTGTGCCCAGCCATGTGGGTTTACTTCAGCTGGAAACCCAAGTGCCAACAGTCTGCTGTCCTCACTAGGATGCTGTGTGCTACTTCTGCCTCTGTGCTACCTACAAGGATCATTTTCATGTATTATTTCCCCTCTTGGCACATAACTACCATTTCCTTGATGCCAGCCAAATGTTTTTCAATCCCAAAACATGCAATCACAAATTTTTGAAGGCATGTAGGTGATCAAGTCTGAAAAAAACACTACCTTTTTTAAGCAGTGACAAGACTCCCAGGATCAAGATAACACTGACGCTAGAACACCCATGGGCATATTACAGGAGTGAAAAAGAAAAATCAAAGTATTTTCTCCTTTTGCAGCATCTCATGTCCTGATGTATCACAGCACTTTACAACCCAGTGATCTTTCCAATGCATCTACAGGGTTTGCAAATACTGTGTCTCCATACTGAAGGATGGAAAAGCTGAGTACTGCAGAGAGTGATTCTGCCTATAGAAATTACTTCTCTCAACAACCATGGGTTCTCTCAACAACCATGCTATTTAGAGTCCTGAAATGGAAAGGATGAAGAAATGCTCACCAGAACTATCATTTTCCACAGATAAGGTAAAAATGCTTCCAACACCTGAAGTTTATGATACCTCTAAGGAATGATGGTACTCCCAGAAAATACATTTGCAGGATCAGGCATTTCAGGCAGACACAACCCTTTTGTTTTCCTTTCAGAAATGTTCCTCTTTTTTGTTTTTTGTTGTATATGTTGGAGTGACTATTTTTGCAGGTGTTCAAACAGCAAAAATCTCCCTTGACTCTCCCAACTTTTGAAAATCTTGGTAATAATTATAAATGATTGAATGGAAAAAAGAAGCTATTTTTCTTTCTCTAGCCAGTGAGAATCTCAACAGGTATCCTTGGCACATGGTCCCTGCAGGAAATGGGCAGTTGAACCTCTAAGGACTCCAGCTTGCCAACCTCCTTTTGTACCTCCAACTTCTTCCTGCCACATCACCAGAAGACCCTTCATCCCTCTAAAATTAGCAAGTGTGGAAGGAAGTAAATTAACACATTAAAACTTGGGCATATGATTGACAGCAATCTATTCATCCCCCTCTAGTAGCTGCTCTTAGAAAGCACAGTGGTGTCAAAGAAGTAACTGCTTTTAGAGGTTCCCTGTTCATACCAGGTGTCACAGGCTGTGCTGTGGTAAACATCGACATTTCTGATGGCATGGCACCATCAGACCTGATAAAACTCATTCCTATGGAGAGTCTTGTCTCTCCTAGAATGGTGGAGGCTAGAAAAATATTTCTCTTTCCCTGGAGCTTCTCTACATTGCAATTTTGATAGGACCAGCCAGTTATTGTGTTCTTTCCATTACTACCTTAATAAAAGAACACGAGATCATTATCTCCCAGCAACTGTGCTGACTCTGTAATAGTGGGTTGGTATGGTTCAGTGTGATGGGAAGTTACTCTGGAAATCTTCATGACCTTTCATGCTCCTAGTATAAAGAACACCCTCCCTGTTCACCTCTGTTTATGCCAATCATGTCATATGGCAGCAATTCCACCAGAGAGGACAGAGAGGAAAAAAGAAAGGCAGACAGAAAGAGAGGAAGGAAAAGTGTGTTACCATACATATAATTTCTGTTCTTCCAAGGACGACAATCCTGAGATTCAGAAACAGAGTGAAAAAGTATATTCCTACTAAAATTTGCAATATCCATTTACCACAGCCCACCTGAAATAATTTCAGCTACATTTTTAACTGTAGGAGTCAGGTTAAAATACCTTAGCTGGACTGGCTTTATTAGAAGCTTATGAATTAAACTGAGAAAGAATGCTTTAGTAGAGGTTTTCTGGCATCAAAGAACCAGCTGCAATAAGCTTTCTTGGACTAAGCTGAATTATTAATGTTGATTATATAAGAGTACCATTCACCTTTCAAATGCTGAGGGTAATTAAGAATCGCTCAACAGAAGAGCTGGGGAGAAATCACTCAAACAACTTTCTTATGCAGCTCCCTTGAAAGAAAAAGAAAACTAAAACCCTGAAAGAAAGGCTGCTCTGCTAATATGCCTTCTTTCAGCAGATTTCAAAGACAAAAAAAAAAAAAAAAAAAGAAAAAGAAAAAAGAATTATTTTCTCACAAATTACATCTGTAGTTAAACATTCGCTTTCGAGATGGGATGTGTTTTCAGCACCACAGCATTAGAAAGGAAATGGGGACGTTGCTCTGAATGTTTAATGATACACTGAGCTGCTCTCTTCTAGTAAAATCTCATTTCACTACCATCATTCTGCTGAGAAAGATGTGTTGAATAACACCAGAGAGCCCTGAGCCAGCGCCACGGTATTACATCATCGCTATTAAATATTCCTCTTTGTGCATTCACGGCATGCTTCCACACATTTGATGCATGAGAAGTGAAAATGGCAGTGAGCTAAAGCACCTCAGTGTTCCCTTCAGCATTAATCAAGCTTCCAGGATGTTAAATGCCTGCAGGGTTACATCCCTGACCCCGCCACAGCACTGCCACCAAACTTTATCTCATGCAGGCAGGAGGTATTGCCGAGTGAGTACCTGATGTGGGCAGCTCTTGCAGCACAGTCACGCACAGGGCTGATTTTAGGTGTGCTCTCTTCCCATACTATGTTTCTCCTAATCTCTGAAAGATGGAAAAGGACAGCAATAGAATGTATGGACTAAAGAAGTGCTTGACTCTAAAACTCTCAAACAAGCAGTGCCCCAAACAGAACAGAAAGCAGGGCCTGACTCCACGTCTGCTGCTGATGCCGAGCCTGCCTCACCCCGCCAGTGGAGCTGGCAAAGCCAGTTGTGCTTGTTCCTGGGATGGGATGAGCCCCCAGAAGCCTGCCCCACATCTACTCACAGTCTTCCATCTTCCTGTTTCTTCCCAGCCCCTGTGCCTTTCTCCCCTCGACCCCCAACTATCCTTTCCTTTCAGATTAATCTCAGCTCAGATGAGCCCCAGCATCCTCTCTCTGATTCCCAACATCTCACTCCCTTCTCACTCCAGTCCCTCACCATCAGGAGAACACAGTAACCAGCTGCATGCAAACACTCAAGTCATCCCGCGTATGAAGAGAAACTGAAAGGTGCAAAACCTTTGGAGAACTTGGACACAACATGCAGTGTCCTGCTTCCCCATGCACCAGAGGGAATGTGTTGCCAAAAGCTACTTTCAGAGGGTTTCTTTGTTTCTTGGTGTCAGTGTTTCATACCTGTTTCTGCTACTTTTCCTGATGTTTCTGGTCTCACTCTTTTCTCTCTCCTTCAAGTGCACCCCAGACCAAAATCTAGCAAAGCCTTCTTCCTGGAAGGCAAGGCCCTTTGGTTTGTTTCTGGTACCCTTCTGTGTATCTTTCTGCTGAGGGGCCTCTGCATCTGCCTCCTGCTACAGAATGTTTGCAGCTGCTTTCACCACAGGGCAAATAATAGAATCATTTAGATCGGACAGCATTTTTAAGGTCCTTGAATCACTGCTAACCCAGCACTGCCAAGTCCACCACCAAACCATGGCCCCAGGTGCCACACAGTGGGGAACAGGTCTCCTGGATACCTCCAGATTAAGGATACAGCAGTAGCAGCCTGCAGGAGGCAAGGGAAGGAGAATGAGGGGAGCCTTGTTTCAGATTTTAAATATTTTTAGGAAAATCTTTATTTAGATTTTTAAGGAAATTTTGTTTCAGATTTTTTAATTTAGACATTCTTTAGGAAAAAGGAACAAGGTGTTATTTATTTGGACACTCTCCTGTTTCCCCTGCCTTGACAAAATTCTGCTTCTTTAGGCATTTGTTTCTGCCAGGAAAAACAGACCACTGGGCTCAGGGTCTTCAAACAGGGTGAAACTTGACTGTGGCTGCTGTTGCTGCCAGTCATGCCTTGGCAGAAGGGTTACACACACAGTAACTGATCCCTTAGGACTTCATCTGCTGGCTCCTTCACCAGCACAACAGCCAGACACATAATACACTCTTGCCATGTGATACTTTAACAAATCTTTTACTGTCTACATCTTCATAGGCTTCATCTCAGCCACCTGGGTTCATGTATGTGTAACTTGTCAGTTACACAGGCTCCCCTGCATCAAATGTATGATTTCTCTGCAAAGCAGTAGGATCTGAACAATGTAACACTGTCCTTTTCCCTACAATGCAAAGCAGATATTCCTGTTTCCTTTGCAGGACATAAAAAGCACACTTGCATTTACCAGGTTGAGGGTGAGTCCCTGGAGGGACAGACCAGATCTTGGGGCAAAACTCTGCACCTAAGCTTCAGTCACAGTGGAGAAACAGCCCTCATTCCAGTCCTGATCCAGGGGTTCTTCCACATCTTTAACAAGGCAAAATGGAATCCCCATTCAAACTACTTCAAAATGCTGAGGCAGTTCATTCTCCCTCTGGTTTGAAAGGAGGGAGTTCAGGAGTGGTTTTGGGGGAGCAGGAGAAGCAGCTTGTTTCTCAGATTTGAGAGAGGAGAAGGGTATTGCTTGTCCACAGAAAGAGCAACCAAGCAAACAAATGAGCCAGTCTTTACTTCAGAAGATCACATAGACTGCAAGGATAATAAAAATAAAGCACAAGAACAGGGCTCCATAGGGACACCTAGTCTGGCACTCAGTGCTGTAACAGGCCTGGAAAGTCTGTCTGTCCTCTCTGCAGCCCCAGCGGCCTCGAGCAGACATGCAGCACACAGAGAGCAGCAGCTTGGTTATCAGGCAGTTAGGCCAGCCACACACAGGAGCCAGAATATACAGCTCAGCTCCTTGTTAACTTGAACTTGGTTGCAGGACCAAGGACACACAGCCTACTTCATGACGGCTGCTGCTCTCATAGTGGTGTCCTTGTGATTTGATTAGCTTACCCTAGCAGGTAATAAATAAGGGGACATGCAAAACAAGTAGATGCATACAGGGAATAACTTCATGGTTGGTAACATCAGAGATGTCTCTGCCAGGTGAGCAATGCCTTCACTGTGGAAACGGACTGTATACCATTTACTACAGGGCAGGAAAACCATTTAGGAGAAGTTCACCCAGTCTTTACACCACAGGATTGCCTGCAGGGAGCAAGCTTCACTTTCCTTAGTTTGTCACACAAATTTATTGCCTTCCTCATGGGGAACACTCAGGCTGATGTCATCAGGCAGAAGAAAAGTGATCAGGAGGGGCAGAGCTCCAGGTGCTGGTGCAGGTTGGAAATGCCCTGCCCCTCTTATAAAATCAGCCTTCAAGTCCTTCACATCCTCCCCTCCACACACCGGAAATTGCAGCTGTGCAGGGGAAGGGTAATTTGGACCCTTAATTCATCAGTTTATCTTGTAAGCCTTTTCCACCAATTCACTTTAAAGTGTTGTTCTATACAGAATCATAGGATGGTATCCTAGAGTCATTGAGTGGCTTGACTTGGAAGGGACCTTAAAGTTTATCCAGTTCCAACCCCTGCCATGGGAAAGGACACATAACACTAGATCAGGTGCCTCAGAGCCCCACCCAACCTGGCCTCAAACACTTCCGGGGATGGGGCATCCACAGCTTCTCTGGGGAATCTGTGGCAGTTCCTTACCACGTCACAGAACAGAACTAACACAGATGGGAACACATATCCCTGGTCCTATCCACTCTCAAAATACTGCTGAAACCCCTTTTTGGCCCCACACATTAGGGCATGGTGAAGAGGAGTGCAGGGGGAAGCTCTGGGTACCACCCAGGCTCTGGGGGCTGAGGAAAGGCTGGAAGCCCTGGTGCCAGTTCCAGATGGCAGGAGCAGGACTGCCCGAGCCTGGGCTCCAAACAGCACATCGCTGTGATTTCTCTGTGGGTCAGCTTTTTTCCAAAGAGGATGAGGTAATCAGAGTGCCCATATTCACCTTTCCTAAGCACTCAGATAAGCCAGTTGGGAGTATGGGATATCCAATTTCTTGTTTCCCTGCAAAGGACACACACACATATCTGATCATGACCAGTATGCACATATAACTAGAACTGATCCAAACCGGTTTGAGTAGCCAAGAATTTACAGTGCATTTGTACCAAGACTGTAGAAAAATATGATTGCACTTTGCAAAACATATGTTAATCTGCTCCATTTTACCTTGAGCAGGCCAATGGTATGTGTTTCATCTTGATAAGGAAACGCTGATCTCATCTGGGACCTTGCTTTTCTAATGTATCTCTAGTAATGATGATGACAAATCTAGTCCACAAATAATTGGCATTATTGGGTTAATGTAGCACTTGATGTCCTCAGATCTTTCCATAGATAGACGTAAATGCTGTAGATGAATCAGACTGTACTGATCATTCACAGTTCACGGTTACCATTTTCAGGGTCAGTACTTTTCCTGTCTTCAGCTCCTCCATGTGTACAACCACATGTTCTAAAAATCAGCTGCTGGCTGTGAAACTTCCAAATTGAAACTGCTTTCTCTGCCTCCCTGGCTAAAAAAAACCAGCCCCAATGTTTCCATGGTTTGTTGCAAACTCTTTGTG
Source organism: Trochalopteron elliotii (assembly GCA_024734555.1). Taxonomy (NCBI): domain Eukaryota; kingdom Metazoa; phylum Chordata; class Aves; order Passeriformes; family Leiothrichidae; genus Trochalopteron; species Trochalopteron elliotii. The sequence continues at coordinate 569,085 of JANPWX010000271.1, forward strand.
AGTCCTAAGAGGTGAATGGTATCTAAATTAATGTATTTTTCGTTTTCTTGTTCCAAGTTGAAACACAGATTTGCCAAAGCCCTCCTTCCCACAGAAGGCAAATTTGAAGAGTGAGCTGTATGCTCCCAAGTAGTTATTAATAAATTTAATCAGCAATAATTGTCCAAAATAGATGCTTGCAAAGATCAGATTACTTTTGGCTTCACCCCCCTCCCTAAGAATACTCTTTTATTACAGGAGGTTGCAGTGCAAATGACAGTGGTTTTCTATAGTTGCTGTCCAAGACATACCTGGTAAGTCAAAGCTACTGGTTAGGTGAGGGAATGCTCACATGATTTGCACTGCTGGGCAATTGAATCAATGCATAATTGCCTCACTGCACAAATCTGCATCTCAGTGACAGTATGAATGCCAACACACTCTGTTCTCTCATCCACTCACTCAGAATAGCTTTCGAGAAAGAGATCCTGATGCCTTTGCAGGCAAGAGTGGATTTAGGCTTGTCCTCGAAATAACTAAGAAGGTAAATACACTCCAACATTCTCTTGCTTATTTTGGCTGAGTTTGGGGGACAAAAGATTTAAAAGCTTCCTTCCTAAAGGAGTATGGTGTCCTTGTTTCCACTCCCCCTACTTTGGCTCATCCCTTTGGCTGAGTGCACTCTTGTGTGTTGCAGCTTGTTCTGGGCATTCATCTGAGATCTCTGCATTTCTGCCTGCACCTATTCACATTCAGTGTCTTTCTTTTCCCAGTCTCCTAGTGAGGATTTCCCCCCCCTTTAAGGAGAAGAGCATTAGAGAGAAAGCTAAATGTCTGCTTCACAGCCCCATCATGCAGGTGTCAGTGGCGGGTTGACCACAACTGCTGCACCACTTCATCTTCCAGAAGGTTTGGGGCTCTCATCTTCTCCCAGGAATGAGTTGTATTGATAGATCCTGATGGCCAAGCAGCTTTCCCATTTTCAATCACAGGCCCTGATGGCAAAGAAACCTCAGTGAACATGAGGCAGGTAAGCAGCCAGGAAAAGGAGTGAAACAATTAAAGGAGATTATGGATAAAGGAATCTGGATTAACCTGGAATGGTAGAAGCTCACAAAGCTCTTGTTTAAGGGGAACCAGAGCTATTACTCCCTTCTCTGTCTTCATGGCATTTTATCTCCTGAAAATCAATGGGAAAGTTGATCCTGGAAATATGAAATAGGTTCACTACAAAATGAAGTTGCACTTGTCAGTGAAGCTTTGCAAGCAAGAAGAAACAAATGTTTATAATTCCTGAAAACCATGATGAAACACGGATCACTGGCCTGCAAAAAGTAAAAAGGAAAAAGGAACAGAGTAACATACATTGTTCAAAGTGTAACCATATTTTTCTACAATGCCTCTGAGCAAAGGATGTATTGTTTGATTTCTGATTTCAGTATCTAAGGACCCCTGCAACCAAGAGCTCGAACATTCTGGAAGAAGACTATCTGCCTTCACCATCACTGTTACAAGAGAGACACAAAGTCATCCATTTTCTGTAGAAGAAATAAAATATTTTCCACTACTGACTTCCACCTAGCTTTCAGAGCCTAAAAATAATAGGGAAATTTCCTGGAGTTGCAAAACTCTTCCCATGGAAATTTAGGGCAGCTCGGATATTTGAATTTCTTCTTTAATGAACCTATTGCTCCAAATTCATATCTCTGCATTAATTTACTCCGAAGATGACAATGTCTCTCCCAGCACCTTTTCCCATCCCCAAACTTCCAATGCAGTCCTCAAACTGTTTTTATCAAAACTTCTCCTCTTTTTATCCTGCTTCTCTGAGAAGCAGAAACCACTAAAAGCAAAGTCTCACTGACTTCTTTGCATCACCTTGTTGACACGGTGGCATTCTCAACACCTCTAATGAAACATTTGCCAGCGTGCATCCTTGCAAGGATCCAATGAGTATGTGCTTCTGCTTACCAGCTCACTGAGATGAGCTAATCCCACAGCTCCACACAAAAACCTGGTGGTCAATACCTTTGGGTTGTGCCTCTAGCTGATTTCAAGATGGGGTTGTTGCCCCTCTGCCCAGGTGAGTGAGACACCATTTGAAATCATAAGCAGTCTGAGTAAGGTGACCTACCAAGAGCAGTTGGTACAGTGTGAGCCTCAAATATGGAATATTAAACCCCCATTGGATTATGTGGGTGGTACAAAGCTTCCACAGGTTAAAGAAAAGTCTTGTTATCCTTTAAAACCCATCACTTGAGTAGGATCTGGAGCCCACATGATAATCTCTGTGGAAGAACACCCATCAGTTGTTATTAGTGTTTCTGACAGCTTAACAGACACAGAAGTGACAGGCACTGAATAAAAGCATTTCTAAATACATATCTTCTGCTTTAGTCAAGATTTATTGCAGAGATTATACATGATTGCTCCAGTTTTCCTTTAGAGAACCATCACTATGAATCAGCATCCAAGAGCCCCCTTCATGCCCAATGTTTAGATTGCAAGAGTTAATAATTGAATGAAATCATTGCTATATTTAAGAAGGGAGCATATAAATCTTCAGCCAGATAGTGGACAGGGTGACTCACTGTGCTATTTCTCCTCCTTCCCTAACCCCTCTCCTTTCCTCTTCTTGATTCATATACTTGGTTATTCACAGCCTATAGCTGGTGAAAGGAAAAAAGACACGGAAAACAAGGGGATTTGCTCCTGTTTATCTTCCTCCATTGGAGGAACGACTGCCCAAGTGAAAAACAAAGTTGAGGACTGAGGGGAACCTGAATCCCAGTCTGTCTGGAGGGCATGACCCAGCTGAATCTTCAAATCTCTGTGCTGGAAGATGACTGCCAATGTACACAAGAAACAGGAGGAGGATGACCTTGTACCTTCACAGTCTGCTTTCTCCCATGCCACAGGAAAAAGTGCTTATAAATACAGTTTCAAAGAGTGCAACCTATTGGTTGTACAAGTTGTTTTCTGGGTACAGAGCTGTTCAGAGATGCCAGATCTCCTTTTCTGTCAAATCACATCTGCAATTTTATTTACATCATAGTATGCTAGAGAAACCTGAAAACATAGACACTCTTTAACAGAACTAACACCTTAACATTTCTTTGTTCTTCTCACCAAATAAAGTTCAAATAATTCTACATGAAACATTTAAGATGGGCCATTAGAACAAAGAATGAAATTTACTTTAGTGAGCTTTCAATAAGGTCTGGTTGATGAAACACAATATTACTATTAATTTACATAAAATACATTTTTCAATATTATTATAGATGACTGATTCCATAATCACAACTATATGTCACCCCAAACTTATACTTTCTATCTTTCATTGTCCTGTTTTCTTGGGGTTCCAAGCCTGGAGCCTACTGAAGACAATTTTATGTTTCAAGGATAAAATTCTTCTAATTGACATTCTCACTCAGGTCTGTTCAAAGCAGTGGAACAATTAGCTTCATATACCAGTTGTGCTCACTGGCCATATCTCACCTTTACACTTTAGCTCAACACATTTTCCTTTCATTACAGCTCTCATTCTAAAAGTGATAAATTCATTTTTTATAGGGTGCTTATTAATTCAGCTATGCTGTCTGAAATTGGTATGATAATTTTCATTCTCTCTAAAATCTTCACCACAGTAAAAGCCAGAGCAGTTCTGATTTTGGACTGTCATTGCCTAAACATATATTGGTAGGAAGAGTAAATGGATCATGAAAAACCATGTGTTAATTGTTTCAGAAATCAATATGCTCAACATGAATATCCCAAAGCAAAGGCTGTCCTTTGCTGTGTCAAACCACAGATATTTTGTGCTCGCTTGCTTTTTCCCCAGCTCTGAGTACACCACAGACTTATTGCCCTTCTATTCCATTTGTGGTTATGATCAGAGTGTCCTGAAAGCTTAGATGCAATAAATATTGGGGTAAATGGACCCACTGGCACTGGAAGAGTTTGTGTATTTGTCTGACAAATCAGCTACTTTAGCTCCAGACATGGGAATTAATTATTTTTAAACAGTGCTTTTTTAACTGCAGGAGACTGAAAGCCTTATTTCTTCAGCCAGCTGTTAGAGCACTCCCCAGGCAGTGCTACACACAGTACCTGCTGTGGGGGTTGTATTCCTGTTGTTCTGTTCTTCTCCCCTGCAAAGGCACGTGCCATTTTAAGTCCAAGCAGAACAAAAGCAAATGCCAACATTTGGGGGCTCTGAAACAGCATGTCCCCTTGTACCTTCAGCAGAAGAGGTAATTTTCATCAAAGTCAGTATGTAACGTATGCCTGGTTTAAGACTCAGGCAGATACTGAATTAAACTGACTTATTTTAAGTCACAATGGTAAAATCAACATCCCTGGATTATTTCACGCTCCTCCATGAAGGCCAAATGCCATTTCCTCCCAAAGTCTGTGTCAACTTTGAAACCATTTACTTTTCCAAGTGTTTCTTCACAGAACAATTCGCTAGACACAAGCTCCTCATCAAAATAATCTCAGGAAAGCTGTTAGTCCCTTTGGTCACAGATGGCACATACTGCCAGCTCCAAGCATTTGCTTTGGAGGTCACATTACAGAACAGCTACTAAGATTTTGCTCCCCTCTCCTGGACACTAGGCTTTTGGACAAGGTTCATTTTGCTGTTCTTCCAATGAAACAATCAAGGCCATCTCCTGGAAGCGATGCACCTGCCCATGGCCACTGTAGGACATGAATATCATCTGGTTTCCTTTGCCTGCCAGCTGGCCAGGAGGAGATTGTCTCGCCGCTGAAAGAAACCTCAAAGTTCTGTGCTCCCCGCGGCGCTCCCGGCTCCTGCTCTGCCACGCCGTGTCCATAGCTACACCAAATCACTTCATCACAGTGGGCAGCTGAGCAAACGACAGCCACCCCAGGGGCTTTGCCCAACAGCCGCCTCACTTGTGCACTTGACCAAATTACAAAGACTTCCTGACCATTACTGGGATGAGCCAAAGGGAGGGCTCGTATCAAATTATTTTAATCTACGTGTACAGGAATAAAAACGATGTGATCCGCTGTTAAGCACGGGAGAACATTTATCATGCCATAACTGTAAATGCCATGTTGGTTTTGTATCACTGTGCCTCTCATTACTGGAGCAAATGAGGCTTGGGTGACATCGGCTGCCACATTCCAGCTGCTTTTTGAAGCGCCTCCACCTGTTGTTTTGCCCTTCTTGGACCACAAGCAGTTACATTTAATGAATCCTTGTCATACCAGAGGAAGATCATTGTTGAACAGCTTCTGTCACACAGACAACGCTCTCAGGATTTACATAATTTTCACTCAACAGCTCCCAGGGTTGGGCTGAAAGAAGCCTGCTCTCCCTGGGATTCCTGTGTGGCAACCAAAAAATGAGTAAATAAATAGAAGAGGAAGAGAAGAGAAACCCGGCTTTCTCAGATTCCAAAATAACATCAAGAGTGCATCGTGAATTAGTCCACCCTCTACCCTCAAGTGGAAGAGGAAGAGCTGTGCTCTCTCCCTCCCCTACCCAAAACTGTTGCACTCTGCCCTACCCAAAACATTTGCTCCACACTTCCTGGCTATTGCTCTCAGGAAAGCGCTTTCTGTCCTTGGACAACAACCAGTGACCACAGGCATTGCCCCACAGGGAGTTAGATGCTGGCAGCACAACCAGCCTGCCTTTCAGGTCACCAGTCTCTGAGGCAGAGCAGGATGGCACCTCCCAGAGTATGTGCAGGGGCACAGCCATGGGCATCTCCCTCTATGTCACTTGTATGGGAAAGTGCCAAGGACTCCTTGGCCAAAAGGATTTGTCTTCAAAGATATGGGTCTTTGAAAGTGAGACATTACCTCTGGAGAACAGCTAGAAAAAAAATAAGCTTTGCAACCTTTTATTATGTTTTACCCATTTCATTCTCCATCTGCCCCAGCTGTAACACATTTCTGTTTCTCCTTCACCTCTCTGCTATTGTTTTGTTACCATGTCTGTCACTGCAGCTTTCGACAGATGCTGCTGCAATCTTCTTGCTGTAGAGTCCCATTAACTTCAACAGTAACTTCAATAAATAACTTATTTCCCTTAAGATACTCAAAGGCCTGTCTTTGGTAATTTTCTTTTTTGCTTAAATTTGTCATTAGAATTTATTGCAAAACATCTGGACATTCCCTCATCTCATTTTTTTTCCTGCATGGCTCTGTTTTACTTTTATTTCACACTGTAGGTCTTCTGTACTTTTTATTTATTTATTTGCAACTTTGGTTAAATGTCTTGCTTGGTTTTCCAACAAAACCAATGTCATAAATTCACAGAAATGTAATTTGCACGGAATTTTGGTGGTCTCTAGCCCAGCCCAACAACTGAAGCAGCACTACCACCAGCACTAGAGCAGGCCACCCACAACTTTGTCCAGTCATGCCATGAAAATGTCTCCAGAGGCTTTCCATGTGATCTTGGCTAATGGGGTGCAGTGCTACACATCCCTCCTGGCCTCCTCACCCTTCTGTGGGAGGAAAAGATACTCCTCAGCAGGAATGGGGCTGGTACAAGAGAGTCATCACTGGAAATCAGGGAATATTGCAGCCATCCAGCTGGTTGTTTTTACTTCAACTGATCACACGTCCACCAGAAGTCAAGGGAAAGAAAAAGGGAAGACTGGGAAAGGTACACACCCAAGTGTCCTCTGGACCCAAGCATGCACACCCCAATACTGCACTTCTTTGAAGCTATGAGGGAAAAAATGGACAAAGCATAGGCAAGCAAGCCAAAGTCTGTAGTGGGACAGGACTCGGGAACAGCACTGCAAACCAAGAGTTCTGTCTATTTTTTCATATGGCCAGAACAAGAAAAACAATTTCCCATATATATTAACAGAAGGTATGGAAATGTTTCTACATATTAGTGCTCAGACAGGTGATCCACAGAATACATGCACCATTCCAAGGGAGCCAGTTAGGAAAAAAATGTATTGGGAAAGATTTGGCCCCGTTGAAGTGTTTACATGAACAGCGCAAATGTTTTGATTAATAGCTAAGAGAATCATGTTGAAAAGGGAGACACAAATTAACTCCAGAAGGTGTAATATCTCTTTTACAAAAGGAGATGCATATTGTTAACCTTGAGAAATCAAACTTAAGGTGATTTCAAAACATTATGGGAATCCCCAATACATCTCAGTCTCCCTGTTTTGAACCACTGTCATGTAATTGAAACTACATTAGCTTTATGTGAATCATTCTTTATTTATGCTGATATAAATAAGAGCTGTTCAGATATAACAGATAAAGAATTAAGCTATACAGTGAAGAAGGATGGGGTAAATTGGTTTCTAATCTCAAAAATGGAGATCGGTTGATTAACATTCTTCTACGAAACATTGTAGTCTGCTGGAGCTGCCCAGGTCAGATTAACCTTACAGAGGCCAACTGCCTGCTGAGATTCAATCCAAATTGAAGTTGTTCTTCATATATTACTTTCTGGTTCTGGCCTAAAATTCAGAGGCTCTAAAGCAGGTTTCATAAAAATAAGTTTTGCTGGAAAAACAAGAAGGAAAATGCTGCTTGGAAGCTTCCAAAAATAGACAAATTGATTAAGTGGGTTTTGCCTAGTAGTGATCCACACTAATTATCTGAGTGGAGCTTTATGGAGTTTATAAAGCTGTTATACAACTATAAGCACAGTTACTATTATGGATAAGGGGATCTACAAGCAAATCTAAAGGAAGGGGTCACTTGAATCCCATGACATTAATCTGGGCTGGGGCAGGAATGCCTTCTGCTTCTTGGGATTCCCCAACCACTTCTACAAGACAAAATAGGAAACACTTTCTACAGCTAAGCCTTCATGATTCCCATCATCCCTTCCCTCTGGTCATTCTTAAAACATCACTGGAAGGGCTTTTGGTATGAGTAACAAAGCACAGTGGATTCTAAACTCAAAATAATAGGATATGATTTACCATGAAATGCAGACAACTTCAGCTAACACGAATTGTTTTCAAAGGCTTGGATTTCAGAGGCTGGGGGAATTCATGCCATGAGGTGCAGAGCAGAGCTTCCACTGGGGTTTCTTCCTGTAAGCCTCTTGTTTGCACGCAGAGAACAGCTCTGTGAACCAAAGCAACACACCAGAGGGTGGGAGATTTGTTTCCCCACTGCACCAGTGCTCCAAAGGGTCTCACTACTGTCAGCTGGGGAACAGCTCTGGCTCAGGGCTGTGGTGAAACACACTGCCTGGAGCTGAGCACTGTCAGTAAGGAGGATACTGCAGTACTGCTGAATCAAAGCTGGAGAAGCAGACCCTCCTCTTCCACATCATTCAACTGACAGCTGGCTTTGGACTGCTCAAAGACAATTCCTGGGCATTTTCCAGAAGATGGTTCACTCCAAAGGCTGCTTCCCCAGCAGCAAGATGGATGACGTGGCATCAGCAATCATCTTTTTCCTTACAGTGTACCCCAAAACACCCCTAGAAAGCCTGGAGCCCTCAGGCATTCCCAGCATTCCTCATGCCACATCCACCTCATCCACCTCCCATTTGCTGCTGGAAGCATACCAGTCAGCATAGGGGGACAGGACATGCATTATTTCAGATTATTTGATATGAACACACACACACAGAATGATAATTATGACCCAGGGTTTACACAGGCAGAAACTAATCTTGGAGATGGCATGATCTCTACCCAGCATTTTCCAGAGTTTTGTGGTAATTCCATGTGTTTCATGTGTTCTTGAAATTTGCTTTCACTTTGCTTTAAAAGAGCCACTAAAAAGAAATTTCCAGCATTTTGAAATTTACAGCAAAGGGAAAATCATAGTCCTGGAGTCATCTGTGACCTGCTGCTCCACAGTCAAGAGCTCTGGAGCTGGGTGCCTCTGCCTGGGAACCTGGTGGGCTGGGAGCCTGCAGACCTGATGGGAGATGGTAGATACTCACTTTAGTTTTTCCAGAACCATTTTCTGTGATGGAGGATTTTGTAGAAAGTTTTTATTTTAATTAATTCCCCTTCCTAATGTGGGAAAAAAGCAAAATTGGTGCCAAGCTTCTGGATCAATTCCAATGCTGAAAGAAATTGCAAGCCTCAAACTATCAGTTTGTCTTTGAATAGTATCACCACTGAAAAACAAACAAGCAAAAAAACTCCACTGATAAGGTTACCTTGTTACAGAGTGAGGGAGAGCCCCCATGGTCTGTGTGGGGTTTATAATGCAGAATAGTTAGAGCTACTCTGCCACAGTATGGTGAGAAGTACTTGTTACTTGTGCCATTACCAAGTGCTCAGACTGGGGAGAAAGACAATTTTTTAAAAAAAATCTGCTTCAGGACTTATTACCAGTTTTCTTTTGAATTCCCTCCACTATGTTATTGCTAATTCCATTATTTTTTATGAACTACATTACTTTCAAAATGTCCATCCTCAAAACAACACAAAGCATTTTCCCTTTCAGGCATCACAAATTCACTTATTCCCACAACTCCCTTCCCTCAGACAAGCAGCTGAATGTCCCAGTTCTGCCAAAAGCAAGGAATGAGCCAAGCAAAATATGGCAGAGGTGCCAAGGAGAAGGAATTTGCTGAGTGCCCCCAGGAAACCCAGAACAGGTGAATGCAGCATGCCCAGATGAGGCCATGCTGAAAGGGCATCATGGAGACATGGCAGCGGAACAGGTGGTGCTGGAAGACAGGCCAAAGCAGAGTCCCATTTTATTTTAAAGGGGAACAAAAGTGTCTCTCTCTGAACAGGGTTTTAGGAGTTTTGTCTCCCTTGCAAGTGATAAAGGAGAGCTGTAAACCTGGAGAAGTTAGACACAGTTTACAGGGGCCCAAAATGACAGAGGATGTATCAGTATAAAGGTCAGTTTAGACAGAAAAATATTATTCTCAATTTAGCTGCAAAGTTTTCCACTCAAAAAGCACAGCTTAAAGCCTCTCACCTAACCTTTCTCTATTAAAAAATGGGTTGGAGTCCTTTGTCTGCAAGCCAAGCAAAACAAACTCCAAGAGCTGATTTTTTTCATAAATCATGACAGCATCACTCCGCAGAAAAGAAAAGCAGCTTGGGAATTTCAGGGCTCACCAAAACAACTGAGTCCAGGGCTCAGTCCTGGAGAGAGACACAAAAGCTCAACCCAGCTCTGCAAACAGAGGTGATGAGAGATTCCCAGCCATTAATCTTTGACAACAAAGCATCATCTTTGAAATGAGAAGCAATTGCAGCCACTATCTCAGGTTCACCTCACCTCTTAAACTGTAAATTGCACAGATCAATCTTATGAGGAATTCAGAGGACAGAGTGTCTGATTTCAGTTTTATACATGCTTTATACAGGGTTGACCAGATAAGTCAAAGCCAATTTCTACAGTGAACTTAATACTGTTTCTGTACACCAAGTGTATATTTCTAGTGAGTTTATAGACACAGCCACAGCAATAGCAGATTTCTTGGTTTATGAAAGATTTGACAAAATGGGATTTCAGCTCCAAGTAGAAGAAGTCTGGCTGTGTTTTAAAAGATGTTGAAGAAGTTTAAGAGAACCACATTTAAGATCAAACAGGTTTTCATTCCAGACATTGAAAAGTATTTTTAATATCTGAGTTACACTGAAGAATATTGCAAAACAAGACATTTCCAACAAAAAAAATTCCAAGTGTTTTGTTTTGAAGCCCTAGAGGGATTTTCTTTCCTTGAATACTTGCAAAGCTTTTTCTAAATAAAACACACAAAACACTTAAAAAACGCACATATCTGAACATTACTGAATCTGCTCTTCACCCTTTCTTCTCCAGGAACTTTCTTAAGGCTTTGACTCCTGTGATGTCTGAGTGCCTCGCTACAAAGAACACCCAGCATCCCTCTTTTACAGGAGGAGGAAATGAAAGAGGAGGCCCAGTTATATGGAAGTAATTCGCTCAAAATCAACCAGCAAAAGCAAAACAGATAGTAGCACCTTGTCCTGCCCCATGTTAAGAAGCATTAGATTCCACTGATCAAAACATTTTGCCTGCAATATGCAAAGCTTCATGAAAGTCTCTGCATTTTCCTTTTTTATTTGATGAACTTCATGTTGTGTGCCAGCAGAGATCAGCAGATAGGCTGGGAGTCTGTATACTGGACGTCTTTGTGGCTGAGTATTTCCAGAGGATTCTGCAAGCCAAGCAAGTCCGTGAAATAAAGAGCAGTTGAGACCTAGGCACCAAAATTTATTTTCTAGAGCTTTCTGAAAAGCACGCAGAGCAGGTTCCAAATGCTTTACAAACATCACTGTGAAGATGTGAGGGATTGGAAGTGTTTTGGAACACTTAAACATGTCCATGCCCTTTAAGGAGGAGCTTGAAAACATGGCCACAAGGATCTTCCTGCAAATACCTTTCCCATTTGTGTAAAATCTGGGACTATGGACACAAGGGCTGAAATCAGTGCCAATGACTTTTATGACTGGCTTCCTCTCACCACTATTTTTGTGATCTTTTTTTTCAATGTAGCTATGAAAAAAAAAAGGCAGTAATATAAGTGAACTGAAACCATAAGTCTGGGGTGTTTAAGCATTTCTGAAGGTTTGTGGCAGAGTTCACAAAGGATTGGTTCCCTTCCCCCATTATTTGACTGCAATTTTTAGAAGTTTCATGGGGTGAGCACAGACTAAGGGCAGGGCTTGATCACAAGGCTGTGGCAGGAGCAGGGCTGATGTAAAGTGTTGGTCAGGGTGCAGGACTGGGAGCTGCCAGCTGAATTTGCTGGAACAGCCATGGAACAGAAACAAGCCATGATGCAAACAGCTGAACTCATATTTTTTTTTTATTTGAGATCATTTTCAAACCGCTTCAAAAAACTCTTCCCTGCTCATTCCATTACAAAACGTGAAGTTTACTCCAGAATGACTCACTCTGTCACCAAGGGAGAAGGTATGATCTGCCACATGTGTCAGAAAAGGCCTATGAGGTAATTTTCATTCTCTCAACATATGAAAACTATTATTTCCTCACATAATGAAAATGCAAGGATGTAGGTGGCAATCCCCAGATAGACACAAAAATGAAAAAAATCTCTGGCGGATTACTAATCACGTTTTGAAGAAAAACAAATTCATTTCAATCATAATGAATATTTCCGTGCATGGGAAGAAGGTTTTTCTCATCTGCAGCATCCACATAGCATTTGGCAATAATAGCATAATCCAGAATTCATATGTGAGTGTATCTCATTTCTGATGCTCACATTTCATGATGAGTTGAGCTACCCAGGAAATTCAGGTGCCATAAAGGGTAAGTATCCACATAGAGCATATCTTTTGCTTCCTCTGTAGTTTCATTACTCTTTGGTACACTTCCAGATCATATGAAATACAATCTCACTCACCAAGTTTTCTGGACCCTCAGCATTTGAATTAAGCATTCACAGATGTTCCCTTTGGTCTCCTTTAAGCATGATGGATCCCCTCACTGCAGGCTCTCCACTGAGGTACAGTTGTTGTCTCACTTTGAAAGGAATTTCAGAAAACATTTCAGTTCATCTGTGGAATTTTCCATCTAAGTGTTGTTATTTATTTGCATTGTCACCACGCACCAGAGGCCAGCCACTTGCAAGAGCCCTTCTCTAAAGGTACTGATGAAACTTTTATGTCCCCACTACAAGTTTCCCGGAGGACCGTGACAAAGCAGAACCCAGCATTTTTTATTTTTAATTACCTCAAGCTAAAAAGAGGGAGGAAAAAAGGAAGTTTTCAGGGAAGGGAACCAGGACTGGGGATTTGTCTGGTGAATCAGTAGGGTCAGTGCTGTAACTCTGCTGTCTGTGAAAGTGCCACTGAGACAGACAGCTGAGGATCCATGCAACTGAGCTCTCAAACCCATGAATTTTTCAAGCAGCATTTCACAACATCCAGATTGGGAGCGTGTCTTTCCCAAGATGGGAAAAGATCTCCTGATTTTAGCCGGCAGAAACACACGCAGTTGAATAAACAAGGTGAATATTTCACGTGTGCTGAGACTTGCCTGGAGTGGAAGGTCATATAACCAGAAAGGTCTTGGTGTGCAGGGGTAGACCTCCCCTCCTTTTGCTACTGAGGTGGGACACCCACACTGCAAACCAGCTGCTGTTTGCACTCCAGCACTGAACGGCTTCTTGTCCTTTGGAGGCCTCCTGGGGCTCTGATGGCCCTTGTCAAACCCTCAGGGCTCAGTCCAAAGGAGCCCTTGGTGAAGCAGGAGAAATTCCACTATTTCACCAGCTCACACCAGATAAGAGTTACACAGATGGCAAAGCTGAGTGGCCACCATCAGACCCGTATGCTGAGAAATATTGAGTCATTCTGGAAAGTATGGGCTGCTGCACACAAACCCATGGAGAAATAAGCTCATGGCTTTGTATATACACCAGTCTGCCTTAGAGGGCAAGCAAGATTAGAAACACAGCTGGAAGAGGACTCCCATCCTCAGCAGCAGGGCTCAATTTCACAGCAATAGGCAATCAACTCATTTACTCTCCACACCAGCACTGACTGAGGTGGCACAGCTGGCAGAGCCCAGTCTTGTGCCCACTTTACAGCACAGGTTTGCTGCTCTCCTGGGTTAAAGAATCCCACTAGGAGACACAAGCAGGACACAAATGGAACAGAGTGTCCCCACAACAGGAACCCAGCACAACTGCTGGAGAGGCCCAGACAGCCACCACCATCATCATCATCATCATCATCTTCATCATCATCATCCTACCACCTGCCCAGGCCAGAGCTGCACAACAACTCCTTTACCACCCTGAATCTAAATCCAATTCTGTGCTCAAAGAAGCAGCAGGGAATACCACCAGAAGCCAGTGCTACAGGCCAGAACTCCTCTCTTGCCTCCCAGGCCAGCAACACACCCCTCCAGCTCCCAGCCTCAGTGCAAAGTGTCTGCAAAGCCTGCCATGAGAACATTCAGAGTCTGTTCCACAAGCTGGGACTTCGTACCAGCAGCTCTGTGCCAGGGACACAGAAAAAGCTGTCCTCCAGCTTTCCCCAGCAACAACAGCAGTGGTGTCCACACAGCTATGGGAAACAGCAGAGGAATATTACTCTTGAGCTTCTTTTCATACACATTTCCCTTCTCTCTGGCTGATGGGTGTCCTGAAGGGTGATAGCACACCAGGCACCATCGAGGAGCAGGAGCAGCCAGAGCATGGCTGGCATGGAGCATGGGCTCGGTGACCATAACAGCAGAGCCACAAGAGGTGCTACTTGTGGGGATTTGGGGATGCAGGTTATCAGCCAGATTTAAGAAAGTTTTGCAGAGACAGCAAAAGACATGTCACCTCTGCAGTGTTTAGAAAAAAAAATTAGGCATCTGTTCCAAATGGGAAAGTGTTCCTAGAGGAAATATTTATTTAGAAGAGACTAAAAAGATTTTGACAACTCAACCTATTTTTTTTCAGTTCTTGGATATTTACTAGCTTACCAACACTTTCCCCACCCCCGAGAATTCACACAGCCAAGGCAGAAAGCCAATGCAAATACTCAATCTGACTCTTCCAGCTGAAAAATGTAATAAAAAAAGGAACTTTTGGGGGGTAAACTCAGCTCATCTGCAATGGTAACTTTTATTCAAAATGGACCCGAGCCAAGTTTCCTTGCTCTCTCCTCCCTCCCATCAGGACTGTGCTGTCATGGCAGCCTGAGACTCCACATGGAGTTTCTGCAGAAGGCCTGTTTTAGGAGGTGAAGCACCTCGTAGGTGCAGCTTCCCCTTGCCTCAAGTGGTGATCAAACAAGAACCTGGGGGCCCAATTGCCCTTGTACTCATGCCCGTTCTCTGTGCACTGACGTCAAATGTGCTGCATATTTGGGCTGGCATAAATAGCAAGGGAGGAGAATCAATTCCTGTTCAGCCAAACACAGGTCACTTCCATCCTCTGGCCAAAAGTACTCTCAGGATAGCATACAATTTGGTCCATTGATTTCAATATATTGGCATTTCCTCCCTCTTACTGTGTGAACACAGTGTTTACAATTTCAGTAAGCCACTTTGGAAAACACTGTTATAAATCAGGATACATAAAAGCTTGTCCTGTTTGCCTCCAGTGTCAGACATTGCTAGTGTGGGAAGGCGGGTCACTTGGGGATACAAAAAAATGCAGTTCAAGCCCTCTTCACTAATTCCTTAGTGCTTTCAGGTGGGTTTCTGAAATTCCTTAGTGCTTCTGGGCTGTAAATCTGTTGAGCATTACAACAATCAGCCAAGAGGAGTCTTGTTCAGTGGAAATATTTTAATCTATTAATTCATTTACAGTAATCACCAGGATCCCTTTAAAGTGGCCATAGCTCACATACTGAATCTCTTGGCAGGGAGGCCTTGCTCATTTGCTGTCTGTGTGTTACTTTAAACCAAAGACTAAAAGGATAATCTGGATCCAATGTGTATTCCAGATTGGTTTGGCTCTTTTGCAAAGGGTAAGCACGGAGCTTCTCTTCAATTAGCATGAGAGGAGGCAAAGCTGGAATTGCTCAGTGAATTGCCTATAGTATTTGACGAGACAGCAGAGGATACGGCCGCGCTTTCCAGACCAAAATGAGTCACCTGTTGTCTGCAGGAGCTCATGCCAAGAATGGTCAGATCTGAGCTTGAGGGAGAGCTTTCCAGAGGTCTTCAGCCAACAGCTGTTTTCCTTCAGCTGGATTGTGCTGAGAATCTAGCCTCAAGTTAAAGCACGAAAAAGAAAAAGTGGTACTAGATGCCAAAAGAAGTGTGAAGGCCAAATTTCACGATAAAAGGAAACATGGATTGTGTGAATTATCTACTCTACTTTTCTGCTCACACACTATTCCCACTGTAGCATGGTGATCCCATCAGGCAACCAATCAACCAATGGAGAGTGCTGGAAAGTTGCTGCTGCAGAAAGTCCTGCTGTTCTGCAGGAACAGATCAGAGGATGAGTCTCACTAATACATATGTTCAACCCGATTCACATGTTCAACCTGATTCAGATGTTCAAGCAGTTTTAAAGTCCAGGGATTGTTTGGGAGAGGTAATTCCCATAGTGGCTAGTGAGAAGGCTAAAGTAAGGATGAGGGTATGTTAGATCAGTGTCCTGCTCCATCACAGACTACCATTTGGCATATTGCTTATTGCTGATCTCACAGCATTATAGACGTCTGACCAGCCCATCCAATTTTGGTGGGATCTTGGTGCTCTGAATCTTCATGGATCTGGAGCTGGGTCAGTTTAGTCACCTTTTTGTGAAATTGTAAAAAATGCTTTCCTCCTCCATACAGGACTGACTGTGAGAATAGCTGAGGAGCACAGAGCTCCTCCCCACTTAAGGCCACAGAAGTGAGCTGTCTTTCTTGCACAACCTGCAGCAATTTTAGCACCCGTGATAAAATCCCAAGCAGAGCCCACACTGTGCTCTCTAAATGGCAAGTCACTGCAGAGAAACAGCTCTTGAAACCCTTTCCATCACCACCTCACAAACAAGCCCATTCTGTGCAGGATCTTACAGGAAAAACCTAGTCTTTTCCACTTCAATTATCACCAGAAGCCTTCAGATGGTCAGTGTAGGATGCAAGAGCAAATATCCTGTCTGGCAGCTGTAACACTTGGCCAGATTCTGCTGAGATTTCAGCAACTGAGTGCCCGGTAGGGCAGCTTGCTCTTCTTAGTCCCTGTCCCTGCCCTTTCCAGAGGCACACAACTACCACTCCTATCATGGTTTTTAACATCTTCACCTCTTTTCAAGAGAGCCAGAGTGGCTTAATTCTCATTTTAAGAAGCCTCCTCAACCTGCCTCCCAGAGACTGGTGATGGACAGACAGCAGAAAGCAGCTGTAAAATGTTAATTTCTGTGTAAAGACTGAAAACAATTTGCAAAGCCTGAATTCTTTTAAACAATTATCACTGATTCAAAAGAAAGACATCTTCTCAATAGACTTTAAAACCAGGAAGGATCACTGATCAAGTCTGACTCCTAGGAAAACACAGGTCAATGATTTCATCCAGTGAAGCCTGTGTTCTGCCCATGCATGCAAAAATGAGCCTCCCAATTAGTACTGGTTAGAGCCTTCCGGTGCAGTATCAGGAAATGCTATTTCATTGGAAGTGAAATGTGTCAGCTCCAATTATCATTTCATTTTGAAAAAAGTATCAGTCTACAGTTTTCCAGGACAGGCCAAATGTAAAATTTTCCTTTTCCCTTTTGTGATAGCTTTTTGTGTAATTTCTTGGAGGAATATAGAAGCATCAAAAATAAAATGTTTTGATGAATATTTAGCTTTCACATGAAAATTAAATAAGTATGTTTACTCTTCAGAAAAAAATGGAAAACCTCATTCTCACAGTGGCATCAACAAACCAAATACAAGATCATACTCAGACAGTAATGGGATTAGCAGATACATGGCAACATTCACACTCCCTTTTGTGCAGTAACACCATGTTTACACCCACATGAGTAAAGGCAGTAAGGACAAAAGCCAGTTATGAGTCCCTCAAAATCTCTTCGAAAGAAACCCTTTGGCTAAAACATGTGTGTGATGTTCAGCCAGAAAAATATGTTCTTCCCTGTATTCATATTCCCTGTATACATATTGATGGGAAAGAAATGTCATTCTCAAGACATAAAAAAGACTACTTAATCATTGAAAGTTCTAATGAATTTTCACACCCTATGTCACAAAGCCTTGCTTACAGACATCAAATGAACTTCTAATTATTGAAACATTCTTTAATTCAAGTTGCTTTGAGGCTTTCCCAGAGTATTCAGAGTTTCCTTCTAAAGACATTCCAAATTATAACACAGCTGGCTAAATGAACCTGCATGTGCTACCCCAGCTTTTGGCTGTCTGGGGCAATCATAAGGAAGCTTCACAGTGCAATGCATTTTCAGGCATAGTACCTAACAAAGATTTTCTCCTTTGTCCATTTTCTTGTTTTCCCCCTTGCAGTTTATATCATTACAATTTTCCCCACACAAACTTCAAAGAATTTTAATTTAAAGAGGGCTTTTCAGGGGGAAATTACTATGCTTCTGCAGTCTTCCCTACCCCTTGAATAAAAAATGTAAACAACCAAAAATCAAAACAAACCCAAACAAGCTTAGACATTAGGACTAGAGAGGAAGGGTGGGGGGAAATGTACAATTTTGAACTGGTTTCCAATTTTGAAACCAGAGCTGTGTGTTAGGTGTCAATTTTAACGCTTTTCTACCGTGTATCAGTTCAAAGTTCTCATCTTGTCACTTTCAGCCCTAGTGAGCATGTCCCCACAGGAACTCCACAAAGCTTTCCTTCCTGAATAATAACTTTCTAGGAAGCTGAGCTCAAGCATAAGGAAGCTCTCCAACACTGACACCACACTGGGGCAAGTGTTGCTGATGGTCCCAAGGACAAAGGAACATGGAGCATTGAAGGGACTGGAGCATTGTTGAGTGCACTCAGCTTGGAAACACGCTCTCTTTTGGTATGAGCCCAAATTCCCATCACTGCAGTATCCTTCAATATGTATATATTTCAGGTGTTTGGTACCATATCAGGAGACAGGATAATCTGGACAACCAGCAATGTATTCCTCAGTTAGGTGAAGGAACTTGTAGGGCATGCAGGATCCTGGCAGAACAGACCACATCAAGACTGATCCCCAACCCTACATAAACCAAAGCTGAACCAGCTCTGAAGACACCTATCTATGGTGCAGGCACTGCCTGAAGGCTATTGTGAACCAACCTATGGAGATATCAGTGGACTGGATGCCTTTTAGACACCCTGAAAGTCTCAGCATGGAAGAGATAAGTTTACAGACATAAATAAAAACCCAAAGCTTCTTTGTCTGAAAGAGTAATTATCTGTCTGACTTCAGAATTTATGGTGTTACTCATTACTAGAGTATCTGAGAACATTCCAGTTTAAATCAGAGGGAACAGAAAAATCTCTGGTGGTGGTACTTTCTGAACCTCCCTACTTAAAAGCTGAACAGAAGTGTACCTTGCATCCACAAAGATTTTTTATTTCATCTGAGAGCAGGCAACAGTGCTTTGTTAATGTTTGCAAGGACATTAAGGTCACACAGGTTAAAACCTGTACTTGTATTAAGCAGAAGTACCAATGATATAACATCAATTAATTTGACAGTACAGGGAATGAGCCACAGAGGGCCTACAAATGCACAATGCATGGGTTTTAAACGTCCCTTTCTGTTGCTACATTTGCAGCTGCCAGACATGCACTAAGTTCACCTTCAGGTTGCAAAGAAGTAAGGTAGAAAGTCCTTACAAATGGTTATGAGGGCAATAGGAAAGGGCAAATAATGAACTATATCAGAAAAGGGCAACATTGCCACACCCAAACTCAGCAGTAACCATTGAAAACTACCCTGGTCTACCTGTGGCTGTTCACCTAGAAAAGCAGGGAATTATAGAAAGGGGGTAGGCTGACACCTTCACCTGGAATGGGCCCCCCTGGATTTTGTTTGGGAGCCCCTCTAGACTTAATATACCTACATCCTAATTTCCAATCCAGTTACAAATAGGTCTCTAAGCATCCCTGATACTTAGAAATTAAGAGAGCTTAGAACTTAAACTGAGAGCTTAGAAATTTAGCAACTCATACTCTACTGCACCAAACACAGCTGTTATCAGCACCAAATATAGCCCTTATCAACATCAAGAGTCAAACCACTAGCTGTCCCACACTCCACCCTCATTAAGCTTGTCCACCTAAGGGGAGTGACAACAGAAGGACAGCTGTGGCAGAGGTAAGTACCAAACTGAAGACATCAAGCACTTACCACGAGAAGACATAAGCACAATTTTTGGTGATCCCTCAGGCACTCTGCAGGGGAATGCTTTCCTGTGGGGGTCCTTGGAAACTCAGAGTGCAATGGGACAATTTTTTCTCCTGCTTGAGCTTCCCTGTGACTTGCTTAGATGCGGAAACACCTTGATCCAGTAAAACCTGTTCCAGGCAGTGCAAAGTGGGTGATTTTGTTAGACAGAATGTTTTCTGCTTTCCTGGCCACTTGCCTCTATGGCAAATGCAGTGAGAGATAGGAAACTTCTCAGACTTGCGCAAATGGCACCTCCAAAGTCAACTCGACTTTTCTAAAAAATACAGAGCCTTGTTCTGCTCTCAGTTACATCTGTGTAACCCATTTGACATTTCTTCTACATTCACCTCTAACACAGTGAGGCAGCTAATGAGCTCATTAAGTGCTGGACTCTGACTTGGCACCAAAAAAGAAGTAAACAAATTGAATATTAGACATTCAACTACACCACATGAGCTCCTGAGACAAGATCTGTATTGAACACAGCCTTTGAGAAGAGAAGGGAAATTTCCTCAGGTGCTGGGGTGGAAAATCTTTTGCATGTTCTCTTGTGCTGGGTTTTATAGGCTGATTTTCTACCAGGCAGACACACTGTACTCCAGNTACAGTTGTTGTATCTTCTATATTTTATTACACAAATTTACCATCATATCTATCACAATGTTATATTCATACCCAATTGTTACAACCAAAAGAATAAATAAAACATCAAAAATACACACAAACCTTCTTGTTCCCCAGCAGTGTATGAAGTTCAAATACACTCAGAAACACAGACATCAAACTCATGGCTTTCCTTTACAGCTGGGCTGCATAATTCCTCTAAGGCCCAACCATAAAATTACCTTCCGTCCCTGAACCCTGCTGAATTCCTGTGTTTCACAAGGGAATCACATCTTTTGTGGAAGAAAATATTTCCTTCTGCTGCTTCTACATTTGCAGCTTTCAAATCTCTGAGTGTTTGAGGAGGAAAGATAAATAAGAGCGTGCCATTTATTTTCCTTAGCTAGACAGGAAGTGTGGTCTGAATGAAAGATTAGGGCTCCAGATGCTCTTCAAAATCATCAGTCACTGCTTTTAATGGACATGCAGCTCTTTTTAAAAAGGACTGTTTCCACAAAGTCCTTTAGCTGAGGGCCAAACTTTGAAAGCTTAAACTTAAATGTGAGCATCTTCTCAAAACTTCCCCTTAGCCTTTACAGTGGGTTTGACACCCTCCAGCCCTCTCACCTGCCCTCTTTGCTGAATTCTGCTGCTGGGTGTAACTTACTTTTTCAGCAGCACTTGGTGCTGGCCAGAGAGAATACACAGTCTGCTGGCACTCCTTAGCGAAGACTTACAAAGGCAGAAGTGAGTGTCCCAGTCACTCCCCATGATTGTTGCTAGTAATTATACATCGTCCCACACCTTTATGCTTCTGGCAGTAGTACCTGCATCTATCAAATAAAACTGCTGAGTTTTGTGCCAGAAGTCCAAGCCTGGGAGGAAGACCCTGAGAGCTACCAAAGATAAAGAAATCTTGAACACTGAGTGCTACCTACCTTCTCTTTATCTAATTGTATCAAGAAAGGTTTCATAAAGAGAGCCTGACTCACTTCTCACGCTTGTTAATTAAACTTTATTTCATGAGTAATTCAGTGTTAATACTCCTCCCTTACAATGTTATGTAAGGCTTTTTTAAGGGAAGGCCTTTGTAAGAAATCTTACTGAGAATAGAGAATACCATCCAGGACTGGTCTGAGTTACATTCTGACACATAAAGAATGGCCAAAACCAAGGATGGTTTCTTCCCAGATCAGCCCACAGCCTGGCAAATTAACACATACCTGGTCCTGAAAAACTCAGGTCAGATGTTCACTTTGGGCTCCTGAGGGTGTAGACTGCAGTCTGTCTTCTCTACCTCCAGCAGCTGCCAGCTCTGCTGTTTGATGGGTTTGTTATGGCTGGCCTCATGCTTGCTGCATGGGGAATAGAACACAAAAAGTCTCAGGCTACCCCCAGAGTGAAATGAGAATTATAATCCAAAATACTGGTATGAGATGGAGAACCATTTCCTGTAAGGTTCTCGGTATGACACAGGACTTGTTCATCTGCTTCCCCACTGGCCAGGTGGCTCCAAAGGCCTGTGCTCACACAAAAAATGCCACACCTCTTGCTCCTACCTTTTCAGCAGCCCAGTCCTACCTAAGCCCCCCTGGCAGGACACCTGCAAAAGAAAGGGATTTGCTCAGGTTTACAGCCAGCCTGACCTAGAACAGCTCATGAGATTGTGGGTTTGGTTCTTGCAGAGACTTTTGCTGTGCTGTATGAGAAGCTCAGATGCACATTCAGGCAATCCCAGTGAGGAGTTTCACACTAGCATGGTCTGCCCCTGACTGAGGCTGAGCCCAGCATCAGAGTAACAGATGTGATATCAGGTACGCTGCTGCCGTAATTAATCAGTTGCAATTATTGTTCAGATACATTCACATCTCATTTGGCCAGCAGCACCAAGAACATGAAAGGGCTCCCTTAGCACACAGTCAGCATGATTTTATTGTATGGATGAGATAAAGCATAATAAAGCAAGGGAATATTTGCAAGGAAGAGCCAGAGACTTGGAGAGAATTGGAGTTTTGTTTCCAGCTTTCCACAGACCTCATCTGTGACTTGGATTGAATCACTTCATTTTTATCCTGTACAATGGGGATTCTCTCTCCTTTTTTTTTAAACTTACCAGTTTAGGGAAGAGTCTCTGACAGTGTGCAGGCACCTAACAGCCAGTACACAGGCACCTTAAAACAGTTGAGAGCTTTGAGATGTCTCTGCAATCATAAGAAGAAAATCTCTTTTGATATATGAATTACATTGCTCTGTCTCATAAATATATTTGCTTGCATAACATTAATCAAGACGAGTTTTTTTCTTAGATATTTTATACAAAAAGTATCATGTTAGGAACATCCTGGGAACTAGAAAGATCTACTGGGTAGGCACCCACGCTTGTGAACCGAGTAGAGAAAGACTGAGCACATCCTTCTTAAGGACCTCTCTTAGCCACTCACCTCCTGTAGTGAGGCACAGGGATCAGATGTTGGGGCAGTGTGGGAAAACCTGTGGTGACTGAGCCTCTCTTCAGAGAACAGTAGATATCACTGAAATGTTTTGCCAGTGTTAAACCCAAGGAGGCCCTAGAGTCTCAGCCAAGTCAGGGGGTTGGTCCTCCACAAAGGCTGTCTTTACCAGCATGTTCTACTAAAATCCAAATTTCTGAGCTTCTGAGCTGCTAATTTTTCCAACAGCAAAATCCTAAAGTCTGTGCTTAACTATCCCTTATCTTCATGATGTTTGGGTTTTGGAAAGAGACAAACTGACTTGCATTTACTGTGTGATGTTCCAGCCCACCACCATCCCAGCACTGCTGAATGTGTGAGTTCTGACTCAGGAGAACATTTTCATTTGAGCCATGCACAGGGGTTCTCTATGAAATAAAACCCTGCAACTCCAAATAACTCTTTGTTAACTTCAAAGCCCTGGCAAGAGCTTTGGAGCTCACAAGACACACTAAGAGCTGGCAGCTGGGACTATCAGGCTGACAAAGAAGCCTCCTGGCCACACTTACCGTATAAACAAGAAAGGTCAGATCGTTCTGCTATGGCATATGACACTGATACTGCTTCCCCATGGGGTAACTATTGGGTTACATGGACTGGCATGACCCAACCCCTGCACAGGAGAGTGAAGAGAGCTGCACACACCAGACTCTTCTTTTGTAGACCCCGCAAAGCAAAGCCTGATTGATGGTGTGGCTTTCTAGTGACAGTGCACAGAAAATACCTCCGGCCATGTCCTTTCCTGAAAAGGTGAACACAGCCCTTTGCCCTCCTGAGAGAGAAATCAACACCTCGGGGCCCTGGCTCAGCTATACCAGCAGCTGGCAAAAGCCCCAGCAGAGGAGAAAAGCGACTGTGAGCTGCTCCTCCAAGGCTGATGTCTCACAGGGACATTTCATGATAGAATGAGAACAACCAAAAGGACTCTGCCTCATCCTTTGCCATTGCCTGCCTTCTCCACTGCTGTTCCACCCCATCCTGCACTCCTCCTCTCTGCAAGGAGGTGGGGCCCATCTCAATTGAGGCTTCTGAAGGCAGGGATCGTGTTTGCTCTACCTTTAAACAAAGGCAAGCACATTGCTCCGAGGCCCAGCAACATTAACCCTCTGCTAGTGCAGTTCACTGGGAGAGTTCAGGTAAGAATGGGTTCCATAGGGAATGAGTCACATAAGGTGAGGTGAGCCAGTAGACCTGTAACACCACCAGGCCTCCAGATCATCAGAGGGAAAAGATGTGAAGTACATATTGCAAAATGTGCCTCTCGCAGACGTGGAGTCACTGATAAACAATCCTCAAACATTGTTGCTCAAACAACACTTGAATCATTCTCTGACTCAGTGATCAATGAGCAACAGAAAGAACAACAGTTAGGTAAGACAGCAGAAAATGTTAAAGCAGTAAGCCAAGTGTGGCATTCCCAGCTTAGCCTTTAATGAGCCGGGTCAGAAAATTACTGAAAAAGTCACTATTTGGAATAAATCCCCTACAAAGCTATAATAGTGGAACTTACATTGGAAAATGTTCATCAGCTGCTTTGCAGTCAATGGCAATTTTTACAGTGGGACAGCATTTATAGGTCTGTCCAGTCTCTCCTAATCTTCATGTGCTTCTCTGACACTTTTCTATTTTCTTACTCTTGATTAAAGAGCACTGAGAATCTCTCTCAAAATAGCTGTCAAGATCAGATTACGTCTGCTTCAAAAGCAGGAAAAACAATAAGAAAATTAGGAGAAAAAACTTAGCTAAATATTGCTTTGGTGTTTCATTTAGGGCTTTGCTTGACAAACTCTTTCTTCAATGAGTTAAAAGTGAAATAAAAAGAAGTTGCAGTCCCATGGAGAAATCTACACAATTGTTGGCTCAGAGCAGTGGCTTCCCACTCGCCTGATAGAAAAAAATGAAAGTTTTTCAGTAAATGACTAAACAGATATGTATGTCCATGGCAGGAATTACCCATTTCTGTAGTTGCCCAAAATGATCAAGGCAGGACCATACAGTTTTTTCATTTTACAGAAATAGTCTTAGTCAAACTGTTTTACCACAGGCAAGCAAGTCAGCAAGGATTTTAATTACAAAAAAGCCCAACATAAGCATCTACCCCTCCCCAACCAAACCCAGCACAAGTTTAAACAACCCTCCTGAGGGATTTAGGTACTTCTCTTTTGAGCAAAATGAAAACTGCTGATCTTTGGAAATACTGAACAGAGCCACTCCCATTTACATCTTAAGGTGTAACAAGGACTAAAAATCTGGGTGATTACATCTGTGTGATTAAAAGGGCTGCAAGGCCATGTTTTTTACATTTGGCCAAAGTAGCACCACAAGTCAGTGGCAAAGCAGGAATTCAACCTCTAAGCACCTGTCCAGCACTCTAATCCCCTGGCAACCTCCCCTCCCTGCCTGATGAAACCAGGGCAAAGTCCAGAAGATACATGAGGGAATTGTGTTGTCCAGGTTAGCCCAGATGTGCCACCAGCCACTGCTGACACGTGGCCTGTGGTGATGTGAAGGAGGATAGCGTGCTCGCAGCTGGAGTCCTTCCCCAACAGGTACCTGCAAAGAGCACAAGGCACCTGCAGAGAGCATAAGGCACCCAACAGGGCCTTCACCCAGGCAGTCCAAGGAAATAACAAACTCCATTTTACAGTGAAAGATTTTTATTTGCCCTGGCGCTATGGTGAACTGATAGAGAAGCTTATCTCTCCTCACAACACCAGCCTGATGAAAAGAAACAGAGTGCCTGCGAAGAGGGGCCACCCTTTCAGAAAAGCCATTGTGCTACTTTGGCTTTTCCATTTGGCTTTTCCAAAGCAAATGACTACTCCATTTACTTTGGACAGGGACAGTGAAGAAGGAATCGGGAGCATCTGAGGCTTTAAAAACCACACAGGTTGACAAGATTTAGTGAGGAAGGTGGTCCTGGGGTGAAGCCCCATGCCAGGGCTCAGGAGATGGTGGTCTCCCAGCTGCAGCAGCAGCCTCACAGCTGGGAAGTCATTTAATCTCTCTGAGGTAAGAGGAGCGGAAGGGGAACCCATTTCCCCCTCCCACTTTGCCCCCACACACCCACCAGAGGTGAGGTGAGGATAAGCTGATGAACACACACAGGGTGCTTCAATCCTGCAGGGATAAGCAGCAGAAAGGTCCCACAGACACAAGAGAAGCAGGATGCCAGCTGCAGCTGCCAGACCTGAGCAAGACCCCGGCATCCAGACCCCGGCAAGAGCTCCCCATGGCTTTTAAAGGACCTGTTCTCTTAGGGCTGATTTGTTTATTCCCAAACCAATATGTTATCTTTACATTGCAAAGTTTATTTCTGAACATGTCAACACACTTCTGAAAAGGTCAGACATATGAGGGCATGCACCCGTGGTGGTGCACAGGGAGGCACAGACACAGCTGCATTCCTGGAAATCACGATTCCAAGGGTTTTCACAGCAAAGTCTGACACAGCAGCTGGGTTGGCAGACACACGTAGGCAAGTCACCAGCCTCCCCCTTTTGTTACCACTCCCATTTCATTTCTGTGCTTTGCACGAAAATCTGAGGGTTGCTTCTAAGTATAGGTTTTGCTGGCTTTGTTTGAAAGCTTGCCATAGCTCTCAGACATGATAACACCAGCAGGGTGCTAGCTGAACTATATTTATCGATGTATTTCATAAAGGAAAAACTTAAGTGATTTTGAGAAGTTGAGGTCTTTTCTCCCTTTCTTTTCCTTGCAGCAGACAGCTTAGTTGTCACCCTGACAAGTGAGACGTTATTAAAAGAGGAGACCCAGGATCTGTTTACAGGCAACAAAGCTTTGGATAAGCAGCTCAGGTTTAAATGAGACTTGAGAAACATAGTCATTAAGTTTTTTCTCTCCTCTTTTTATTTTTCAATAAATAAAGAATAAATTCCTTTGGTTCCTTTCATCCCTCAGCCTGCAGCTCACAGGTTATCCATCAACTGCAACACCCCAGCAAGGCCAGCTGATGGCTGAGGATTGCTGTCTGCTCACAACAGGAGCAGTGACAGTGCCCAACCCACACCTTTAAACAAGACACTGCAAGTAGGGCTGTTCAAAACAGCAAGTCAATGAAAACAGCCTTTAGAACAATAAAACAAGTGGTACCCTTTTCCAGATGGCAAACATACCCCAGGGAGGCCACAGGTCCCACTGGGCACCTGGAGGTGAGCCACAGCCCCGCACGCTCCTCACCTCACAAGCCCCTGCACAGCAGGGCACATCTCTTTTCCAGAGCTTGGTCTCCACCTTCCCAGCCTGACTGAGAAATGCAGTGTGGAGGGCAACAGAGGGATTCCCAGTGTCTCCATTTCCCCCATTCATGCACAGTTCTGCCCACTCCAAGTGTCTGGGGCAGCAGGAGCAGGAGAGGCTGAAGAGGAGTGGCATTGGTATAGCTCTGCTTGGCCTTTAGGCACAGAAGCATAACCTTGGCCCCCACTACAGAAAACCAGGACAAAATTTACATCCCAGGTCTTTTCTACCACACCTCTACTTGGCAGCCGTGTCCACCCAGGAGGGCAGAGCTGGAGTTGACAGGAAAAGCTCTCCCTGGGAGAGGTGACAGATAAGAGAGTGCTGAAATGCAGGCATTCAACTTGTCTGGTACGTCAGCATGTCAAGGCTACAACACTGATGAAATGTCTGCAAAGGAGCTGGTGAGAGGAGCTGCCTTTGGCACTGGGGCACTGGTGCCTTATCCAGAGCTTCCAAACACTTCCTGGCAAGGGATGACCAAGTGTGTCCATGCTTGCTGCCCAGAGAGTGTGGGACACCCCTCAGGCCTGCCACCAAGTTCCCCCATGAGCTGCTCTGCCTCAAGCAACCACTCTCGGCATTGCTCATTCCCCTCCAGGTTTGTTTTTTTTTAGGCATTTTGATGAATGCTTAACATTAGATCCAGCAAATGTCCAAGGAAATAAATCCCAGTTACCCAAAGGCAACAAATTGCAAGCATAAACATTTGTGTCATCAGCCTTGGAATTTCTTTTTCTATGTGATAACCAAATTGGCCCCATCCATTGAAAGGAACAGTGTAGAAACACTAGAAAGTTAGGAAATTTTTTCACAACAATATTCTGATTTGCTCCGTAGGAAACAATTCAAGTATTTGATAAATCACAGACTAACCACCGAACCATCTGTGGAAAATTTTAAAGATATACCCATGAAAACATTCACAGTTATTCAGAATCATATCATTCACAATTTCGAACCATTTACAAGCTGTACATAGAGTGATTAACTTGGCAGGAGAGCAGGGTCTGGATGACACACAGCACTGTGTGGGCAGGAAAATATTCCACAGCTCTTCATCTTGAGGTTGATGTTGGTGCACTAACCAATATTTTTCTACTTGCCACCTCTCACTCAGGAGGGCAGGCTGTGCTGGCCCACCTGGCTGCCCTGCTATCCCAGGCACACCACCAGCAATGAATGCTTCCTGGAGAAAAGCACAAAGCTGGGACACAAGATGCTTCACAAACACCAGGCACTTGGCCTGATGCTCACTGAGCTTGTGCTCTGTGTGAGGATGGAGAAGGGGTCCATGGATGCGCGGCGAGACACATGATAGCAACAGCAAGACTATAAACTGATCCCAAACCAGTCAGTCACATTACAAGCCTCTAAATCACTCCTTTAAGTTGCAACACTTAGCTAGGAAATCCCAAGGTAGATGCCATGTCTTAAACCTGATGAGTTTCCATTTGAAATCAAAGTTGACAAACTCATTAAAAATACCTACATGCTTTTCTTTACACACAACTGAAATTACTCTTGACTTCAAGGCAACTATTCACCTGTCATAAAATCATTTGGGAGGCCACAGATTTATTCTGCTGAATGTTATTTAACCATCATTATGTTTCACCTCCCAAATGACCACCTCTAAAAATGAGAAATAAATATTTCTATATAATTTTATCCCCCTAGAGTATAAGCATTTGATAAATACATATTGCCTTTCTATGGTCAATGACAGCTCACCCCCTTTTACAGTAATCCCTATTCCCCAGCCCTCTGTTTCTAAGTATGGAATGTTTAAAGAGTGAGACTCGATGTTTGCAATCATTTCAGACTTATCTTTGGCAAACAAGGAATTGACTCCAGTACAATACCCAAAGGGAATAGATCTGTCCTTCCAAAATCCACATTCACCCTGGCTGCCATTGTACCAAGAAATTCAGGTCCAAATCACATGGCAGCTATCATAAAAATTGCAATTTAACCTTGAGTTCACTCTCAGTTTATCTTTTAGAAGATCCTCTAGAATTAGTACCAAAAGTGTTGTTACACCAAAAAGAAACAGAAGTAACCATAAGGCAATTGTTCTTCTCCACAACTGGAAAATCTGGAAACTGCAGTGTTGTAAGAGCTGAGGGGGTGTGACAGAGGCTGAATATATATCTGTAGAGATCTAGCTATAGAATCTAACTATTTGTATCTGTCTTGGTATGAATCCCTCTCTACTACTGCTCAACTGCATGACTAGTCAGACAACATTTCACTTTTTGTGCCTCTCTCTGACCAAATGAAGCTTGTTTACAACAATCGTTGTTGTTTGGGATTAATTCAGCAGAATATCTGAGACTGTTTAAAAAACACTCTAAATGAAGAGAGCCCCTGCCCAAAAGAGCTCTCTACATCCATGCCTCTAGAGACAATGGGTAGGTAGGAAAAAAAAATGGGCATGGGAGGGATGGATGAAATCACAATAAAATGATAAAGCTGCAGCAAACATTACAGCACATCATTAAAATTAAATGATGAACTGATCTTAGCCTCAGAGGGTGT
Source organism: Trochalopteron elliotii (assembly GCA_024734555.1). Lineage (NCBI taxonomy): Eukaryota > Metazoa > Chordata > Aves > Passeriformes > Leiothrichidae > Trochalopteron > Trochalopteron elliotii. The sequence goes on from JANPWX010000271.1 coordinate 598,736, forward strand.
CATTAAGCTCCACCCAGTTTAATGGATACAGTTGTTTCCATAGAAACAAATTATTTTCAATAAAAACTTAAAACCCCAAACCCTATAAAGTCAGGCAAAGATGGTGCACACACGAAATATGGGATGGGACTATAAAAGTTTTATCACTGCTTGTCTGGCATAACCTGCACAACTCACCCATGCTTCTGCCACTCCTATTTATTGTGCTCATGGCTGTAGAATTTTGCAGCCTCCTCACAGCTCGGCAAATCCTCTATTGATTTGTCTCTTGCAAACACACCAAGGGGAAATGTGCAAGTGCTAAATCACAGAGGCACTGCCTCTCCCCTCACAAGACAGAGCCACATGGAAGAGCAAACTTAAGCTAGGTAGGATTGTGGGACGTGCCTCCTTTTTCAGGTCACTTTGTACTGGGTTCAGTGTCTGCACTTGTTGGTCTTGGCCCAACAGAACAAACAGCCACCAGCAGGAAGCTCATCCTGTTGGTGGGTGATCCTAAGATGCTGTCACCTGCGAAGTTTGCTGCTAGCACTGGAGCCCTGGGGCCAGGAAGGTCCAGGACATCTGTCTCTGTGCTTGCAGCAGTACAAACAGAAGATTCCCCACAGGGTATTGGCAATTCAGCCTGCACATCACAACAACCTCCTGATGGGAACAGGAGGACTTCAGTGGCATATCAAGTGTGCCCTACACATCAGGGAAGGCCCTCCTCAAGATGAGCAAAAGCCAATCACTCAAGCAATGATTTGCCTCAGCAAGAATTGGTTTGCTCACTTTAAAACATGAGAGCTTCAGGAAATTTTGAGCTTAGATTTGTTAGATTGCTCTGAAAGCTGCCTTCAAGACACATGCTCACAACACTTGGGATAAATCCACTGACTCTTGGGTCTATGAAAGGAAACACTCAGAATTTAATCCCCAGATTTTTTGCAAAGCACAGCTCTCAGAATAGGAGAGTAATAGGACTTCCACCACTACAGCCCAATCCAATGCCACCCTTATCCTCAGCAGTCCCACAGGGTGGGTCTTCAAGCCCTAAGTTAATTTAAAACCCATTTAGATCCTGCATTCTCATTTCAGAATCTGTTAGACCTGGAGCCAGGAGGGTACTGAAGACTCACTGCCCCTAGCAAAGGCAGTGTGATGGAATTTGAGTGTGTTCAGTGCTTGGTAGGATCAACTCTCAATGAATCGGTTGCAGGCAAGAAAAATTACAAACTCTACATGAGCAAATGGCTCAGAGCCTAGAATCAGCCTGGAGAAGTGAAACATAACTGGTTAGGCTGTTAAAGTACTCCCTGTTACACTTTTGGCTTCTGTAACTATTTCTCTCAAACACCATCTCTTAGAACACCCCCAAAAAGCAATCTGTCCACAGCTATCCTAGGTGTCAAAAACATTTACAACATGGGCACAAGCCTTTGCTTCATAGCCTCCTCAGCAGCCAGTGCTGACTCTGGATGCAGTCAGCTCACAAATGTGCTGCAAGGCCTTAGTGTCTTCCCAAGACCTCCCAGACTCATCTACTGGAAAGGCTGATGCCTTACTTCTGAGCTCATGCAGACAAGCACTCCCTGTGACCTAAATTTGGGCTCCAAATACAATTAGAGCCAGACAAATAATGGATAATTTGGGAAAACTGACAAAAACCCCAGAAAACTGAAGAAAAAAAAAAGAAACAAACACGAAAATTCAGTCAGGTTTTTCTTTCTGTTGAAAATATTTGGTTTGATGAGACTTTGGTCCTTGTTCTGGTTATAGAAGTCCATTGTTTATTTATCAACTTGAGGACAGTGGGGAGTGACGCTCATTTTATAAAAATTACCCTGGTGTCTGCTGATGCTGTTCTGTGATCATACACATGGGAAATGATAGTTGTATGTCCCATTTTTCTTAGACAGAAAAACCACTACGGACTTCAGGAAGGAAATGTGATTTTTTTAATGACCTGATTTAATAGATAAATGTTTCTTGAGAAACTCATTAAAAAAAATAGAAACAGCAGCAGGCCAAAGAAGCCATCTGCAAAATAAATACAATAGGTCAGATCCTTCAAATACCATAAAATAGATGCAACTTCTGTAATTTCAGAAGACCAACCCTGCATTTGCAAGAGCCCCAGGGCAGAGTCCTGCCTTCCTCTCATGTGATCCATACAAGACTCCTGCTGATTTCCCTGTGACTGCAAAATACCAAGCCAGGTGGAATCTGGGCCTTCTGTATTTGCCTAGAAGGGAAAGTAGTTCTTGTAAACCTGCCTAGTGAGCAACAGCTGCTGGATTGTGATCATCCAACCATCAGCCAGAGATAAATCTGTTACTCTCTGAAGCATGGGACAAACTTGCCCTGCTTTTTGGGAGGATAAAAGGAGTTTCCCTTTCACCAGACAAGGCTGTCACCCAACACAATCTGTGCACTGCTTGTCCCCTTGTCAGGACTGACCACCATCGGGTTCTGGGACACACTGAGCCCATGAGCAGCTCAAATTTGGCTTCTCTTCATCTCAGGAGCACTGGGGACCATGCTGGAGCTGCAATGCAGAAACCTTGGAGGCCTGAGAACAAACTTTGCCAGAAAGGCTGAGACAGGAGAAGTCTGAATCTCTTGGTCTTTTCAGTTTCCTTCATCACAGTATCACCAGTCAGCAACAGTTCTCCTTCTGCTGCCAGTGTAGCTTTAGAAATGCCCTTGTTTCCCCTCATACCCTTCACCAGTTCTGACTCCAGATGAGGCTGGTTCTGCCTGTTTTCATCACAGCAATCCCAGGAGATGTTTCTGTATGCTTCTATATTTCTGCTCAATGTCTCGTTCCCTTTTCCAACTCTTCCTAGTGTTGTTTTGTTCACTAAATTGAGTTGGGGGTTTCCTGTTCAGCCAAGATGACCTCCTGCCACACCAACTCATCTTCTTGCAAATAAAGTGACAGACCATGCAACCCAGGACACCCCAAAACAGACTGTCTTACTGGTGGTTTTCCTGGGATTTCTTCTCCACTGGTTTAAAGCCCTCCTTGTGTCTGGGCTAAGGAGCAAACACTGGTTGTGTTTACTCCCAAAGGAGAAAAGCTATCCCCCCAGGCAGGAAGAGTTTGAGCTTTTCTATGAACTATTGTCCCCTAAAAACTGTAGCAGTCCCAGGGACAGAACATAGCCCCAGCTTTGACACCCCTCCATCCCCAGGTGGGGAAACAGCTCTCCTTCCATCCTTGCCAGAGGACTGGTAAAGCCCACCCTTAATTCATTCACAGGAAAGGTAGCACAATTATATTCTGTTGAATCATATCACGGAATCCCAGAGTACCAGGCTGGAAGGGGACCTCGATGATCATCTGGTGCAACCTTTCCTGGCAAAAGCATGGTCTAGACAAGATGGCCCAGCACCCTGCCCAGCTGAATATTACAAGTGACTTTGGGGAATCCACCACTTCCCTGGGGAGATTGTTCTAAAGGTTGATTGTTCTCACTGTGAAACTTTTTCCTCTTGTGTCTAAATGGAATCTCCCCAGGAGTAACTTGTACCCATTACCCCTCGTCTTTTCCATGTGACCCGCTGTAAAACACAAGTCTCCATTTCCTTTGTAGCCACACTAAATACTGGAAAAACAGAGCAACAGAGACACCTGTGAGTTGTCAGCAAGGTCCTTTGCCCCAATTGAGCTGATTGATCACAGCATTTGCAGCAAGCAAAAATGAAAATAGCTATAAATAAATCCTCCCTGATGCTATTCATTGTGCTTCTAAATGTGCTTACAAATTATGCCAAAAAACAGATGCCCGAGGTCAAATAAGCAGCCCTGGCTTGTTTCTGTACACAAGGCTTTGACATAAACCCCATGTAAGAGATCAGATGGGCAGAGCAGTGCCCTGTGAGGGCACTTCTGCAGCACTGGTGCAGTGACTCAGCTGGCAGCAGTGGCCTGCAGCGCTGCTCTGCTATGATGCCCGAATCTCAGCTCTGCTGACTGCAGCCAGGGCTTCAGCTGTGGATGCAGCAGACCTCAAAAACACTTCACAGCACAGACAGCCTCTTCTCTCTACAAGGAGTGAGCTGACCTGTGGGGAAGGGAACAGCTATCAGCTGGTTTTATCTTGACCTGGTTTGATCTCATCAGAACCATGAGGATAATTTAGAAAGAAATATGTATCAGCAAGCCTAGAAGATGGAATAGATGTAGTCAAAGATGCAGGAAGACTACAAAGGGTGATTTTCCTTTAGTCCCTCTATAGATGATCAATGTGAATATTTTCCTAAGTGTTTGAAGAAGTATATGTTACACATTTTTCCATATGGATAAATGATTAACACAGAACATTGCAACTGCAATAAGCTGTAAACAGAACTTTAGCACAAACCATGGAAAATATAGTGGTCATCATTAAAAAGTGAACATTTGCCAGAAAAAGTACCATGCTGTGGTATATGAAAAGACCACAGTTACTTCCTGCTCTGAGTATAAATGGAAAATGTGGTGTCTCAGATACCAATAGGCTGGTAACTGTTAGCAAATGTTGACTTTTCTATGGTATCCCAAACTGAATCTAAGCCTTTTCTGAGGTCCAGCCATTGCTATTTTCCAACCCACAACAGACTGCATTTCACCGGTGCATGAAACGATCCCTCTGCCATGTATAATGAGTTGTGCAACCCTTTGACAGAGCACAGAGAGGGTCACTGTGTGCAAGCACCACTGCCCTCTGATGAGTGCAATCCGAACTGCTCCTGGAATCACCTAATCCCCTCCCTCTCCACACTCGGCCAAACTCCCCCGTTCCAGGATGCCCTCGAGGGCAGCAGAGTCGTGCTCCTTCCCATGTGTGCCATCAGCTTCCAGGCAGCCTCTATGTGAGACAACTAGAGCTGCTTGGAAAAGTTGGGCTGGAAAGCTTTTTTGATGAAAAACGGAAATTGTTTTCCAATGAAATCTTTTCAACAAAATGTTCTATTTCCTCGTTAACTATAGAAGTGGTTGGAAATTTCCATTTAAAAATCTTTCCAATGAAAACCAGATTTCCCCCACCCCCTCTCCCGCTCCTTCCTATCCTGCATCACCTCCCCTTTTCAAATAAAAAAATATCAGTGGAGAACAAACATAATTCTTTAGTAAGGTCTTCTGAGGACCACCAAATTTTTCAGTGTTGTGGATTAATCCTTAAAATAGCACCCTACATCCTAGAGCTTGGTTGTTTCAGTTGTTTCCAGTTCCATTAGAAGATACCATCTTTGATTCATTGAGAAAGACAAAAACCATCCCACATTATTTCTCTATCATTGCTGTCCAAGTCCACTCCCAGTTCTGATTACACACAAGTTTTTTTAAAGTTTTGCTTGCAATGCAGTGCATCAGTTTCATGCCTCTGATCCCATGTGCTTTTGTCTTTATAATTTGTATTACTGTTAATTTGTTCTTAAATGTACTGATTTTTCACCAGTTACACTGGAACCCTCAACATCATTTCTGATGAAGATCTCCAAAACCACCCCACTAACTTAATGCTCCTTCAAATTGCAGGTTGTTAAAAATATAAACAGATTTGGCTTTGTGCACTCATCTCTTTCCCAAATGCATTTCATGCCTAGACTTTCCAACAAGCAAAAGGGCCATGACATCTCTCTCTCCCTGAACACCCTAGTGAGCCATGTTAAAATTAATCACTTTTTAAGAGGTACATACACACTCCTGAGGATAGGATCATAAGTGGATTTTTTTGTTGTTGGCTCAATGGCAAATGCAGAACTGCTCTTGTGAGGAGGGGGAAGAAAGAGACACAGTTTTATACTTACTCAGAGGATATGAGAGGTGCCAAGAGCAACATAATAGGAATACAACCTATTATACCACATATGGCCTCACTTATCTGTTATTCATGTAAGAATTCCACATCTTTTGTGAAGAGCAAATAAGAATTTGAGAGCAAATGGACATGTATTATACTTGAGGAACTGAAGATTTCACTCTGTTTAAGCAAGCCAGTGTTGAATATGGAAATCAGATCTGACACAAACTTCCAGCAGCAGTTATAATAGGATTTAAATGTGAAACTTTCCTAATGGTCTCTTATTGTTTCTGCTCCTATCACTCCCTTTATGCAGAGAACTTGATAGAGACTGACACCCTCTCTGAGAATTTTTTGACCAATGTGGGCAATACCACAGAGTAGACCCCTGCTTAAAAAACAACTGCTTGATTTAAACATCTTGAAAATCTGTCAATTGCCTTCCAGATTAGCATTCTTATTTTCAATCCTGCAGGATCAAAAACCACTGACAGCACATTCTATACATTTGCCAAAATGACCTTTAAAGGGAAAACTGTCTCAAGGAGAGAGACAGCAAAATCCAGATCCTGCTCTGTTGCTATTCCCAATCCCCAAGCGTCCAAACTCTGACCTGCAATCAATTTATCATGACTTTACACAGTACTGGCCACCAGTCAGCTCTTGCAAACCATCCATGTGCTGGCTTTAATTTGGAAGAAATAAAAAGCAACATGAGTAAAATCCTGGCAAGTTTGCATATTGAAGAATTTAAGCTTAATCCCAGTTCCTGTTTCCTTTCCACAGGGTCGTGGCTGTGCTCAACTGAACCAGTCACAAAAACCAGATCTCAAATGCCCTTCAGGGATGGACCTGCTGAGAACCTACTCCCACTCCTCCATGAAGTTCTGGACATGTGACTCCACAAATAGTTCTACTGAGCTCAAAAGCACTGATTTAAGACCAAGTTGCAATTCAGGATGAATGAGGTGGTGGCTTCCAGCTCCATACAATCTTGGGAAGATCATTCCTCTCTCTGGGCCATGGAAGTCCAAACCACTACTTTTGTCTTATTTGACCAACTTGCTTTCTTGATGCTCTTTAAATCCAGGAGACAGCTTGTTTAGTTCCTGTGCTTACAAACCATTATCATTTTATCTAACAGTACTTCCTACTTAGATACTTAAGGAACTTAACACTTAAATTTAATGAAAATTTATTTGTTCATACACATGATCTTTTCACATACTTAAGACTTCTTTTGCTTTATGTGTTTTATTTCTTTTAAGTAATACATAGAGAGTAAAAACCTCATTAATTTACAAAAGAACTGGAAATAATGGGTGTTCGCAGTCTGCTACTGAAGAAATCCATTTCTAAGTGTCCTGCTGTGACCCATTCCCTTTCAATAGAACAAGTTGCTTTTGGATGGGTGCCTAATACAAACATATTCCTGCACTGAATAAACAAATGAGTAGATAGTTGCTTCCAGATCTTCAATTCTTTATAATCCTAAAGGAATAAAGTGAACAGAACACGGTCCAAGAAATACAGGCTGCTCTGATCTTTAGAGCTCTAGTTAATATAAGCTTATTTGCATCCCCAGTTATGGTTGTGTATTTGTTTTCTTGGCATTCATAACTGCTGTAATACTCATTGATCAACATGATAAGGCAATGAAAACTTTCCTTAATATCACTCCCACTTCTTTTTGTTTCATCTTTACAAAAATACAAGAAGAAAAATGAAGCAATTAATGCATTTAAAAGTATACACATTTACGTAAGATTATTTAGTAAAGGGCTTTTATGCAATGTATGTAGTGGAGTTAATGAGTTCCTGTCTAGTTTTTGGAGCAGGTACAGCCTGCATGCCACACCACAGCAGAGGTGGACTGCACCACTCTGCCCAGCCTGGGCTTCATTCTGAAGAAAATATGCCCCAGGACAGAGGGAAGACCAAAGCCTCTGGGACATTTAAAGAGTCCACAGAGACTGACTGCCTCAAATAGTCCAGATAATTTGAACAAAGGCAGAATAATCCTGTGGCATTGTATTTTTGCTTCACTGAAGTCAAGTGTCAAACTTTCACACCTTCAGAGAAGTTACGATTTCACCTCTGAGCTGCTGGGAGGTGACACGGCCCCAGCACCCAGCTCCTGGGTTGCAGACCCTGTTTCCAGCTCTTCCCAGTTTTGTTACCTTCAGCAGGTTTCTTAATGCCTCTACTTCCTCATTTTTAATTGGGTTGGCAGTAATTAGCTTTTATAAAATCCTTTCAATTTGATAGATGGATACAGTAATGGAGAACACGATGCTGTAACTCATCCTGAGCTTTGCAACCCTTTGCTGTAAGCCTAACAAACAACCTAACCTGAAACATCTGAATCTTACATGACCCACCAAGGGGTTTGGCTGGGTATTTTCTTCTGATCTTGGCGGGGGCTGAGAGTGTTGAAATGTTACAGAATGTTTGCATCTAACCAAGAACCTGCAAGACTTCTGATGATATTCCTAGACCAAATAGAGCTCTTTGGCTTTCTTTGACAGTTCCCAGCATTGTAAGTGGAGTTTGTAATCTTTGAAAGACTCCTTCATCACTTTGAAAAAAATCCATCCAGCAAAAGTGCTGTTAAAGCCTCTCCTGTGACCTGCAGGATTGCTTATGGGAAATATGGTGGCCATAAAACACCACTGAGCTCCTCAGCATCGCATTTAGGTGTTACATGCTCTCACGTAAGAGGCAGCTAAGGACACTTAGAGGGCAAGATTTCTGCCAAGAAAGGGAAGGGAATTGAGGCAATCATTCCAAGGAGATATGGAGAACAAAATTTGCCAGGTCAGGGTAAATTGTGTTTGCCATAGAACCCTGCTTCTTGTCGGGAAAAACTGTTAAAACACATTTTAAAATATCTTGCCTCAGTTCAGTTACCAGATGTTTTACATGGAAACAAAACCGCATCTACTAACACAGAACTAAAGTCAGGGAGCTGAATGGCTCTAAGATAAAGACATGGTTGTACAATTACTCCTTCCTGGACAATTACACCCTCCTCATGCCTTTTTTTAAGTTCATTTGTTTAGCCCTTTTATCCCTAGCCAGAATCGACATAATTAATAAGACTGCTGGGCACTAGCCTGGCAGAAGAGATCACAGCTTGAACTTGGCTGGTTTGTTTCTACACAGCTTGGTCTTTTACGATGAAAGATGTGCAAACAAGAAGAAACATTCCTAGTGCAACGTCCAGAAAACTGGTGGGGCTTGACAATATGGCACCTCAGAATATCCCAGACAATCTGTTGCCCTGTGTGCAAATCAATTAAGGTTAGCAGATGCTAAAAAATTTCAGTACGATATGCCAGATCCCATGGAGCCTTTGACTGTGCCCCCAATACTGACCTTAGCATGCTCTTTAATTAAAGCCAGATATAAACTTTGGTTCTTATCATTGCTAGCAACAAAAGCCCCCACTGACTTTGCTATAATGCCCACAACACTACAAGGAGTCTATTATCTGAGTTGAGAATGATACTACCTTTTGTTACAGTTGCCTATTACAAAAAAAAAAGTCAAGCCACCTGACTCAGTGAAACAAGTCCTTTTTAGAGGGCAAGTGAAGTGGGAGGTGCCTAGCAACAATGTCCTCAGGCCTGGCTGGAAATGCTGGATACACTTATCTGCTGCACCTGCATTTGGGAGGTTGGTGAGAATTGGTCTGAACACAGCTCACACTCACCACATGCAATAATTCAATGTCACACAGATGTGCCAGCAGGTGAGACTAGTGACTGTCAAGCTGCATCTTCTCTGAGCTCTGAACAATGGTTATTTGTTTACAGCAACTTTCTCAGTGCCTTTATTCCCTGTCTCAGGTATGAGAGCAAAACACTGCCTTGATAACCTGATATATTTCAGGTACCTGGATAAAGTAACTGAGAATCTTTAGCTTGTACTGTAACATGGATACAAATGGGCCTTAAAGTCCATATTACCCCATTACTCTTCAGCCCTCTTCTCTTCCTGCCTGGAAGACTTTGGGCAGTTTCCTCAGTATCCCAGATATCTGCCCAGTATCCCACGAGTTCATTCTGAAGGGAGTTCCAGCAGGTTCAGAACAGAGGCTTCAAGTAATTTATATCTGGGATAGTTTCCCTTTTTAAAGACACAGGAGCTAAAGTTCAGCAAGATTCAAACATCTGCTCCTACTGGAGCCACAAGGCTGGAAGCAGGGTCAGTTCATGGCTGTGCTACAATCATCTTCATGAGAAGCTAAGTGGAAAGTTATACTGATTTCTGGTGATGTTGTCTGAGCCCCCTAATGAAGGCCATGATAATCTGGTGCCCACTCCACAAAACAGGTATCAAATCTCTGTCTCCTGCAACATGTACAGCCAAGAATGAAAACACACAGCAGACATTAAGACAGGGCTCTATTCTTGCACAGGCTTTGTGATACCAGGGTATTTCCTACCCTAAATAAAAATCATGATGGCAGTTGCTTCATGAATCAGTGGCAAGAATGAGCAAATGTTGGATAATTCGCTTTGAACTGAAGCAGCTTCTTGCTTGGGAGGGATTTCAGTAGCTTTGGAAATACCTAGTCTTGTATGAATGGGCCTCAACCTCTCTCTGTATCTTGTTACTACCCTTCAAGATGATTTCATGCAGCAGAGGAATGGCAGGTCCCTCAAAAGTGTACCTTGGAAATGAAGAGAAAACTACCACATTCTTCAATGCAAGTTTTAGATGTTTCCAAAAGTAACTAGAACAGACAGAATAAAGGACAAGGCAAAACATGACACCAAAGTAGAGCTGCTTCTGTTCTACTGTCCCTAATTCACTGTATTTGTGTATTCTGTATTCACTGTATTGGGACATAACCATGTGTCTGCAGCCCAAGGGTTGTTCTTTAACTCCCAGGATTGCTGCCATTTTCCATTCTGCCAGCCAAATGAGCACTGTGTGAATTCTGTCTCAGCAAGTGGACTCAATAAGTCCTTTTATTCTTCTCTCACCCTGCTAAAATGGTTGTTAAAGCTACCCACCATTTGCTCCCTGTGAGTATTTCACGCTTTGGTTTCTCATGACTCCTGCAGCTTTCCCTTCTTCCTTCCCTGCAAAGCCAAAGCAAGACTCTTCTCCTCTGCAACCCCACTATCTGTTCCCTACCGAAGATCTTTCCCTTTTGGCCACTTCTGTTATTCACATCCACTCAGCCAGCTCTAGAGCAACAGATTTGGGGGCAGTGTGCTCCCTCCCCCTCCACTGCAGAGATCATTGCCTGCCTAATTGAAGGGGATGATGTCATGCTGGCTGCTCTTTTTAAGGCAAATAAAAATACATCCTGTCCCTCTGGATGCTGTTTTTGAAGCTCAAACCTAGCTGGAATCAAGAAATGGGTTAAAATCCAACAATGTGCTCATACTATACCCAAATCTACTGCTAAATCTTTTTAAAATTACACAAACCTACCGACCTGCTGTACAAGCCATACTCAGGACCCCATGGAAATGACCTCACTTGCTGGTCAAGCTGTCACAGGTTAGGCAAGTCAGAGTTCTGAGCTTGCTGAGTGGCTTTGCCCTGACTCACCCTCTGTATATCCTTAGCAATGCTGTGCCTTGGCTTTATCATCACTGAACTGAAGACAAGATGTACCTGCCTCACAAGGAGATGAGCTCACCTGCAAAACTCTGAAGAAACTGCAGCACCAGCAAGTAAAAAGTAACTTATTAGGGCTGGAAAACACAAATAAGTATTCATGAGAAATAGGAGCCAGGTCCTCTGATTCATTACTAAGAGGTGATTTCAGAACCAAGAGGTAATTGATTCAGGCTGATTTAAGCCTGATTTCTTGTTTAATTCACCTGAGTATTTTTACTACAAGGCTTAGAATATTTTTGTTCTCTCTCTTATCATCTGTTTTGTGGAATCAAAGGAAATTTATCTCAACTCAAAGCATTAAAAAATATTCCATCATAAGACAAAAGACTGGAATGAAAATGTATTGCTTCATTTCAGTAAAGCAGAACAAAGCACAAAGTCACTTAACCATTTAATAAAATCACACAGATCAGATCACATCATTCATTCAGAGCAACTGTTGCTGGTGTGCCTTTTCTAGACTGCTAAGAAGTAAGGCTTTGTTGGCAAACATTGTCATCTTATTTTATTTAATGGAGTACCTTGCTTTCCTTGTCCCAGCAGGACAAGTGAAAGCAAGGGCTGTGTGCTGCTGCTCGCATAAATTTCTTTCTTAACCCAAATACTACACATTATCTGAAGTGTCTGGTCCACATTTTACCTCTAGTACAATCTGTGTCATGAAGAAAGAAAGACATAAAATAGCTGGTGTGAAATCCTCCATTACATTGCTCTGCTTTGCTCCACTGAAGCTGATAATGTTTTAAAAGAGAGCCAAGCCTTCAGTGATCAACATAGACAACATGGACCACTACTTCAGGGCCAAAAGTTGTGGCTATCTGCAGACCTCATTTCAGCTGGACCTTTTATGTCCAAATTCTGGAAAAATGTTTCATCAATACTCCCTCAAAAGTGTTGAGATAAGGAAGTGAGGAAATCAATAGAACTGCTCTGCAAACACCAGAACTAGAATTGTTACTACTAATGCAGCTAGCACAGATGTATTAGTGATGTCACTGAAACGCTCAGAGAAGAAAAAGGTGGAAGGGAAAAAGTGACTCTTCAAACTCACAATGCAGCAGAGCTTGGAAAACAATCCCCAAATTCCATTAAGTCACTTCCTAACATCATGTATCCTGAGCAACTCGACAAGTGTTTCATACAACACAGTCAGCGTGGATCTGTGCTGCAAGCATCCAGGACTAGAGGTGACTTCATCCACACAAAGCACCTGATCTCATGCAAGCCCCAGGATTCCAGGTGAATGGTCCAGGGCACAGCATGTTGAAGTGAAGGAGTTCACAGCTCCCCCCACAGCAGATTTACTATTGTAGAGATCGAGGGAGAGATAGGGAGAGAGATGGAAAAATACTGGGAGCTAGAAGCTGTCCAATATTTACTTTGGAAACAAGTTGAACCCATTAACTGTGAAACTGGGCAATGTCTGACATCTTCCTCCACTCAGTTGCTAAAGAGAGAGTGACCAATAAATTAGATACAGTCCAAAGCCTGCCATGGGCTTTGAGTTTACACGTAACTGAGACTTGACTCTTGCTCACTGGGGACGTATCATCTTCTCAGAGAAAAGCAAAGCTCCTCTTCCTGAGGGTGGTTACAATATGAATGAACTTTTGTCTCCATTTCAGGTCAGTTTTCCTGTGGCACGTACTAAAAAATGCAGCCTTTATAACAAAGTGTCCCCTCTGTTCTCCAGGTTGTGTGGTACCTGCTTTGGAAATAGCATATTTGTGTAAAACGCGAGTGGTGCAGGTCTGGCATTTCCTGAATAACACCCTTAGGAGGGTTTCCTCGCTATCCCTCTCCTCTTATTGGGCTGCTGTTCAGCTATCATTAAAAACAGATATCAAACCAGTAGGAAGCTGCTACCTTTCTCCATGGCCAACACTGGAGACTTTGCCAGTGCAGTCCTGCAAAGGTCTGGTAGGTGGTGTGTTCTTCCTGAGACAACTGGGAGAGCAGCACACAAACATGTGTTTAGGACTTTGCCCATTTAGAACAGGAAATTGGAGCTGAGTTGTCTTCAGGTCTTCCCACTTTTCTTAACCCACAAGAGAGGGAGAAAGAAAAGCAGCAGGGGAAAAAAACCCAACATTTAGCCAAATAGTGGGTATCATCTCCCATTCAAAAAGAACAAAACAAAAGATTTACACATGGAGCTAATTGAAACAAAGTATAACTTGCTTCTGAACAAGGAGACAAAAATGCAGTCGTAGCAATAAGGGCTGCAAAGCATTGTCTCAGGCAAAGAAGGCCAAAAGACCTGCACTTTACAAGATGTGCCTAAGTTTCCAGCTCTGGAGGGACAGGACAAGTCATGTGTTTACGTTAGGGAGCAGTGTTCAGCACTATAGCTGTGAAACTGGGTGACACCCACCTTTCTACCTCACAGCTGTAAAAGATAGACAACACAACCACTGTCTGCTTAGCGTGTCAGGCAGAAAGAAAAGCAAGTATCTCCTCTAGATGCAGTCTCCAGACCCAGAGCTGTTTGCATCAGATAATAATATGGACAGACCCGGATGCCACACTTTTGGAATTCTGTTTCCAGAGCTCTTCTATATTGTTTACCCAGCATTTTGCATTAATTGCTGGGGGAAAAAAATCATTATGTTTTTTCTAATTTTGATGCTTTTGTTCAAATTTCCTGGAGTGATCAATACCCCTTTGCTTGCTGCAGTGCAGGTTTCTTGTCATGGAATGGTATTACCTGAGCTTGGCCAAACCCAGGTTTAGGTATGAAGCAGTATAATTCCAAGTGAAAATCCAGATTTCTTCAGCAGAGCATTAGCCTCAGAGATTCCTTTCATTTTTATTTAATCATTAGATTGCAGTAGCAGACAAAATCCCCATGAAACAAGCCCAGTGGTACTAGGCACCATACACCAAGCCAAAAAAAGAACTTGCCTCCCTCAAGAATTTGCAATTTAATATAAAAAGCAGGTGTGCCATATAAGCAGCCAAGAAGAAGAGGGTAATTGTGGCACAGGATCTCTAAGTGGATTCAAAATTATTTTAGAAGCACAGGACATAAGTCAATGCATCTCAGAAGTCCCTCTGACTCACACACTGCCCAATGGGGCACAACAGGCTGTGAGTGCAAGGCACTGCTACCATGGGCTCTTCCTTCCCTCCATCCATCCCTCCCTCCCTTCCAGGGCTCACAGCACAGGTCAGGGCTGTCCACACACCTCCTGGAAGGTACTGCTTACTAAGACTATCTCTGCTGAAAGCTATACAATAACATAAATATGTAGAAATTCATATCAAAGGAAAGGACAAAAACCGAAAGCCCTATGATTTCCTGTTACAGGCCTCAGTCAGATCTCTCTGCTCTTTCTCTTGCAACAAAAATACGAGTGTCCTGAACTCTGCTGTGAAAAAAATCTCAGTGATAGAGTGCTCATGTAAATCAACATGGGTGTCTCAAACTGAAAGGAAAAATCAGACCAGGAGTAAAGAAAAGTAATATGAAAAAAACCCCTGAATTTTTTCCCTAACTTGGTTAAGATGAATGCTGTAAAGCCAATACACTCTCCAGGAATAACCTGAATTGTTCAGATTGACAAGATTAGTTGTCCAGCTGTGAACAGCAGGGCCATGCCTTGCCTTGGTGACCACTTGGTACAGCTGTAACACAGACGATTTATCAAGACCTGTGGCACCTTCTACCAGCCAGTGATCCAAGATAGACAGTGAACAGTTCTTATTTCTGTTTATTTGTCTTCATCTCAATTTATTAAAGCTTTGGAACTTTATGATTGTATTAAACGTGAATGCCAATAATAGGAAATACAGAAAATAACACCAGGACCTGGGACGTGCACAAATCCAGCATGTTGGACAAAGATTTCTACAGTTTCAGATCCAAACAAAACATTTCAACATTCCTAATAGTTTAGGTTTCCCATCAGCTGTAATTGAATCATTTCAGAGCCTCCAATGAAACGGGCTCTGGCGATCTGGAAGTCCCAAGAGTGTCACCATCATATGATGTACAACAACAGCTAAGGTGAACACAGACAAATGACAGCCAGACCTAAATCAAAATTTCATAGCCTCCTGGTGGAGAACCAAAACATCTGTTTCTCCTCAGATTGCCAAGACTTTGCAGAAGCCATCACTTCCACAAGAGACTGCTGAGAACTTTCTGCCCTCACTGTTTTTCACTGCAATATTTATTGTTATATTAACTTTCTACATGAGTGTACAGACCAGCTTTGATGACAATGGCCTCTGGTCCAAACTTTAATTTTCTCCATACTCACTTGAGCAAAGAATAGCACAAAGTCTAGACAATTCACTTAAGCAGCAGAAATATGGCACTCAAGTGCTTGTTTCATCTGACTTCCTCTAGTGACTTCCAGGTGAGCCCTCAGTTCCATGATCTGTAGCATCCTTTGATCAGCATGCTACAGAATATTCAAGGTATTGTAAGATCTCCAGATCTCTGGACACTCCTGTCCATAAATAATCTTATTGCAGCAAAGACTTGTGGCACAGTTAGGCTGTGCTCCCAGCTCAGCTGCTGGGTGATAAAAATTCTTTCCCCCTTTCCCCATCCCCTCTGTCTGGCATGTCTTTCCACAGGGACTTCAAATGCACCTTTGGCTGACTGACAGCTGATGAGTGAAGAATGGCCAGAATATTCAAGAAATTACACCTTCCAGGCAGGATAATTCCTCACATCATCTTTGCTTCTTTTCTTTAGGTAATTCTGCAGCTTAGGCTATCTGCTCTGTTGACAGGGAAATAATATTAAGGAGAGTACCTGTGTATTGCTCATTTTCATGCTGAGCATAAATGCCTTACTTGGTAAACCAAATAACTCACTTAATATGAAACAATATAGCTGATAAAGAGGATCCAAGGGAGATGCTGAAAAACAGAATTGGTGAAATATTCTGGCTACTCTAGTAGAAATAATATGCAAGTTTTTGATTAAAGTGTAATTTATTGTCTTCAGTGATGTGGGGAAGGGGATGCTAAATTAGTTCCTGGGATGAGAAATCAGCTGCCACCAGCACTGTGCTCTCTACATAGAAACAAATCAGCCCATGCTATAATGCTTCTTTCTGCTCAGGCAGCATTTGGTGGTTGGGTTTTAGGGGGCTGGGTTTTGTCATGCAGTCAGAAGTGCTTTCATAAAGTGTACTCTCAGTCAGAGGCCACCTTAGGTATGGGGTCCACCATCCTCCACAGCACATGTCTTGTGAGAGAGAAACTGGGGTCAGCCTAAAAGAGCTGGTGAGAGTCAACTTACTCCATTTGTTAGGAGCTTCATTAAAGCAGGTCCATTAAACCCCCAACCTCCCTGGGGTGTTACCCCTCTGCACAGCAAGAAAGAACAGGATCGATCAGGAGGTGTTTTACACCCACTTTGCGTTGGTGAAAATCAATAGACAGCACTGACTGAAGCTGCTTCACCAGCACTCTGTTTCTTCCTGAAACATAAAAGCATTTGTAACCCACTACAGCTGCTTGTGCTTAACTGCAGCAGCTTTGTGCTGCCAAAACAGAAAAAGGCTGCCAGAGGATATTCAAGAATGAGTGTGATCTAAGCCATAATGACTTTACACTTCTTCTTCAGTTCAGTTCTTATTTAAAGGAATAAAACTTTCCCTGGTGTCATATTTAGGTGTGGCCCACTGGCTGCCCTCGGCCAGGGGTCTGCAGGCTTAGAGTGACTGGGCCACAGAACTGGGCAAGGAGTCTTTTGTGCCTCCCTGCTGGGTGTTGGTGCCCATGCCACAACCACTGCTGCTGGATCTGCCCATCTTCCACCACATTCATGTCCGATCTTAGCACAAGTGGGCATGCCCAGGGCTATTTTCACTTGCCTGACTCAAGTCAGCAGCATTGGGCTGTCCTGGAGCATCTGAGACTTCTCCACAGATCTAGCAAACACAGCACAAGATCCATGAGAGAGGCTCACCCCTCTGGGGACACCAGAGGCTAGGTGCTACCCAACAGATCGTCAGATAACACTGAACACACAGTGCTAAGTAACTCTCACTGTCTTGCTGCAAGTGGCAAATATTTTTATCAAAAGCCTATGAGGATTTTTTGAAAGTACACCTTATTCTGGGGTTTTGTTACAGAAAGAAATCAAAGCTCAAAAGAATTCATCATGCCCAGGTGGGAGAAAATGCATGACAGTTCATGGGTAGTTTGCCCAGAACCACAGCCCACCTTCTTGACAAAATTTAGAAGAGCATTCCCAGCTGAGAACACATCTCAAGTGTAACACAGTGAAGTGGAGCAGCTCCAGGGACTGTCTTCCTCGCAGCCCTCTGGTGTGTAGCTTAGGCCCAAGCCAGCTCCAGGGTTACAATGTGATCCTGTTGAAGAGCTGATGGAAAGTCAGGCAATTGAAATGCAATTGCAGGAGCTGCTGGGTCACTGAGGTCTGCAATGCTCTCCTCCAGACCTTGCTGCTTTTGTCCCCACACCAAGCAATGCAGCCACAATGTGATGAGGGCGTGACATGAAATCAAGCTGTTATTTTTCAGAATGATGGAAATCCTCCACTCATTTGTGGATGGTAAAAAGGCTTTAACACAAATTCTGCCACTGAGCACCAGCAAGAAACCTGCACTCAGAGCAACAAACTGGGAGTCTCTACAAAGGAGGTCAGGAGCTGCACAGCAGCTCTTAGAAAATGTTTTCTCTACCCATCAAAGTCCCCTCTGCTGTCAAAAAAGCTAGACAGCAGGGAAAACACAGTCGTAAATCACATCCTGAGAATCTCACAGCATAAACTTCCCTTTGATTTTTGTGTATTAAACTATGACTACACAGCTATCTTTTTTTTTCTCCCTGTCTTTGCAGCAGAAAATACAATACAGGAGGGTAATTTCTTTTCCCTAAAAACACAGACTTAGGAAGAGCTCATTTTAGCATGAAGCTATTATCTGTTTAAGTTTGCATTTCTTTGTTCCTTCTGTGCTATTATATTACCTCCTTCTATCAGCTATATTCAATGGCTTCTTAAATTCTGCCTCCAGCCACAAGGAATGTAAGCAAGTATATCTGATGTAAAATGACATCCATGCCTTCATTCACTGAGCAGTGATTGTCTGCTGAGTACTTGGAGGGAAAGTCTTTCTCTTTTTTTTCTCCCCAATACAAATCCCAAGGCAGCTGAGGTTACACAACCAGCTTCATACTTAGTTTAAAATATGTCTCAATTTATACGCCATCTGCAGCACTCATCATTAAATGAGACGGCCACAAACAGGAAAACTCACAACAACGATAAATAATCAGGACTCAAATAAGCACTCTACTTTGAGGCAAGAATCTGTGTTGATCAAAATGCTCAAATTGGTGCCAGCTCAATGAATGGGACAATCACATCAGAAACCACTAGTCTGGGGCACACGGCCCACTTTCCAAAATCACGGATATGTTTTCTGGCTCAGGAAATTCCTGACCTGCAAATCATTAGAGAGTAGAAGAAGCATCATTAGATGCTTGCCCTTTTCTTTACTCTTCCTGAGGCATCTGCTTTAGCATCATTGCCAGAGAACAGATGTGGAAGTAGGAGGGCTTCTGACCTGACCTGCTGTACTGGAGGATTGCTGTGGTCTTGGGCACAAATCCATGAGGCTGGGAGCAGGGTATGGATGTGCTATGGAAAGCAAGAGGCAGAAGGCAGTTCAATGGATGTCCTCACCTTCAGTCACAGAATCCTTTGTGTCCAAATTATTGTGAATTACTTCATTTACTTACATTCCTACTCATGCAGGAAGAAATACATTGGGAAGACTTGTAACTGAAAAAAAGAAAGAAAAGCAAATCAAAGAACTTAGATTGTGCATTTAAATCTGGACATAACCAAGTCAGAGGCTGCCCTGGTATTGTTCACAGAGTAAAGCACTCCCCACAATGTCTAAATGCATTACAGAAGTCACCCATGAGGGATACCATTGAAAAAATATGCTGGACTCAGAGAAATTGGACCCTTCATCTTTGAGAGCATATAAACCCAAACACATCTATATCCCATGATGAAAATTACAGGACAAGTGGCATTTATTTGTTTGCATAGTGAAGACCAGGCAATATAAGTCTCTTAAGATTTCCACCAAAGTATGTTGATTGCCTTTGGGATTTAGATTTGTAGAGAGGTTTTGATTGCATTTCAAGGCACATTATATGCTCTGGAGAGGCACCAGGTTTTTTCTTGGTTTTGGTGGAGGTTTTTTGGTTCCTTTTTTTTTTTTTTTTTTTTTTTTTTTTTTTTTAATGGCCCCAGGAGGATTCCTAGATTTTTGAAATTAGAGATGGAAAGATTTATCTTTCCCTCTGATGAAACCCCCACCAGAACAGGACTCACTTCTAAAGTGTACTGCCAAGGACTTGCCTAGTCTGGAATGACAGAATCTGGAGGCAACTCTTAAATTTTAAGGGTCTCACATTATATACCAATCATCAATATGACTGGTCCTATCATCAGCTTTTGTTTATTAAGCCTACTTTTTTTTTTTAAACACTCATCCTTCCCCAGTATTCCAGGAAATTTGCTAAACTTCAGCAATATTTGTAGAAGAAGCTACTATGGTAAAGCTGGACAGACTTATGCTCAGTGGTACCTTATTTTCTAAATAAATTCCTATTGAGGTCATTAGGGATCTGTGTAGAGTAAAATCAGCAGGCTTTGTCCCTCAGAGCTCTCATGCAAGAGGAATAAATCAGAAAGCAGTGGAGCAGAATCTGTTCTTGTACCATTGTCTGTTTTTTTCCTTGTTGTTATTTTCTTTGAAATCTGTCATGCTTGATTAAAGAAATTTCTCCTCAGTTTTCTCTTCTGTTTTTATTATGCTTTTAGATAAAAAGCCTTTGCACGGCAGGAAGAAGAGCAACAATTTGCCAACTCAAGCTGCATTTACCATCTGGTACACAAGAACTTAGCAGACTGCCTGTTCCATCAATGCAGTAATATTGTGTTGCTTTAAATGACCCCATGCTCTGATTTAAAGATAAGAAAGTTGGACTCAAGATGACAGATAGGGACATTCACCTCCTGTAATAACCTGCATTTCCTCAGCTGCCATCACCAATTACCACAGCACTGATCACAGACTGATAACAAAAGATTGTTACCATTTCAGAAAAACAGCTTTCTCTGCTTTTTCCTTTTTGTGCTTTCTTTATTTGGGTGTAGATGGGTGCAGTGGCAGATGCAGACAAACTGCTCTGAGTGAGACCACAGAGTCCCATTTCCCCAGAGAAAGGAGAGCAGAGCAGGGCCCTGGTCACATCACTGGAGTCAAAATTTCCAATGGAACCAGCATTTCTGAGGGACAAGTGTTAGACACCCTAAATAAGTCTTATTTCCCAAAAGAAATTACTAAACATACTGCAAGAAATTATAGTGGGATTTTTGAAACCTGGCTGGTAAATTATTGCCTCTGACATTTGATCTGTGCAGCAAGTGGAATAAACCATAGATTTCTTAGGAAGAGCACTACAGTCTGAAAAGCTTAGAATGAAATTAAAGGAACACAGCTACTTACCCTCTCGATGTCCAGCAGGGGATTTAATCAGCAGTGGCAAAGAGGAAAAGTCAGTGATAACACACATAATTCCTGTATCTGGCACTCTTTCCTGCCCATGTACTACTGCTTCTACCTCCAGTAGTTCTTACTACTGTTCTTACTGGAAGACACTGCTTTGTCCTTTTCCAGCTCCACAGTTACTCACCAGCTTTTGCTGCAGTGACTAGGGAGTGTATTGTACACTGTGGTGTATTCAAAAATCAGCTTCTAATTTCAGGGACAAGGATGAAAAATTGAAAGTGGAGGAACTGTTACTTTTATGCACAAACTCTGTGCCTACTATATCATCTACTACTGCATCACCTGGCACCAAGATAACACTGACAGCCACCAGCCACTGGTTGTTGATCTTCCCCACAGTCAGTAGGAGCCTAAATAATGAAAACACAGTATTTGGGGCTCAGGCAGAAAGACAAACAGAGTATTCCCTGCAAAGTAAGACTTGGATTTGCTGGAGCTGTACACTGAAGTGTCATCCTTTAATATATAGAGGAAACATAGGAATAATCAGATGATCATGATTTTTGGACACTAAAAAAGATGCCCCTTGCCAGGTCATCTAACTAGTAGAACTCCCTACCCCAGTGTCTCTATTTACCAAATGAGAGAAGAGATAAGAAAGGTTTTCACAGCTCCCATCACATGATGATGAAGGAAGGAAAACTGCAGGGGAATAAGAGGCCAGCAACTTCAGCCATCCCCAGTCAGAACATTTCTGTGGAATATTGGCATGTCCCTTACAAAACATGAAACACATATTAACCAGTCATATTTTTGCCACATGATAAGAAGAAATTATAAGGATTAAATGTTAAGGACACTTTTATCCCCAGCTGTCATGACAATCCCTTCTACTATAATACATTTCCTAAAAAAAGTAGTAAGTAAAAGCTATAAGGAAGGAAGGACACTGTCTGTAAGCAGGAGTCATGAATTTTGAGCCAGGTATTAAATCTTGGCTCACATCCACAGGATAACCAGCTTCACAAGCATCTATGTGATGAAGCAAGGGATCCCACAATGTAAGTGAGGTGTTTACAGTACACCCATTGATGACAACAAAGATAAGACCCACAGTGAGATATCGGCACAGCTTTGCTATGAAAATAGCCACAAGTGGGATGTGGTCCAGGAAGGCTCTGGAGAAGGAACTCTCCAGCAACAATGGCAGCAAACCAGCTGAAATATCACAGCTTTTAAATATTGAATAACAAAATGTTATGTAATTCCTACTAGAGTTCCTAAATATTATGAGTTATTGTGCCATGTATATTTTATAATGTCAATGTTTTAATTAAAATGGGATCTTTTTATGACTCAAAGGAGTCTGTAGCTTTATAAAGAGTCCTCAGGATTCAGCCACTGCACTGTCAGTCAGGAGAGAGTGCAGACCCATGGAAGGAGTTGTACTCCCACAGCAGAGCTGATCAAACTGACCACTGTCAAACAGGGCTGCAGCTTTCTTAGCTCTCCTATCTGGGAAAGGGATGTAATATCCTCTTATTACTCCTGAGAATAGATGAAGTGAATAACTCCAATACTGTCCTTGACTTAAAGGCCTGGAAGAAGCCTTTTCACAGTTATTTGAAAGAGTGCCACAGACTTCATTCTGCTTTGTATCAGTTCCTAACAGAAAAATTGATCATACCATAGCAAAATGCAGGGCAAAAATATATTAAAATATGTAATTTAACTATTACTGCCCCTGCTAGTAATGCCAGGACTAGCTGGGATCCTTATCGTCTAAATAAAGATGATTCCTTCCACCTTGAAGAGTGACTGAATAGTGCAACACCCTAAAGCTATTAAAATTCCTTTGTTCATAGCCTTGTTTCTATGAAATGGTTATTAAAGAAATGCCATTAGGGAGAAAGAGCTGTTGCTCAGATTTCTGGAACAAGAACTTATTCAGAAGATAAATTCATATCATTATCTCTTCCATTTTTCTCCAGTGTGTTTACTGACGTTCTGCCCACAGGAGAAGCCAATCTTTCTTGATGAAAGAGTAAGCTGTTTGGAAACAAAAAAAGCAGATCAAAGAGGAGAGCAGCTCAGTGATGGAGGATGTCAGCTAGAGGAGGGGGTGAAAGCTAATGTACTGCTGTTTGAAGAAGCCATTTTCGTTCAACTCCTTGTGCACAAGATAAAAAGCAGGACTCACTTTCCACATATCTGTTCATTCCACAAATTGTACAAAGTGGTAATTTTTCAGCCCACCTATTGAAGCAGTATCTTCATCTGTAAGAGGTGCATTGACCTGTACAACAGAAAAGGCATCACACAAGCAAGCAGGAATGGATATGCCTAGAAAAAGGGATGGTTAGAACCCCTCAACATCACAGACACTGATTTAGAGGCTACAGCTCAAAATAATACTGGATTCTTGGTAAATTGTTGTTCTCGGACCCCAAAAGTTCTCACAGCTGTATCTGTTGGCCTCTTCACCAAGAGACCCTCTGAACTGTTTCATGAGGCTATGCCTTGTTCCTAATCTCACACCTGAACTCAACCTCAGTGCAGGGACACTTCCCATCTTCAAACATCCCTGGAAACCTCCCTTTGCCAGACTTGCTCAGAGAACCTAGCTGAGCTGTATTTAAAAACACACATATCTTTCTTCCTATCCTTTCCCAGGCATTCTCAAAGCTCCACATAACAGGGCCCCTTTGTTTATAATAAACCAGGCACCTGGCAAGACATTCAGAGCACTTCAATAAAAGATGAAGAATGAGGCAATGCTGTTTATGCTCAATGTGTCTGTCCCACTTGGCTTAGCCATTTAGCATCTTAGGTTAATTACTGATGGCTCCACTAAAGTTAAGTACCATTTGCACACCATTGGTTTTAGAGCTCCAAATACAGATTTTGGATATGGATCTGGATCAGCTCACTGTAGTTGGCTGAACAGCATCACTTCATCTACCACTGAGCAGCAAAGGGAAAAGAAACTAAAATGTGGGTGCAGATGTGAATTTTGACCCTCTCCCAGATTCTTCTAAAGCCTCCTGGAAACAGAGAAATCAGAACATAAATTTGCTGGTTTGATTATTTTGGTGTTCATAGTCACGATAACAAACAAAGGCTGTTGGAAGCCTGGCAAGGAGAATCTTTGTGCAGATTATGCTCCTAAGCTGGAGGCTGCCACAGCTTGATCATAATTATCAGACTCAATCATGTAACTGAAACTAATTCTTTTCCCTTGAACTCCCAAGACCCTGTAACACAAACCCTCCTGATTGTAGCAATGTTTGGATTGACCTCCCATCACAAAAGTTAGCAAAGCTGACCAAGAGATTTATAAAGATTGGGGTCAGAAATTCTAAAATAAATGCAAGAGAACAAGATGCACCACAATTAATGGTTTATCAGTTATTAATGGTTTATTAATTAATTTAGCAGCAGAGTCAGCTAAATTCATATATCCTCACTTGAAGTAAGATGTTCTAGTCATCACCTTATCATTACAAACAAGGCAATTACTGGTGTACAGGTGCATGTGCAGCCACCTACAATAAGTAGGGATGCCAAAAGGAAATGGACTCCATGAGTAACCAACCCCAAATTCACACTACCTACATTATCTGGGAATAAAATTGCCCTGTCTTCTTGGTAAAATCCATTGAGATTTGACACAGGACAGGGCCTGGTTATGCAACCCTTCTACTCAGGGTTGCTACTGAAATATAAATTCACATCATTCACCCCTGCTATGTGGCCTGGAAATAATTGTCTGGAAGAGGCTGGATTAATTTTTTTTTTTCCTAAGGAGAGAGCACTTCTTTTAAAAGAGTGGTAGCACTAGCTTTAGCCTATGTGTAAAAGAAGGTTATATAAAACTCAGTATTGGTGCATGTGATTTCAAGGGATGGCCTTCAGGCTTCTTTGGGAATCAAGTGCTCCCCCATGGAAGCCTGCTGTGAATCTAAACAGAGTGGTGTTGCACTATTGCAATGCATGATGTGGCATAAAGAGTGGCACTGAAACAACTTCTGCCAAAGCCAGAGAGAGAGGGGGCAAAGGTGGAGGACATGGTAATACCTGCTTAGCCTTCTAAAAAAACTGGCATCCTCCTCAAGGGCATTATGCTAGCTGTTAAGCTTAATATAGCAGATTCCAGCTATCCCAACCTGGGATTTATGGGAGATTGTTTTATGAGACAGAGTAAAACTTCATCTTTGGTTCATGCAATTATAAAGCAACATATTGATTAGTAGTGGAAGAGTGAATAACCCAGGGAAATCTTAATAGTTCAGTAATCTCCAGTTCTTGACTTCCTACCCTTCTCCTACCTTGCACAGCAAAAGCAATTAGCCTCATGGTTATCTCTGTTTCATACTCACCTAAGGACAGCAGGCTTGGACAGATAGGGAATATCTAACCCAGAGCCTGTTCTCACCAGAACACTTACTAGAAACCTTTTTGTAGCAAATTCTTGCAGTCAGAGTACTTTGCAGTTTGTCAGCCTGTCCCTGACTAGGTTACAGTCTGTCCCAAGGTACACAGCCACCACTGAATTCCACACTCCCAGCAGAGACAAGCCCAACATTAAAACCTGGGTTAGGGGAGACTGGAGGAGAGGGCTCTGCTGCAGGTTGCAGAGCCTGTCACAGAGAGATGTGGAAGCCCCATGGAAAAGGGTTCCTCATCTGGCAGCCATCATTCCCATCTCACATACACACTGAAAACTATTCCCAACAGGACTGTACTCTCTACCCTGCAAATTCTCAGATGAGCCACTACATTGAAGACACACAAGTATGCCCTTTTTCTCCTTGGACCACTTGATTCCACCTGCTCTTGAGGCTTTGAACAGTTCTCTTGAAGTCTGAGGGGAAGAGAAAGCTGGAAAGAAACAGCAGCAGGAGGACAGGCAAGGCAAACCCCAGTGTGACCTTTCATTACCAGCCAGCCAAGAAGCTGCTTCTGCTCCAGAGGGGACACCCACAGCACGGGCAGTCCTGCCCTGCCCCAAGTGGGACATGCAGGCAGAGCAGCAGAGAAGTGAGGGGGGATTCCCCACTGTGGCCTGAGCCCACTTCCATTTGCAGACCAGCACATGGCATCACCCCTTTAGAATGTCCATGGCTGTGATCCCTGCCGTTGAACACCGTTTGAGCAGATTAACAAGCAGCAGCCCTGCTCACCACTGAATGCCAGCATTAACTGCAACACAATAGGAGCACAGGCCTAAGCCCGTTTTTCTGCAGATAGCAAACCTGTCAGCGGAGCAGGAGTGTTGATGTCATCCTCTGACTCAGTGACAGCGCCTGTTCCTGGGGTCACCCGGCATTCCAACACCATCAGCATCCCCTCTCCAAATCTCATCTATTATTTGCTCATTGTGGTTAGATTTTGCCTGGAGGAAGAAAGGAGTGACAGGCTGACATCACCTGCTTATTAATAGATGGGTAGAGAAGAATGATCTCCTATAAAGGCTTGGGTGAGGATGTTCTCTCAGGGTGTGCTCGGAAGGACAGTGTGTTTGGGAGCAATACAAACTGGTAACCTTTTAAGGGAAGCAGCTGCCTGCCCAGTGGCTGCTTCTGAACCCTTGAACTGCAACTTGCTGGTCCTTCAAGGGCATGGCCAACCCCCCACTGGAGAAAACTGGCAGCACTGGGGACAAGTGGCAGCAGACAGGGTCCAGTGTGGAGCGAAGTCATTTGTCTTTGCAAAGAAAAATAACAAGGTACTTCAGGGACAAGCTGAGACTCTGTGGTCCTACAGAGCCACAGCTCCCACCACAGCTCCCACAGCCATCAGTGACACCAGGTAAGGGATCAGCAAGAAGCTCCCCATGCAGCCCTCGCTGCCAACTGATCTCAGCCTCTGGACTGAGGCCTGCAGCTGGACACAAGTTGCAGTAGGTAAAAAATGTGAAACATCTCATTCAATCAGTAAATCTCCCCCTCTCTGCTTTCATATTTCCTGGTAACAAACAGTTAGAAATGTTATCAAAGGCATTTGTTACTGAAAACTATTTGTGTTAGAAAAGAACCCAGACCCTTGGGAAAGAATTCTTTACTGCAGTTAGGAATGATAACACCAGGTCATATGGGATGGGGTCTTTTGTGATGTTTAAAGAGTTGTGTGTGACTCTTGGCATTATGCTTCCACAGCAAGATCACAGGACTGCAAGTTTAAAATTAATTTCTGCTGGGTCAACTGCTACATTAAGTTCAAATGCATCTTTCCAGGAGAGTTTCTGTAAAGGAGGCTGCTAACAGAAAATAAACTTGGAATAAATGGAATCCAAGCAAATTAATTACAAAATATAAATACACATTTTTACTTTTTTTGTTTCTCCCAGGCTGATGGGAGGAGCTGTCAAACATGTTTGAGTTATCCAAAACAGAGACATTAATACCTACTCATATTTCTAAGCCTTCTTTCACATAACTCCTACATATTATTCCCATTTATCCACTTCCAAGCCATGAAGACTCCAGTACAGAGTCTCCTCTCAGCAGCAGCACTGCAAGATGAGAGATTTGTTTGTTTTCATCAGAAAAGAATATTATGGCATTCCCTCCCATGTGAACAGATCAATTTACCCACTCTTGGCTGCACTTACCATCCCTCATGAATTACCAGCAGAAAAATTAAGCAGAGGGGAAAGGCAGGCTGAACCTTACAATTCAGAAGTAAAAGTCTTCGCAGCCAGATAGCTCTGAGGCTGCCAGGGACACGCTGGCAGCCCTAACACAGAGCAGAGCAGTTCTTTTAAGGCAAGCACACACTCTAAAGCACAGCACTAAAACCTGAGGCACTCAGCAGCACCAAACTGGCAGATTTTCAGTTTCATTCTGAAAGCACCATAATTTGAGTGGTTTAGTGAGGAGGAACACCGTCAATAAGAAAAGGGCTTTCTTTTTTGTGTTTCTTCTTTTTCAGATGGATGGTGACTGGTGACTGGTGACTGGTGACTGGTGACTGGTGAGGAAGCATTTGCAGAACATCAAGTGCAGCACGTCCGTGTTGCCTCCCTCCCACTACTGACTGCAAACACAAGAACTCACCAGAAGTCATTGCTGCAGTGACTTGTTCAGTGACATGAGTGTCCTGCTCCACATTCTTCTTGGGTATTCATGCTGGCAAGCCTGCCACTGCCTCAGGTCTGCCTCATGATTCAAACGGCTGAAGTCTTACAGAATACCATTTTCTTTTCTGCTGTCTGATTAATTTGCTTGCTTTCATCTATTTTCAAATAAACTCTTAGCATCCTCCCTGGGATTTCTATCAGCCAGTGCAGAAGGGAGGATGCCTCTTCCCAATGCAATGTGCTCTGACCTTCATAGCACTGCCATGCCAGGAGAGCTGGGCCATGTCCATGCTTTGGGAACAGAGAATTGCCAAGAAGTGACAGTGCCACCCAACAGCTCTGTCATCCTTCCTGCAGGCTCCACTCACGCCTTGTGCAGTGGAGGAGAACAGGAGCCTCACTAGATCACACTGTACCCAAAAAGGATTGAAAGTTCTCTCTCTCCATTGCAGACGGACTTTTAACACCCCAAAAAATGAGAACTGGTTCTTTCCTCCTTGGTCCACATGCCTATAAATACCTTTTCTCAGTCATAAAATCATGAAAGCGTTTCAGTGTTTATGGCTGAGCTGCAGTGAAAAAGAATCAAGTTACCAAACAGAGGGGATCAGGTTTGCATGGATGCACCTGTACATCAAGTATGCCAAAAATGCACATTCTTCTCTGTCATCCTTCCTCCTGCTGCAACTTGCACACAAGCTTGAAAGTACTGAGGTCAGCATTCCATGCCACAAGATGGAACAGGATCTAAGTGACCAGGTTTTCCTCACATTCCCCATTGTTTACAGCCTAATAAGGGAGAGTGGGAACCCAGGAGGAAAACACAACAAATGGTCACTGTTACCATTTGTACACCACGTTCCTCACAGAGTTACCAGCATTTCATGAAACCCAAGCTCAGAGTGAACAGTAAAGAAAACAGGAAAGTAAGTTTCTTTCACCTTTTTCATACTGTTGGGATAATACAGTCTGCCCCACACTGGTAGCATCCAAGGATGACAATTCAGATTTGCAGACCTTGGGGACGTTGCATCTAAAATCACATTCAGATCTGAGCCAAGGCCAAATCCAGAAAATCCATCTGATTCATACTCCAGTGATAAAATCTCTGCCCTTTGCTTTCTTGTGAATTTTAAAGGGTGTGAAGCCTCATAAAATGCTGCTGGTTTTCACAGCTTTATTTTTGAAGTTTGATAAGTTTCATTCCAATTCAGAAGAAACACTGTGAGTGATCAGCTGTCTGCTGCTTTCCCTTTTCCTCAAGAATGACTTGATTTGAATTCAGCAGTAGATACAGTAACCTCTATTTGTGTGGACAATCCCTGTAACTCATTGAAATTCCTGACCTGAACTCTGCAGCTCTTGTCTCTTACAACAGCATATACCTAAGGCCAGGATCTGAACACCTGTTGCTATGGAGAATTTGGATCAAGAACTACACTCAGACTTTACTGTCCAGACCCACCTTTTATCAGTATTATTCAGTTGGAAAATCAGGATATTGTCCTACTTGGTGGTGGTACTCCTGTGCTGTAAGATAAGAGATCTTCCTGAAGGTTATGTTACCTGGATATGTAGAAGAAGTAGGTCTTCTTAACTGGAGACAAGCTTGGGCAGACAAAAGGGGAAGACATTTCTTCTAAAGCACTGTCATTCAGAATCCCAGTCTGGCCAGCTGTGTTTCCCAGCCCACATTCATTTAGCAATGGGCTCCACTGCACAGTGATGGAAGGAACATCCCATTAGAGTGTAGTAAAAAACCCAAAGATGTGTCAGTAGCCACAGCAAGCTACTCTTCTGCTGTTACTAAGGATGGGAAGGCTATAAAATTCAGATCTAGACTTGAATTGTGAATATTACGGAACTTCTGCCAAACTCCCAAGTCACATGTCTCATCTAATGGATGTATTACTGCTTTACAAGTGAGTTGTCCTCGTGGAATGTGCCATCAAATAGGCACCAAGCTATGCCATTCCTATTTGCTGTGCCCAGGATCTGTTTACACAATACTTCATACACCAACATTCATCCAAAGGAGCTTTGAAATTGGCCTGAGGCCAAATGTTTGCAGATGGGTTTTTTAAGACAGGCTAGCTCAGTGCCTGGCTGGACACAGTTCTACCCACAGAGTCTCCTTGGGATTCCAGTTCTGCATCTAATGTCACACAAAATGTCACACACCAAAAGAAAAAGATGCACTGACCAATGTGCTCAGAACCATGCCTGCCTCTCAGTAAACCTGCTCCCCCACCCATTCCCCAGCTCACTTATTACTAAGATGTTTCATTTTTAAGGAAAATGGGAAATAGTCAAATATGAATTTCCATTTACTTGGCACATTGCCCCTGAAAAACAAAGATCTTAGGTGCATATTCAACAGAATTTAAACTGAGCATTAAATTGGCTGTAGAGCTCAGTCTGGTCCTGCGAAGCAATGCTCCATTTGCCTGCAGGATTTTCTATTTTTGTGCTGCTCAGGATAACAACAGATGGGACCCCTAATTCAAAGGACAATCTCGAGGCTAGAGACAACAAAACTGGACCAGAATGTAAAAAACAGGGTTGTTGCAGATGTGGGGGAAAATGTGTATTTTCAGCTGGGGAAAAAAAAAAAAAAAGGATGGAGTGCAGACAGCGGGGGAGGGTACTCTGGATTGCTAAAAACATCTCAAGATTTCACTGTATTTGTCTCCCTCAAAACCCATGCCACTGGTTTCTCTGAGGAAGCCCAAATTACCTAGGAAGGCAAAAGAAGAATCTTGTCTACAAGACTGGAATCGTGTATGAGAATTTGCCACCAGCTCAGAGAAAGAAACTTTCCTTCTGTGCTACCAGAAGGGCTGGTTGGGTATTTTCTTCCAATGCCTTCTGAATGATAATTATGTTGGGATTTGTTTTATTATTATTATTTTAACCAGAAAACCAAAATGAAAGCTTTTGTTTCAGGTCTTGTTGACCTAATTGAAACACTTCAGCTGACCTATTTGAAAGCACTTCTTTTTAGGTCAATTTTTTATTAATCTCTGTCTGCTTCAGACACCACACTGTCTCAGAAAAGTGATGTCTTTGAAGTCTCATGTTCTTCCATTCTTTTTTCCTTTACCCCTTCCTTTCCCTACATCTCTGCTTGGATTTAATCTGAGAAGATCCTGTAGGATGTCATCCCCAGTGAACCATTGCTGTGTTCCATGGAGATGAATCCAGCCACAAATTAGAAGGGAAGCCTAAGGCACTACGATTGATCCGGATGTGGTCAAATCAAGCTGAAACAAAATGCTTTGACTTTCAGAATGAACCATTTGGAACATGTGATAAATTAATGATAAATTTCAGCACCCAATTTTTTTCAAGCCATTAGACCAAGAGCAACTACTGAAGCATCCATTTTCCACAGGACTTGAATTCCAGCTAATGAAAAAGCTGTACATGACCATCCCAGTGACCTGCCATCCAAGACCTTTTGGCTGTTTCTCCACCACTTTTCCTGGCTGGCTGCAATGCACTGTCCTACTGCTTTAACTGCTCTACTCAAGCCTGCCTTGGATGTGGGATTGGGGAAAAGCAGTGTTCTGCCCAAGCAGGAAGCTTCTCTGAGCACTGCTTGTTGTTCCCACACCAAGACAGCCTGGAGCAAACTGCCCATTCCTACTCCAGCACAGCTGAGCTGTTTGTGGCTAAAACATCTTTTAGGTCCTGGCACTGGACTTCCTCAGAGCTGTCTCACAAGCTCAGCCTCACCACATCTGTCCAGAAGGTGCAGGGGCTGCACAGGGCAGCATCTGGAAGGGATACACCCACAGGAGTGCAATGATCCACCTACAGCTAACACAGCCTCAGCACAGCACAGGCAGCATGCAGAGTGCCAGGCCAGCTCTGGGACCCCAGAGAGATGCTCACTTGGAGGGGAGGCACATCCTGGGACAGGACAAACCCTTCCTGCCAATTCTGTCACCAACAGCCACGGGCAGCTGGCAGCCAGGAAAGCAAAATCCGGTATGGAGAGTGGGGCAACTCCAGTGCAGAGCCAGGGATTCAAAGCCTCCTAGTTCATCCTGAACAGGATGAGAGCAACACCAAGGAGTCATGAAGGCAGAAGGATTTCTGCCATGAAAGTGATGAGGAACATGGCCAGCAGCAGGACAGCAGTCAATGTCATGCCTCACAGCTGCTGTGCTCTCCTGCAGCCATTTTAATCTGGCCAGGCCAAAAGAACCCAGCAGCACTCATGACATTAGTGTCATCCTGAAATTCTCCTTCTGTAAGATTAGTAGCTCTGCCACAGGCTTCCAACATGGCCTTACAAGCAACACTAAGAAGCAGCACTTTTCTTATACTATAAGCATATCCACCTTCTCCAGCACTCAAAATTCTACTCTCCTCCATGCCTTGATTCCCCCTCTGTATGCTTCTGCCTGCTCTGGACACTACTTAGGAAAGGGAAGGAGTGGCTCTCAGTAAGGTCAGGAAAAGGGTTATCACAATGTTGTGAGTACTTCTTAGAATTCTGGTTCTGTATATTTTCACTGTATGAATATTTGCTTGTACATCATCTATTCAGCTGCAAATTAGCAGAGAAGCAAGATGCCTCATGAGTTGTATTAAAGGATTTTTTCTTTTCATGACTGACTTGGATCTGTTCCTTCACTGCTTACAGATGTGCTTCATGTTCACACTATAATCTCATATTAACAAAAGACAGCTGCCACCTGGGTTTTTTTACTTCAAAATGCATACAAGCTATACCTAAATCTATGTGCTGTGCAATCAGAGTGACAGTCAAAATGTTACTTACATATATTGCTATCCCCTAACTGCAGTGAAATGCCCATTGAACAGCTCCCTCCTGCACACCGTGGACTGGTGACCACAGCAAGTTTGCAGCACCCTCTGGAGGTGAATCCTGGGCTTTTGGGGGGGAAGGAAACCATCAGCACTGCTCTTGCAAGATTTTTGGAAGGCTTTTACAGAATGCATTGTGCAGCATCAGAAGCTGCTGCTGTCTGGGCTCCCACTGGCATTTGCAGCCAACAGGATGTGTGGGGAGCACTGGTTTCTCATAAGCATAGGCAGTAACATGAAGAAATCCACACAGAGATTCTTTTGCTTGTCTGTAACTCATTCTCCAGCCCTTACACACATCCAGTTCGGTGGTTAGAATTTGGACCTCCAGCTGAAATTCTGAGCTGTGTAACCAGGACAAGCACCCAGGAGAAAACCTTTGAAAAATCACGAGCCCTTTGGAATAAGCACCACACTACGCTGCTCATCCTTGCTGTATATTTCATCCATGCTCCAATGAAATTCCTACATGAGTCATTATCTTTGTTCTATTTTCCATTTTTAAGGAATATCTGAATTTCTAGGTGCTGTGTGGTACTGGAGGAGGAGTACTGAAACGTAAGGAAAAATACAAAACTCTTCCTATAGAATCCTTTTTTAATCTTATAGGGGTTTGGCCCAGAAAAATCTCAATAAAAGCATCAGAACTGCTTCGTCTCAGACTTGGAATATTTCAAAATACTTCCAGCCTGGATAGCATCCCTAGCCCTCACAAATAAAAGGAATAAGAAAGAGATTCAAGCATACTTTAGATACCACTGAAATTTCCTAAGGATGTCTGCCAGCATTCCAAATTAAAAACCTTGAAAGTCTAGAAGGAAACACAGACATAACCAAGGAGAAGGGGAACAAAAGTAGTTCAAAAGTTGGTATTATTTTGATTATTTTGTCTGGCAAAGAGAGCATCACAAGCAGAATGCCTGATTCTTCCCTCCTTGGAATTTCAGATGAGAGATCCCACAGCTTGCAACCTCAGATCAGCCCCATTACTAGTGATGAACACTTCATTGTAAGGACAAAACCGACCTTTTGCCAGGAGCATCATGTTTCTGCAGTTTGGAGCTAGAATTGAGAATTGTATTACAGCCCTTGGAAAATTGTATGAGAAAAGCTCATATATAACCTCTGTTTTTTTCTCTGATACCTCCATGGCTTCCGAAGCATAATTCTTAGCTTACTGTACATACCACATTTTCCTAATTGCCATCAGACAAGTAAATAAATGATTGACCACAGCAGCAATTTACAAGGATAACCCACTATAAAATGCCCCCACTATTGCAATGTTTTATTTATAAAACCATAATAGTGCTCCCTATTTTCTGGGATCATCCCATCCCTGCCTATGTGCGTCCTGTCCAGTCCTTTAGACTCCCCATGTGTACCTGGGCACAAGAAGTACAGGAACTTAGACAGAGCCTCTAGATGTCAACACAGGTAACAGTGAATGCTTCAGAAAACTGTCTGTAGGCATTAGTGGAGAATGGAAAAGGGAGAAAGTGACAGGGGAGAATGAAAGAGAAACACTTTCCATTTATCAGCCACTACTATTCATCTTTTCTTCCCTGAGGGGTCGTAACACCAAAAATTTCAGGCAAGTAAGAGATCAAGAAACATTTTCCATTAAATAATTCATGCCTCTTCCTATTCTGATGCAAGAAATGGGAGACAGCTGGTAATAACAGAGAGACATCAACTTAAAAATGTGTACATGAACCTTCCCCCTGCCTGAGTACCCAGGTAAGACAGAGAGTTTCTTAGTTTTTAGCACATGGCTTAAACCAAGACCCAGATGGTAACACAAAAAGCACTTCATTCACAAGCAAAGATTCAGTGAGAGACCAGCACAGTCTTCAGAGACAGAAATATGAGGCAGCAGCCCCTGACAGCTGAGGAATATTTTTATCTCCTAGCCCAGACAAGACACACCTTAAAAGGGAAAAAAAGCAGAAAGAGGATTTCCAGGGGTCTCATGTCCACAGCTTCCACTTCACTTCTGGGCTGTTCAGGATGCACTGAGACCTACCAGGCAGAGATCACTATGGCAGGAGTCACCAGCTTCCTCAAAGGGCTGGATCCAGCCTCCATGACCTACAGGAGCACAACTAAAGGGAAAAGCCTGCCTTAGAGAGCTTTACTGTGTTTAAAACAACAGATTTTGGCCCAAAAACAGTAATGTCCTCTTAAGTGGACCAGGTCTATGGACTGCCATGTTTCAAGAACCTGGAAGGAGAAGGATATAACGGTGCTTTCAAAAAAAATTTTAAAAAAAATATATATATATTTAAAAAAAAAATTAAAAAAAAAAACCCACAACAAAACAACACACCACTTTTTTTTGCTATCCATTTCCCCTGGGAGATAAGCCCTACATTGTGGAGAAAGAGGAAAGTTGCCAGGAAAAAAGCAGGACATGAGCATATTTTTCCAAAGCCACACAGAACAGACCAGTTATATTTCACAGAGACTAAAACTTAGCAAATGCTCATGCCCATAAAAATTTGTATTAGGCAGTAAGTAATATGTAAAGACAGGAAACAATATTTCTCTGTTGTTTTACAGGGATTTTAAATCTTGACATGCATTACAAGATTCCTTTAACTCCATGGTGCCACAGCCACCACTAAACTGGGATAATCAGGTGGCAGGTAGGAACTGGCTTAAATGAAATGGCAAAGAAGAGCAGCCACATGAGCAGGGTTTGCAGCACCATCTCTGAGTGAGAGCAGTAATTTCACAAAAATGTGGAATTAAAATTGTACTTAGTGTTGATTATGGGGTACACAGACACAGCACAAATAGGGCTGATCAGAGGGAGGTCATATTAATAGGTTTCAAAGGCTGCTAAAACCTGCCAAAGCAGGGAAGCAAACTGTGGGCTGTGCTAAGCACCGGGATGGTTTGTCAGCTTGTTTTACAGACATCCTGGGAAACAGCAGATATTCCACAACCACAGAACAAGCCATGAAATTAGCCCCAGCATGCCACAAGGCAATGAAGTGACTGTGGAGGGCAGAGTGTCAAGAAAAAACAAAGCTTCAGAAAGATTTCTGAAAGCAAACATACTTTTCTCCATAGCAGGAGTAAGAGAACAGAAGCAGAGGTCCCGTGCACAGCACATGCTCAGGTTGGAGAGATTTCTACCCCCATACTGGACCTAAAATGAAATGCACACTGCATAACTGAAAGCACATACATCAGTATCAGTATTTTTCAATACAGCAAATTATGCTGGCTTTATAACCCATGAAGAACAATTATGGATCTAGAAAAGACATTATGATTAGAGAAATAATGGAAAGTGGAACAGAGATTTAG
Source organism: Trochalopteron elliotii (assembly GCA_024734555.1). Lineage (NCBI taxonomy): Eukaryota > Metazoa > Chordata > Aves > Passeriformes > Leiothrichidae > Trochalopteron > Trochalopteron elliotii. The sequence goes on from JANPWX010000271.1 coordinate 634,912, forward strand.
TTCCAGGTGATTGATGAGTTGCCAAGGATAAAATGGTCCCAAAAGAAAACATATCCTATGTTTAGAGCAACTGCATGCCCACTGCAGTAATGCTCAGATGGAAGAGCAGCATGAATAACTGGGGACACTACAGTTCCTCTTGTTTCTGGAAGCAATTCATTTGAATTATTCTGCTTGTTAAGGGGAAAGAACAAGTCACTTGAAAATAACCAGCCTGTCATGTGACCGAGATAACCAGAGAACAACATCCTATTATTTAATTCATTTACACGAAATGCTTGGCCCAGAGCTGGCTACTAATAAACAAACTAATATAGTCACAGAAAGCTGAACCACCACATTGCTTTGTGCTGCCAGACTAAAGGCTGGAGCATGCAAGATTTACTCTTGCACCTGAGCTCTGGCTTTGCCACTGTTAGATAGACTGGTGTTACTGGTATTACTGGCTATTGGAAAGACTGGTAAGAGAGGGCTCTGGCTGAACTGAAATAACAGAGAGAATTACATCAGTGCATCTCTTCTCTTAACAAAATCATCAAGACACATTTTCTGCTTCTGAGGACATGTGCCAGAAATGCCACTGTAACCAACACAAGGGCAAGTAGTGCCTGCTGGCTGCAGCATGCATGCTGAAGAGGAGATGGAGTAATGAGGGTATTATCCAGCTCAGTTTGTGGCTGCTGGAAGGCTCCAGGCAGGAGGTACAGGAGCTCACTGGCATGAATCTGAATTGCCTGTGACTCTCCCTCGAGGTACTCTGCTACCTTTCATGCAGTACAATAGGCTTTAAGGACAATCTAGGCTGAAGACTCAAATGAAACTCCCTGGGCAAACATTACAGTCAAGAGCTTTCTTGTGCATTCCCAGAGCATTTTAATGAAATGTTTGACTACAGCTTGGCGTTCTGAGGAAACCATTACACAAAAAAGCTTGACCAAATATATTTTGGCTTCTGAAGTCCTTCTTGTGTTCACAGCTGAGCCCCAGGCTCAAGTGATGAATATGTCCATCCTTACAACGGATGCTGTGGTTTTCAACAGGCCTTCCTGCTTCATGCCAAAGGGGAAAACAATATCATTTGTGAGGACTAATGGCTGGGTTAAAAATCACCAAGGTTAAGCATAGGAGAAGACAGTCTCTTCCTTAGTATTATATAACATCAGAAAACTCTTCTTGACAATGCCATCCATTATGCAAAGCAGTGGAAGGGCACGGAAGTGGAAAAGAGTGCAGATAGTGCTGGCCTGGCAGGGACTGTGACAGCCTGTGGAGAGAAACCCCTTCCACCAGTCTCCTCCTTTAAAACACAAGTCTGATTATCTTTCGAGGCATAGTAAAATAGTTTTGTATGTAGTGGGCCAAGTTTCTCTTTACTGTGCAATAAATGGTTTCTTTCTTGCTCCCAGCAGTAAATGGTTTTGTCAGAAAAAGCGTAGATGGCCAGAACCTTCTGGAGGAAAAATGAGAACAGGAGGGACCCTAAGCACATACAGGCAAGTAGGGGCACAAGCTGGACTGACCTGGAATTTCCTGATCTCTGTCCCATGTTCAGTCCTGAATCCACATTGCCTCAACAGCTTCAGATACATTGGGGGAAGGTTTGACTCCACACCATTATATGGATGTCCTGACAGCTGGTTTGTGTCACTACAAGGCTGGAAAGCAGCTGCTACAGACTGGTCACTTGCCATCAGAGACTGTAGGCTAAGTTCGTTTCTTCTCCACTCAGAACAACTCCCCCTGCTCCATCAGGAAAAGGTATAACAGTCATCTTTCTACCTGTCCTCCCTTTTGTGCTGTCCTGACATTGTGTTCCCTGCTCACTGCACCTCCGGCAGGAATCACCCCCAGCTGCAGCAGGGCTGGAACCCGTGCTCCTTGGCTGGAGGAGTGTGTAGGGAAGAGTGGAGTTGCCTCCTTAACCTTCTAGAGGTTTATAGGTCACAACACTCCAGTCACAGACAGCCAAGGAGACCAAGACCTCAGGCTAGTCCTGGGCTCAGTCACCTGCAAGGAAAACAGAGAATTCTGCCAGAGGTCTCTAAAAGAGGCCTTCAGAGTCTTCTGCTGCAAACACACAGATATTGGGATGCTCAGAGGAAAATACTGAAAAAACACAGCTGCCCTTTCAGGACCCTGGTCTTTTTTCAAGATTGGAACAACCAAGAATGCTCCACTTCAGATGATACAGACATCCCACATGTTTCAATGGCAACTCTGCCCCAACTAATTTCCTGATGGGGAAATTAGAGCTGGCATGGATTACTCAGTCTCAACTCTTTCCCAGTATCTTTTACATACATAATGAACTACATAAATGGTGTGTACTTTCAGAGAGCAAAATAAAAGAAACAAAATTACTGAGTATTTCAAGAAGCTGGATTATGGACTGGGTTTACATCTGTCTAGTCAAAGAAAGGAAATTTTCTTTGCTGCTGAGGGTAAGTCAAGTAACTGGGTTTTCCATTTTTATTATTTTGATGTAAAATAATAACCATGCATTGGACATACTGCTTGAAGGTTTTAATTTATATTATTGATATGACTTCCCAGATTTAAAAAATGTAAAAAAATATTTCGTCAATGATAAATCACATGCCAAGACTCAATCCAGCTCAAATTAAATATATTCATTTTCCCCAGCCAAAAAATGGGAAGTTGTTCTAACTTCCAGAGTAATCATGAAAGTCAGGCAACCTTTAGTTACTGGAAATGATGCACTGGCCCTAAATGCATGCGTGCGCATGATCATATGAGAATTTTTATTCACTAGTCAGACAGAAACTCATTCCATCTTTCTTTATGATCACAAAACCTCTGAATGAGAAGTTTAGAAAAGCCATCAATAAACACTGCTGAAAATACTTAGCCTTAAATTCTCTAATAGTTAAAAGACTGCCCATAGTCACTGAGTGCAGCAGACCAAGAGTATTATATTTGACACATAACTTTTAACCTCCTCTGCACTAAAGAATTTCAGAGAGCAGGTCCATCAGTTCAATAGATTTATGTCCTTTAAACAGGGCAGGCTGCCCATTTTTATCCCCTTGCATTGTGCTTTCAGTCACAAATGTTATATAAGGATGAGTATTAATTACTAAGTGGAAAAAGTCCTGAAAAAGGAATCCAAATGCAAGTGTTCCCAAGCATTCAAGGGAAACAGTATATTTACAAGCAGTCTCTAATGAGGAGAGGCACACTTTCAAATAATTTAATCCTGACTCTGAGGGAATCCAATGGTCAGAATTTACACCTTTCAAAAACGGGAGATAAAATTAATTTCTTTCTGGTTTAGGTGGGTGTGAGGTCTGTTATTCTTAATCCCTGAGCCATTCCACAGAATCTGAGCAGTGACAAATGATAGCACAAAGCTGAGCTCAGAATGCAAAAGCTAAACAGGAATTTATTTTTTAAAATATGAAAAAGGAAGAATACAAATTTAGGGTCTTATGGGTCATTCTCAAACAAAGAGAGAAAATCCTGCAATATGCCAGATACTGGCAGGGTCACAAATTCTAAGCGGCTTAAGATAAATCCAGTTTACTAACATTTTTTAAAAGTAGATAAAAGCTAATTCCCTGCTAGGAAATTAATCACCAAATATATATTGCAAAAGCACTTCTGTGTTGCTTTTTGCTTGACTGTGTTTTCTGTATCTTACAGGACAAAGTCTGAGGTTTCTACTGTTTGCCCTCATTTCTTATGTGTGCACTAGTAGCTGAGCTTTGCACTAGAAAGCCATTACTCCATAGCTCAAGAATGCAAGAGAAAAAACACTGAATTTCCTCCCATCTTTAATATCTTGAATGCTATTTCATGCTATCTATTTTATGTTATGTCTAGAGGTCTGGGTAATAGAAATGACTCATGTATCCCATGCTTAGAAAAAAAAAGCATGCTTGCTCTGGGTGGATAACCTGAACCATAGCAAAGCTATCTGACCCTTGCACTACACTATAAACAGAAATTTCTCTGCACACCCTGTTAGTGTTGGGTGGTCTTTGTACAGGGATAAGTTTTATAGACTCAGCTTTGAATCTGAAAATACACTAGATCAAGTGGTGCTTTGGGAGGAGCCTGGTAGTTTCAGAAAGCTTTTACAGACTTCCCAAGTGACTGAGCAGTAGTTAAGATACAGCCTCCCGTAAAAACCTGTCTCTTTTTTCCTAGTAATGCATCTACTCCACAATAGTCAAATCCTGTGGGGTCCTTCCTTGGCAAGCACAGCTCTGAGCAAGGGCACGGTGAAAGCTGAGTTGGCTCCCTCCCTCTCTGTGGCCAAGCTTGCAGGAAGAAGTAAAGGTGTGGGAAGTTTTCTAGAGATGCTTTTTAATAGCATTTCCCTTCAATATGTCCACAGGGGACAATAAGAAGGGGGATGAGGGGACAGGGGGGAGGCTGTTTTTTACAGGTAGCTTCTCTATCCGAGTGGCAATGTCTTTCCACTCTTCGGCGGCCCAGATTGGTTTTCCTCTACGCTGCCAGTTAGCCTTTTTCCACTTCTTCAACCATCCCCATAATGCATGGGCTACCATCCATGAATCAGTATAGAGGTAGAGCTTTGGCCACTTCTCTCTTTCAGCAATGTCCAGGGCCAATTGAACAGCTTCGAGTTCAGCAAGTTGGCTCCATCCACCATCTCCTTCAGTGGCCTCAGCGACTTGTCGTGTGGGGCTCCACACAGCTGCTTCCCACTTCCGGTTCATTCCCTCCCTGCTCAGGTCCTCCAAACTAGGGGAGCTAATGGGATATACAGAAGGCTAAAGTCAGCTAGGCCAGCAGCTTAGGGGTTTTTGTCATCTTCATTCAACCCGGGACAAGTTTCACACCAGAGTTCACAAGAAATGACCCACACAACTGCAAATATCACCACTTTCTCCACCAAATGCAAAACCGAAACTGCTTCTCGAAGATAAACATACCACACTGTGTTTACATAACAAATTCCAAGTGCTCCTTTTCATATGCATGAGGAAGAGAGGAAGCCAAGCCACTGATCACCTGATATGTTATTCCCACACAATTTAATGTCCTGCTGCCAGGCATTCAGACACTATAGTGATGAGTGCAAGCCAAAGGCCAACATGAAACACAAGAGAAGAGATCTATGTATTAATGCAATGGTGATGTCATTGTTTTCTCACTGGAGAAAGCTTAGTTTTAGTATGAACCATCTAAATGTTCAGTCGGCATTCTAGGGGCACAACACGAACACAAAGCTGACATAAGCCCTAAAGACTCAAGTGCTGCTGCAGCAGAGAGGGGACAATAAATCCAGCTCTGCAGGCCTCCAGAAGGAGCTGGGTCATCCTGCTACAACAGTGTTTACAAGGGGCAGCATTATGATATCTGGAAGGGGTCTGTTTTGTTCAGTGATCCCACACTTAAGCACAGCAGATGGAACAATCTTTCCAAACTCTCCTACAGAATCTAGATTTTCTAAACTGCAAGCCAATACTATTTCCTTATATCAGCTACTGTTCATGAAAACAAACTGCAAAAAAATCCTTAACTGACCAAGCCATTTTCACAGCTTGCAGAAATTCTCAGTCTCAAAGAGTCATGGTTTACAGTCAGGGGAGCAAGTTTATTTATACATTGTGCAGGTAATTGCAATTGCCTCACAACTCAGCAGGCCACCATGAGAGGGGGCAGCTTTAGCAAACTCCATTTCTACAAATTAAACCTCAGCGTCAGAGCATTTTAAGCCACAACCATTTTTTACAGTATAACTAAAATGAACCAGGTCCATTTTGAGTGTTTGCAACCACACTGAAATACCTTCACACTTAAACCTGCTCACAGGCTGTTCTTTTAGTCCAGAGGGATTCTCTGCTGAAGTCAGGTTCCTTTTACAAGCTTCCCTGCTTTTGCTTGGCCACATCAAGCTGGAGCCAGGATTACAGGGAATGTTTCCCAAAGATCCTGAATTTTGGGAAATACCAGAGGCACTGCACGGTAACACAGCCATCAGGCTAATGCAAAGCATGCAAGAAGACAGTCACATAAACACAGCTTAGGGACTGTAAAGGTTATAACAAGGCAAAATTGTTCACTACCTATCCATGCCAAGCAGTTCACTAACTTTTAAGACTAGTGGGTCTTAAGACTTTTAAATACTTTCTTCATTGGATCATCTTACATTTCTGGCCTCTCTGAAGCACCCTAGACATAATTGCAAGAAGAAAACCTCTCACGTATAGGACTGATAGACAAGCCTAGAAATAAGCCCTGTGCATGAGATGTGTGGATGCCAGTGCTGCTCTGCTGTCCCCTCAGAGGACATCCAACCATGCTGGGGTCAGCTGGTTTTGAAGGCCTTTTCTTCACTGTAAAAACAAGTTAACACAGATGAATTCATGAACAAGTTCAGGAAGCCACTCCATCCCTTTCTGTCTCCCCCCCAGACATGTTGAGACAAGGCATGTTTATGGCATGAAGGTGCAATAATCTTTTGCTTAGGGATTAGTGATTATGGCAAAGTCCTGAGCATCAAACCAGTCTCATCTCACAGAATGGTTTGGGTAGAAAAGGACTTTAAAAATCATCTAATTCCAAACCCCCTGCATGGGCAGAAGCACCTTCCAACTACAAGCAATAGAGGTTGCTCAAAGCCCCAACCAACCTGACCTAATCTCAATCTCATGTTTCTTTACCCTCATTTTTTCACCTGTTGCTCTGTATTTCCTCTCCTTTAGGTTAGTCTTCACTGCTTACCTTGAAAAGTAGCTCCTATTCCTTCCCTCTTCCCTCTGTGCCCTCTACTCCCCAAACAATGTTACATCAACCTCCCAGCTCTGCTTCAGCAGCACTCCCTTGGCACTGCACACCATGCTTTGGCACACGGGAGAAAGTTATCTTGAACAGTCATGGAAATCATCTTCTACGAATATGATTTACATTCTGCAAATGGCACAAATGTCCCTCCTGATCCCCATCAGGTGTAAACTGGCATAGTTCAATTGACTCCAGAGTTGCTGCCCCATTCCCAGCAAGGCAATGTCATTACTCAAAGCCTGCAGGCGAGAAGCAGGTTGGCTTCCACATGGCCACCCACAAAGACAGGATTTGAGTGACAGCATTTGATTCCCTGATTCTAATGCATATTTCTTCCAATAACCCCCTCCAGATTTGTTTTATGTCAGCTGGGAAGCTGCCTCCAAGGTTTTCTTTGGGGCTGGATAACAGCCATAAGAATCCACTTGACTTTAATTATGGGGTGTTTCACATGTCCAGCACGCTGAGGCCATATGTACTTGTAAGTGCTTGCAGTGTTCTCAGCAAAAAACACTTCTGCACATGGTAACTTTGTGCCTCTGATTTTGGGCTGCACAGCAGCAGCTGCCCCCTTTTCCAGGCCTCCAACTCGCTGCTGTTTTGCTTCCATTGCCTGTGGGATATGATGTTGTTACTGCCAGCTTGCTGGCACAGGCTGGAGTGCTTCATGTTCAGCTCAACAGCTGTTGACTCATTTGTGAAGTATCAGTCCCAGGTCTGGAAAAGCAAAATGCTCTTGTAGAAGGGTTTTTTATTAAGGACAGAGAATGCCACTCCAAGGAGCTGCACCAGTCCCCCGGCTACAGCCCTATGTCCCTGTTGAGCTGCCCATCATCAGATCTAAGGCTGCTAACTGTTCCCCCAAGCTTCGATACTGCATGTAACAGTTACTGAGGTCAGGCAACTGTAGTCCCTGAGTTACATCACAGCAAAGACTGGTCTACAATACCCTGACATATTCCTTTGGTGATAGCACGGATAAGATCTCCTTGAAACTGTCATTAATGACTGGGCATCTTACAACTTCTCTGCCAGCTTTAGCATAGATGGTTAAGTCACTTCTGTAGCATCATAAAACACATGAGAAACACATCAGAAATTAAAACTGGAGCAAACTTCTCTTCTCTGCTATGACATGCTGGACTGAAGATGGCCTGAGCTTTCCTTGCAAGAGTTTTCTGATGTACACATAATCTGAGTTCCTTCGCCTCTCCTTAAAGCCAGGAGCAGTAAATCAGTGAGTCTTCTGGCCCACCTTTGTCAGGAGCTTATCCAACACTGTATAATTATTTCATCACCAAATCCAGACTTTCAGGTCCCAAAAGACATTGCACTTTGCAGGGAGATGATACACTGAGAAATTCATCCATGGTTTCCACTTGCTCATTAAGGAAGCAATAAAACAGCTGTATTCAATTACTTAAACTGTTGAACAGTGAGGTAGAAGGAAGTGACTTACACCCATATTTAGATACATGAAGTCTGCTCAACAGATCAGTTAGGGAGACGAATTTAAAGCTGACAATATCACCATAACAGGGGTTATTTAGCTGCTACAAACAGCTCAGAAGCTCTAGCACGTCAAAGTATGAGGCAGAGCTTTCTTTCTAACTTCTCCACTGACTGACACTCATTCAGCAAATCAATCCAACTCTTTGCCAACTCATCCAGCTGTTTGACACAAGTGTGACCCCCCTCATTAGAGGGGACTCTAGCAAGATATATTGCAGTCATAATCAGGGGTTTGGAATTGCCATTCCCTCTTGCAGAGAAAGGCAGAAGTCTTTGGATGAAAGCAAACAGTGTAGCCATATGCTTAAACCAGGGCAAAGAGCTTCCACTAAACACAAGATTTCACAAAATCAAGGCATTATTTAAAAAAGGGTCTACCTACTCCACACAATTTCAAAGATCAGAAGTCTTTCCACACTGCTTTATTGATTACTTAGAGCCAGACTGATATATTTAACCAAAAAAATCAATGGGAAAAATAAAAGACTGCCTATCTGACTCAGAGGAAGAATTTCATCCATGAGATAAGAGACCCTAATGAGGCAATTCAGTATTCAAAGGGAGCTATTAGCAGTGAAGGAATGAAGTGGTTGTGTAACAAAATGATGAGAACTGAGTGCAGATGGAGGAAATGGTGTTTTGTAAATTCAGAATCCGGGAATTTTTTTTTTAATCTTTAAATACTTCATACAGATATGCCGTCTGCAATATTTAGCATGATTTAGGGTCTCATTCGTGGCCATTTTTTTCCCCAGATGGGGCAGCTGCAAAAATATGCTTGAAGCCAGTAGAAGCACTTGCACACAATTACAGATCACTTATTCATACGGGCATGCCCAGTACTTCCTCTTGTAAGAGTCAACACTTTTGAGACTCCAGTGCTTCCCCCAGCAAAATAAACAGCTGAAAGAGCCTGTGGACTGACACATCTATTATTTGTAGCTCCATCTGGACAAGAAATGCTGCCTGGTGCTCATGTTTTTAGCCTGAGGGTGGAGATCAGGATAGGAACTGAGCAGGACAGAAGTCTGTCTCCTACCAGCAAACTCCATTTGGTTGCAGATTTACAGGGTTTCACCTGAATGGAGGGAGCCTGGTGCCCACAGCCAGCCTGACCACAGGTGAGGCATGAGTGAGGCAGCCTGGCTGCCACTTCCAGCTCTGCCACATCCATGTCTTACTAATCCACATAAAATCAGGGCATTCATCCACCTTCTGCTCTATCCACCTCAACTCCTGAGCAAGAGACCTGCAAAAACACAGCACAGCTCTGCTAAATACAAGCCACGTTGAGTTTTACTGGGAAGCAGTTAAACAGGGAGGGAACAGCCTTGGTCTACCATCTGGTAAAACTTAGAAAACACATCTTGTTAGGCTCAAATCTTCACATTTACTTGGGCAAACAACAAACTGCAAGCAATGTATGGTCTAGGCACAGTTACTCTAAAGGTCTACGCACAGGAATCATACTCTTCTTCCACATCATGAGTGTAAAAAGCTCCCCCAGACCCTCCTCAGCCCTCCACTGCAGACTGTGGCCACTACTCCAGTTCAACCCTCCCACTCTGCTTTGGGTTTTTATTACAACACCAGCATATTTAGCACGACTCCTTATTTTACACTGTCTTAAGCATCCTTCTGCTTGATGATTTCTATAGGATTTTGCATAGGAATTCTATAGGAATTCACTTTGCAGGAATTGCAGGAATTGTATTGCAGGAATTCAATACAAACCATTTTTTCCTGGTCAGTAGAACATAGGTTTCATGGTTGAGAAAACTGGAAGTCTGTCCAGATTTTATGTCCTTCATTATAGAAACGCCACTAGATCTTAGCTGCTGACTAGATTCTAAGGTCTACAGGCATACCCAATGCCAAATTAAATTACTAAACTTCTTATTAAATTAATTAAAACTCTGTGTGTGACACTGCATAGATGACTGAAACATCTGGATAAGTAAATCTCGCTAACCTGTGTGGAAAAAATGGTTGCTAGAACAGGTAGAGAAAACAGGATGTAGCAAGGGGACAGCAAGAGATACACTGCTGGAAGAGACAAAAGGCAATTAAGAAATACCCCCTGAACTATATAAAGAGGAGGCAGCAGAATTTTTGTGTTACAGAATCAGGATCAGACTTTTGCATTTTCCTTTAGGATGGTGCAGAGAGATCTGAAGCAGAGAGATGGTTTTGGGGAATTAAAAAAATACAACAACCTCTCCCCCCTTGCAAAAAAAACCCTAAAAAAACCACTGAACAAACAAAAAAATAAAACAAAAAAAGCTGAACTATACAAACTTCCCCCCCAAAAACTGCTCAACAACCCCTACATACTTCTCTTCTCTGCAACTGGGTAGTTATACCCCTTTACAGATGCCTGGCAGTTTATTCCATGGCCCAGTGGATGCCCTGTGTGGAGTACTGGGTGACAAATCACATCTTGAGGTCAGGCTGTGTGAATTTCAATTATTCTGTTGGGAGGACATTGATTACGACTGCTGTGCAACTGCATTTATTGTTTGGGCTCAGCTTGGCTCTGCTTGGAGTTTTTTTGATCTGCAGAAATTTTGCTTCTGGTGATGATTTATTCTGATTTTTCTCTTTTTAATCATAGCTATGCAAATGTTGCATGGCTATGGAGCAAAAGAAAACTCCTTTGAAAGAAAAATAACTGGTTAAAAGGCGAAAACCAAAGGGTAAGCATTCACAGTGGAGAGAGATCATCAGCTGATTTCCTCAGGGAACTGTGCTGAGATTCAATCCACTCATAAATAAATGGCAAAAGGTGAGAAAGTTTCTGCTGATAAAAAAATTATTCAAGACAGTAAGAATGAGGGCAGACTAGGAAGAATTGCTAAGGGGCCATGCAAGATTTGGTGATAGAGCAATATGAGAAAGAATGACAAAAAACAGTTTTAATTTCATACAGGAAACAATGGACTCAAACCTGACAATTATCATCCAGACGCAGTATTTTAGCATATCCTGTTGCAGAATTCCTCAGGGAAGGTGGACATGATGTCTACCTAGGCCTTGAACTACCCAAGTTGAGGCCTTAACAGGGGCCTGAGTGAGGCCTTGAAGCCTGTGACGCAGCTAGAAATTCTTAGCCAAGTGTGGCGCAGTTAGAAATTAGTAGTTAAGGTGTCAGGGAAAGATAATAAGGTTGTGAAGCTCACTGAATAGAATTGTTAGTAAGCACGTGATAGCCACCTTAAGAGTAAGTAAAATAAAGTGTGTTTTCATACTTCTCTCTGCTGTATGCCAATGAAAAGCCACTGTAATTGTAAACTATATAGAAATGTATATAAGCAGCCATCTTAGCCAAAATAAAGCAGAACGTAGTAATTAACCACATTGGCTTGATCTGTGTTCTCTCCATATACTCCAACTTCTCTTTATCTCAGGCAACCCTGCAACAATATCCTAATTTTAGTTCTATTCAAACATCGACTCAACAGGATTCAAAATAGCAAAAATAAAACAAAAGAAAAAAATAAAATACATATTACCAAGAAGAAATTAACAACACAGAAAACCTAATTATGTGATTGTATGAATCTATGTCTCTTCTACATCTTCAATATAGCCTGGGGTTCTTGTTCCCTCACCTGAGGAAGGTTGGATCACAAACAAAAACATTCAGAGAAAAGCAACTACAATGACCTCAGCTACAGAGCAGCTTCCACACATGGAAGGATTTTCCTGTGTTCCTTTGATTTGGAAAGGGGTTATTTTAGTGGAAGTAGGACACTGATCCAGTTTTGATTAAAAGTGGCCAGGATCATACAGACAGGCATCAATTACCCACCATCTCTTCTAATACAAAATGTAAGGCCATAAAACGAAAGGAGAAGGAGGCCAGGTTCAAGGTGAGGTAAAGGAGATGGTTCTTAATGCAACAGGTGGTCAGTGTGTGGAAAGCCTTGCCAAGGAATGCTATTGTTGCAAATAGTTGAGTGAGGGGTCCAAGAAAAGACCACACTTACTTTGAGAGGTGTACTGAAGAAAAAAAAAAAGATATGAAAAAATAAAAAAGTCAGCAGAAAATCTTACATTTGCCTGTCCTTCAACCATCTGCCAGTGGGTGCTGTTGGCAGAACATCCTGGGACAGGTGACCCTTGCTCTGAAGCTGTGTGGCTCTGCTGTCTTGCATCTGTGCCCTTTTGTCCTGTACTCCTGCTGGGTGACACAGTACACTCAGGCTGTTTGCTTTGGGATGGATCAAATGTCCTATTTTTATACATGTTAATGAATAAAAATTGAATTGTTTTCAAAAGCTCATCTTCCCCCACTGTGAGGGCTGCAGCACAGGCCCAGGAGGGACTTTACCTCATGCTTGAAATGTCTGGCAAACCATTTTGTACAGAGCTCACGATAATGAATCCAGCAGCTCATTTTCATGAGAAACAGGAGCTCACCATTCCTTTGTCCAGTAGGAAATGCATGAATAAAATGTTCAGCTTTGCAAGGACTTCAAAATGAAAGGATTTCTACTTAGATATAAAAGCCATCTGAGTCAATAAGCACAAAACCTTTTAACTCTTCCACTGCAGGAATCCATGAAGAAGTTTTACCTCACCCTCTAAAACTTCCTTGGTAGAAGAATCACCCATATTCTGCTTCCTCAGGGTTATGAATAAAGTCTTTACCTGTGAGGAAGCTGGACATACACAGGGATGCCACACAGATTTTCAAGACTAAATAACATGAAAACGATGCATAAAGCAGAGTCAGTGCCAGTTTTCCAACCCTCTCTTTGAGGGTGAAAGGGCTGCTATTGGAAAGAAATTAATGACTGAACAGCAGTGAGGCAACTTTCAGAAGGGTTCTGCAATGCAAAATTAAAGTTAAAATGTTGGCAGAGCTTCACTTGGATAGGGCTCTATCAGAATACATCAAATAAAATATGTCTTACCTTCTCCTTCAAGCTCTGACTGTGCCTGGCCTGACAGGGAATTAGTGATACATTTCTATCTGCTGACTTACACATTACTGAAATACTCTTGTTATAATTTTTGAAATGTTGTTCACAGTTTTAGACATTTTCTCACTTAAATTCAGTGACAGTCTTGCACAACCATTCAGAACCAAATGGCCATAATATGTTCTGCAGACATATAAAATACCCTAAGGAGAGAATTAATGGGAATGAACATAATAAGGCCTTTTGAGGAATGTGAGATGCAGTATGTATCTTATCTTAGCAGATTTTAACTAACTCCCTGAAGCTTCTTTATGTTGGAAACGTTTTTGTTTAGGTGAAAGTCTAGTTGGATTCCATTGGACATTCTAATTTTGTTCTCCTCCTCTAAGAAGAGTATTGATAGATTTGTTCTCTGCTATTTGGGGTGGTTTTTGATCTCTCCTGCCCTAGCAGAGATCCTCTAGATGCTGGATAATCTTCACTTGCAAAGGCTACTGCAGAAAACATGGACTAGAGCATTTAGATTTTGAGCAAAGATCAGGATGGCCTTCTTTTCATGTCTCTGTTTCCACACCATCACTCTTTTCATTTGTACAGTTAGGCATCACTAAGAATGTGACTGTCAGGGAAACAAGTGGAATATATCTCCAAATAAAGGGTGCCAGGAAAGGTAGAACTGTCAAAATGCAGCATCACATCTACCCACAACAGGAGTCCAGCAGAGTCTTCCCTTCCAACCCAAGGAAGATCTAGGAACCTCCAACGATATTTTGCAAAGACCAAAACAACCCTTTAAAGGAACATTGTGGTCTCAGATCAGCTTAGTGCTGAAATAACACCTTTCTGAAGTTTAGCAAGTCTTTATCACTAAATCCTCAGAGACATTTAAAAGCCATCTTTGAAACACTCCTCTTTTCTGCCTTTTCATAGAAGACAATAACACATGAGCAGGTGTGAGAATGGCACAGGGATCCAGAGCACTCCACCAAGTTAATGTGGCCATGCAGGAGTCACATGCAGGGTCACAGGGAATTCTTGCTTCAGACAACTTGGACATCTCTTAAAAGCTCACTTGTAGGATGCACTGCAGAAAGTTTCAGTATCTACTTTATATCTTGCATTTTTTATCAGTCATTTCATAGGTGTGCCTATAGCCTGACTTCAAAATCAAATCCAGGGAAATTCAGGACTCTCAGGAGTTTTGCCTGTGCGTTTCACGTACTCCCCTACCCACTGTGCATCAGATGAGCTCTGCTGTTCATGGCCATCATCATTCAAGTTTAGGTTGCCACACTGGTTCAGGTTGCATGGTTTTAGCTTCATGCTCCAAGTACTTCTTGCACCACCACAGTTTGGGAAATGCTGACAAGAAACAAGAAGCTGCAGGTTTCAGTCTTGGATGTGTGATCTTGCCAAGTGGATTTCACTGGCTTTTTTTCAGGCATGTAATATTATAAAAGTATACACTTTTTAGTTCAGTCAATGATTTCAACATCCTGATCCCAGGAGGTTTCCAGAGTGAAAATACTGGAGTTCAAAAAAAGTATCTGGATTAGAAATGTTCTGAGCAGGCAGCAAGTAGAACACTCAGTGCTGTCCATGCAAATACAGGAGTGGAACAGAGAGAAAATCCATTCTCTGAACTGGCCTCTGTACTCTGGGATGTGACTGTACCCAAGCAAATCCTTCCTTTGAGAGGTGGATCACTTTGACACTACTAGAGAAAAGATATTATATTCCAAGTCTCATACTCCATAGGGTTCTGGAAGGGCAGCCTCCCTTCATTCTTCATGTCCATGACCCACAGTATAAGACAACCCCAGCTGTTAAATAAACCTCAACATGCAAACTTGCCATGCTGAGATCTTTTCTCAGCATGTTCTTGTCCGTGCCACACTAGCTGGCACACAGAAATTTAGATACAAAAAGGGTGAGAGGAAGGGAAAAAACTTCTACAGAATTCTTTCCAGTTATATACTAGGGAGAATACATGAAAACTTTAGTTTTGTGCAGGAACTACATTTCAGAAGAAGCAGCATCCTGAGTCTTGTACCAAGTGTGTTTTATTCAGCTCCAATTAAAATGCTGTGAGTTTATCACCCACTGAACTCAGTGCTTCAGGCAAAACCTCTCATGAGGCTGCAAAATAAATCTGATAGGTGAATGATATATTGCAAAACTCCTTTATGGATCTTTTCACAGTCATTCCTACCCCTGTCTTGAACTGTGAAAAGTTGCTGTATTTTTTCTGTGATCACCTGTCAGGTGGATGAAAGACAAAATTTATCAGCACCTTAACATAAATTATTTCTCAAATTTTGCAGAGGATTGAGGAGAATTTGAACCTACTCACACATCTATTCTAGACTGTTTGAAAAAGTGGATAATGGAATGACTTCTCCATCCATGATGGGTGGCTGCAGCAGTACTACAGGATTGCTTTGCTGTAGAGGAGCTGTTTCCTACCTTGCACATTCCAAGCCTCTCAAATAGTTTCACTGCTCAATGTCATAAACGAAGAACTCATCATCTGGAAATAGTTCATAAAGACAATTTTTATTCCGTGAATAAACCTTAAAAATTTAAGGTTAGATTTACAGTTTCAATTGTTAACTTCTTTTTAGCACTTCCCAGTAATTTTGGTATTTTCTGCATAATTTTTTTTCCATTTTTCAGAGTGTAGCTATTATGCATCATAGTAATAAACTGATGCTTACTTTTACAGGAAGGGAAAATGAAGGAGAAGAGGAAGGGGATAGGGGGAAAGGAGGAAAGAGGAAAGGAGATGAAGAAAAGGGGGAAAAGGGGAAAAAAAGGAGGAAAAGGGGGAAAAGGGGAAAAAAAGGAGGAAAAGGGGAAAAAGGGCCCTCATGGGTCACTTAATCCCAGTCCTGAAACAGTCCTCCTGTGACGCTAGGAGGAACGTATCTCAGGTAATACCACCTCAGCAACACACTAGGAAAATAAACCAGACCATATTCAAAAACTACTGCAGTACACTTCCTTAAATTAGGTTCTACACGTGCAGAACATGTTTCCAGCTCTGTCCTTCTGAGACATTAATTTTTAAGAATTAAAGACTTTAGTTAAACTAGATATTGCTGAGGTAAGATAGACAAACTTCCCTCTACTAACAGTAGCTGGATTTAAGGAACCGATAAATCATGAGGCCTGTTTATGTATTCTGACTAATCAATAGACTCCAAGAATACAATATAATCATAAATCAAACAGCCCTAGAAAAACAGGATTGAGTTGTCACATAGCACTAAAAGGTTAAAAAGTCAAAGTGAGGAAGACCCATTTACTTCATCATTTTGAGACCCCACCCCATAAAAAGGACCACTGACCCATTTTAAAGAACAAACTACACATGCTTAATGGCTTTTTGGCTAATTACCATATGGAGCGGGGAACGGGATGTACCAGAGCTATGAATATGTATTTGTGTTTTGGGTATTCAATACTCCTGGACATAAAAAGACCCTGTGATCATCTGTAAATTGCCTGTGAGTGTTTGGGAGCTATCCCGCACACTGCCCAGGGTCGTAATAAACATACACTTTCTAACTTTAAACTGTTAGAGAGTCTTTGTCCCTCATAGTTGGATATCGATATTAGATCAATATTCGTAGTTTTAATAAATCACTTCTGCAGTAGTGGCACAGGTGGGATTCACCCCTCTCAGCCCAAGGTAAGGGCAGCACACCTGCAGGTCCTGGCAAGTACAGTGCAATGAATGAAAGCAGGCAACCACTGGAAAGTTTATTTGTTCTTTCTCATTAATTAAAGGAAGATAAGAGAATAAGTGTTAGGAGAAAAATCTATGAAGAATTTTAAAAACCATCAGGACTGAAGATGACAAAGTCAATAGGAATGAAGCAAATGATCTTTGCTCAGAATTGCTATTTCCCTCAGTGACTGCACACTTTTAGCTAATAAGCCCTTTTCCAGCTGCCTGGTAACAGAATAGCAGACTCCAGGTACTGCAGCTTGCCTTGCCATGATTAGGCTGGAGGCCCCGCCAAGCAGTTTGCTGTGGTACTAGAACAGCCTGCCTTGCACCTGTGGAAACAACACAACTGCCCAGCCATGTGCTGCAGCCACAAGCAGAAAATTTACACCAATAGGTCAGGTCATGAGTAAGTTGGAAGCAGGGCTTGTTCCTACTGTTGTTTTATGGCCACTTTGATTGATTAATTTAATGGTCATATAGAGGACTCCTCTGTCAGCCTCTCAGCCATATCTATTTCACTGTCTCTGACCAAGCTTTTCACCTTTTTACTATTTTGGCAGCTGTTAAAAACTACAAGGTGCTGATGAGAAGGAGAGAGAGATGCCAGACCTGCACTAACTACCCCATCTGCTTCCTGCAAGCAAGATGAATGAGAAGCACTGACAGTATTTTCAGCACGGAATATTTATCACTCGACTGGTGCTATCAGAGATGCAGCCTGAAAGGTTTCCTGCATCTGGAAGTGCAGTATAATCATTCCCAGAGTACAGAGGCAGGTGTTGAATGCCAAAGAAGTACAAGACTGAGATCCACACTTGCAAGGCATTTGCTACCTTCACAAAGCACAGGCACTGGTCTTCAGGTTTTGTTTTGCACTGATATGTTGGTATTTCACCCTTGTTATTTATGACTTGAATTTCTCCTCATATGGGGTGCTGTGAAGGGAAAAATTATACCAGCTTTTTTGATTAAAAAACCAGAAAAATAAGGCAAGTCAAATTCTGAGTCCTTGATGAACAGATTAAACTCTGCTCTACAGCTTGATGTTTCAGAATCCAGACCTCTCACTCACATCCACAAAGGTCTCCCTGACTTTAAACTTCATTTGAACAGCTGACAAAGAGCCCAGAGAGGAGAAGGGTGAGGCAAACTTTGGTATATAAGATTAAAGGACTTAAATTTGGTTTCCCATATGACTCCATCAAGCTCTTTACTGCACATTCACAGTTCCATATACAAAAGCAAATAATGAACATTTTTTGAGAAGCTGACAATCAGATTAGTTAGGAAGCTCTGTACAGAATAAAGAAGTGTTGAGCTGCAAAATTCAACTCTATGTCCATGTACAAGCCTTTCCCAGAGTTCAGCAACACCCAGTTTCAGGACCAGGCACTTGCTGTTTCTTCTCATCAAAAGAGGCATCTGTTCCATCCTTTAAACTTCAAACTGACTTTGGTACATAAATTTAAGGATTTCATATCCAGTGCTTTTATTTAGGCATAACCAGAGCATTCTTCCCCTGGCAAACCTCTTCCAGATCTGTATTAAAGACAGCAAAGAAACTAATTTGGTTTAATAACTTCTTCAGGATACAGGGACTGCTAAAGTAATTGCATTTATTTTATTGCAGCAGCAAAGGAGGAGTAATGCAAGTAGGGTCTGTAAATATCCATCTTTAGCAAACCTGTCCAGCACACAAAAGTGCTGCATCAGACTGCATTAATGAGAGAGTAAGGTATGAATCAACAGAGATCATTCAGTGGTGTTTGAGCCTCATTTGAAGTGTTAGATCCACTTTAGGACACCACATTTCATTCTGACAGTAAGAAATACCTGAAGAGGAACAAAACATGGTGGGAGGGTGGTTTCATTGTGGGTTATATGTTGCCTGCCACACTGGGAACTCCCTGGCCAAACACTTAATGTACTCCCAAACACACAGGACACCTTATCCTTGCAGTGCAGGGCTCAGTGAACAGTTCTGCTACGAGCCATGAGAATCATCAGAACAAGGAAGAATTCCCAGTGACCCTGTAAATTTCTGTAGAGATAATGATTTTGACACTTGGGTGCAAACCTCTTCCAGAAAATGAGCACATGAGTAGCACTGAGCATTGGCACAAGGAACATGAGATTCACCTTTATTTGCTTCCCAGAGCACAGAAGGAGGAATCAGAAATTTCCCAGAGTATTTTTCAGGTGACCATATTTGAAAAGCAGTCAAGTGTATGCAAGTCATGCTAAACACAAAGCTACTCCAATAACAATACACTCTCCATTGCTTTAAACTTCACTTGAGTCCCACAGAATTTATCAATAATCAAATTGTTTAAAAGCGATCAGTCAGCAGAATTTCCAAATCCTTTTGACTACAAAACTCTCACCTGCATTTTTTCAGGGAGACCTGAAAAAAATGGCAACTAAAAGCAGCATCACTGTGGATCCCAAAATTCTGGAAATTGACCCATCCATCAAGCTATAAAATAAGACACAGACCAGGAGAGACAGTTACATAAATCCATTGACAGCATTGTCTGAAGAATGGGAGAAGAATGTCAGCACTTCTCCAGTTGGATATAACAGCCATGAGAAACTGGCCACAGATAAAAACAGAAGTGGACAACCAAATTAATATTAACATGGGGAAAATGTCCAGTGCCTTTTACCTTGCAGCTCTTTATGATGGTGTAAAAACAGAAGGAAAGGTTACACTGGAACTGGCATGGCTTTGACATCTAGCTGTGAGTACACTTGTTTTAGACCAGGGTGAAGGCCAAGTGAGGTGGAGTGTATCTTCAGATCTGAAAAGGAAGACAGAAGAATTGGTATCTGGATTTCTACAATGTATTTGAACGGCTTTCAAAGTTTCCTCTCCTCATTTTTTGGTTTTCACTAATTCCTGATGATCCAGCCTGCTTTCTACCTTAATGTGTCAGCTTATAGAGTGCCAATTTTGCCATGGTTTGAAAAATCATATTACCCCTCTGTTTCCTATACTGCTTTGATTGCTTGTAACCCAGTATTTGGCACAGAGGCCAATATTTGCAGCAGGATGCTTTCCTGACTGAAACAATTATTTTATCCATAATGCAGGCAGGATTAAAAACAGATCTTGCAAGGAACAGCAGATACTCTTTGCATGTCCACAGAAATACTTGTGAGAAGATACTCAGCACCAAATAAAGACATTACAATAAAATACACTACATAGGGAGTTGATGGTTGTTTTTTAAAAACACTGTATCAATATCTGAATTATAAAACATGTTAAGGGAGTGTAAGTAGAATCCAGAGACACAGACACTAATCCATACACAATTCAGGATACACAGTGAATTCTTCTGCATTTCTAGATGGAGAATTTAGGTATTAAATGGCAGGTGTCAGTCAAGAAATTATATGCCTGCAAGTTCACTTGAGGAGAAGAATTTTGCCAGAGACCACTCTCACATGAAGGCAGCAAGTAGGTTTTATCTGCTTGGCCTCTGAATTCAAAGGGAAAAGACAGTTAAATGAGTCCTTCAGCTCTCTGAAATGGCTCAAATTAATTCATGTTTCAACTTGCTTCTAGTGCATGATAAGATGCATGCAGTGAGGGATGAATTAAATGAGAAAAATGCGAAGGACTAATTATAACACTGTGCTGACAAGCAGCAAAGGAAGAGATTATCTAAGCACCACAATCATCTGACAGACCTACATTTTTTTCTCTCTTATTAACTGAAAACCCAAACACTATGATTTGTCAAGTGGTCCAAATCAGCACCATAATGCTTCTCACACAGCCTCTTGGCCATTGAAAAAGAGAGTTAAAGTTTGTTGGGAAAGAACTCACTCATCACTAGTAGAGTATGTCCCAAATACCAGTGTTTAACCTGCTCCAGAAATCTAAGTCAAGTTGCTATCCCCATAAGCAAGATAGGGCACGCACCCTGAAAAAATCATTTGGTCCAGGGCACTCAGAAAAGAGTTTATAACAGCCAGTGAAACCAAAGTCCTGCATCTCTAAGTCCTGTGGTTTTTTTGCAAGGGAGTTTAATTACTTTCTATGCATTCAGAAGAAAAAAAAAATTAAAAGGTGAGGGGACACAAAATATAAATCAAAGCAAACTCACCAAAAAAAAACCTAAACAGTTTTTTTGTTTTTAAAAAGACATAGCACCTATACTTGCAGCTCCCTGGAGTTTCTGTCCTGGATGTGGCCCCTGGCAGGTCCCACCATTTGGACTGTGCTGAAACAGCTCATGGAAGTCACTCACTCCCTGTCTCAAAGCTCACGACTTGCAGCTCACTTTTACCTTCCTCAAGCTGTCCATCTCCCAACACAATTCCAGTTGCACTCTTTTGCTTGAAATCTTATTTGTTCTTGTTTTCCATGACTGTTTCCTCTAGATTTAACTTTACACACCTGCCTGGGCACCTCTGATGCAGCCATCAGCTCTCATGCTCCTTTTGTTCTCCACTGGATCAGGTCCTATAGTCCTGAAGCTGAAAAATGTGAGTGAAACATGATCAGACTGATGAACTGTTCAGATTTCTCCAGAATTTTTGGCAATTGGTCTGCACTCCCCAGGGGAGTGCTGGACAAGAAAACTACGTGTCCTGCTTACATCTCCACTCTGTAGCTAGCATGACATCAGCTCCCTTTAATCCATTAGCAAGCCTGTCAACAGTGTTGTGCAGGTGCTACTAGATAGTTATAGCCAGAGCATCAGTATTTAATAGAAATTAAAGTTTATCACCCTTTCCACTAGCACCACCTTACTTAAAAATAAAATTTTACAATGCCAATTGCATGAGCATCACTTAAAGTGTCTCCTTTCTGACCTTGAGATTTTATCACAAGACAGCAAAACAAACCTCTGAGAAAAGTTAGGAATAATTAACAAGTATTTCTGGGGAGAGGGTCTCCATGAATAAAGCACATAAAGCACAGACACACCCTCTCCACTAATACCAGCTTAATCTTTAATGAATTCTTTGGTTGCAGCAGAACTCCTTTGTATTATTAATAAAGGTTTATTTTTATTGCAGCATGTTCTCAGCCTCCAGACCACATCCAGGACACTAAAATCACATAACAGTAGCCTTGACAAACATGTTCTGTGAGATGGTCCCTGCCTGCCCCGAGGCATGACTAAGCTAAATAGTGTGGAAGGACAGCATTACTCTCACATTAGCTCTGAGCAATGAGGGTTTGGATTCTCCTACTTATTGCTATGGAAATTACATATGAAATTATTCATTTGAGGTCATGTAGAAAGGCAGTGGCAGAAACAGAAACAGAACCCAGAATTCATTCCCAGTTCATTTTTCTAACCTCTCTTCCCTTTACAGTCATCTTTTAAGATTCTTATTATATCTATCAAAAACATGTGACAAGAACATGCCAAAACTATGTGCATATTTCCCTTCATTAAACAGAAGCGAAACAAGACACTGAATAGATACAGTAACCTGCAAAACTTTGCAAACTGGAGATTTTCTAAGCTCTTCCCAAAAGCCTTTCTCCCTTGGAATCATGTTCTCTACAGGGGTCTCTTCAGGAGGCCGTCTGTGGAGCACTGCTGCTTCTCCATCCCGCAGGGTGGCTACTGTCCTTGGTCACACCATGGTCACTGTTTATCACTGCTGCTGGAGCCACACAGCACTGGAAGAGACCCTGGTGTTCTGTGCTACTCTCCTTGGGGCATTCTCCTTGATTTGGAATAAACCAGGATAATTTCCCACACCTCTCACTCTGCTGCCCACAGTTTGGGTATTTTTTCTGTGTACCCTTGTGGTGTCTTTACTCTTGAATGACAAGATCAGGACTCCACCATTCCCACTTGTCTCCTAGACTTGCTTAGACTTGAGTATTTGATATTACATATGTGATTGTTTCAGCCTTTCTTGGGGTACTGTGACCACCTTGCTCTCTGGAGATAATTCCTTGGGGTTGCCTTTTTATCTTCCTAAAACCCCTTCAGTGTTCCAAGCCCATCAGAGGCAATCCCACAGCTCTAGGCTCTCTGGGGAAGTTAGTTACCTGCTTCAGCAGCCAAGACAAAACCACAGGAACACCACCTTATATGCACATGGTCCTGTTTTGGTCAGGGTCACAAAAATCACATGGAATCACAGAATGGGTCAGGTTGTAGAGGACCACAGTGGGTCATCTGGCCAAACTTTTCTGCTCAAGTAGGGTCATCCCAGAGCACGTGGCATAAGACTGTGTCCAGGATTTTGAATATCTCCAGTCAGGCTGTTTCACAGCCTCTCTGGACAACCTGTTCCAGCGCATGGTCACCTGCACAGTAAAGCAGCTCTTCCTTATATTCAAGTGGAACTTCCTATGCACCAATTTCTGCCTGTTGCCTCCTGTTCAGTTGCTTGGTAAGAAAACATCCTGGATTCTTCCTCTTGGCACCCTCCCTTCAGATACTGACAGATATTGATGAGGTCTCTCTTCTTGAGGCAGAACAGGCCCAGCTTCCTCAGCCTTTCCTCAGAAGGGAGAAGCTCCAGTCCCTTGATCATCTTTGTAGCCCTCTGCTGGACCTGCTCCAGCAGCTCCATGTCTTTCTTGTCCTGAGGAGCCCAGACGTGGACAGATGTGCCTCACCAGGGCTGAGCAGAGGGCCATGATCATCTCCCTTGACCTGCTGGCAATGTTTTTCCTAATGCACCCCAGGACACCTTTGGTTTTCTTGGCCATCCAGGCACTGCTAGTTCTTCTTGTCCACCAGGACCCCCCAGGTCCTTCTCCACAGAGCAGCTCCCCAGCAGGTCAGCCCCCAGACTGTGCTGGTGCCTGGGGTTGTTCCTCCACAGGTGCAGGACCTTGCATTTGCCTCTGTTGAATTTCAGTTCCTGCTCCACTGCTTCAGACACCAATCTCACACAGTATTACCTCTGATCCACTTCCTGAGAAAGAGAATAAAGGAGACTTCTTGTTTAGTTCTTAATTTTGATTTGTATGCTCAGCTCACTACTCAGTCCAGCAATTACTTCCCCTGATGACTTGCTTAGGGAAAAGTCTCTGTCAGGAGTTACAGCTCTACATGAATTACTTAAATAAATGCACTCTCAAACCACAAGAACCATGTCACAGCCTTAAATAATGCATTTATCTAAGCAATAAAGCATATCATGTATGTTGACAATTTTCAATGCAAACATGGTCCTCGCACCACAAAGACATCTTTTCTTTATGTGATTTATAGCATAAGAATACTCTCTCTTAACAACATCTTATAGGACTAATCCCAAACTGGTCATCTGAAGAAAAATTATCAAGCAGCTGACCATTTTTATTATGTTGCTGAGTTAAAGAACAACCCATGAAAATCAAAATGAAGAGAGTTCAAGCCATCAAGTTCTGCTGACCATTTGTAAGAATAAAGCAATTTGAAACCTGCATTGACTATCTAAACCTCTGGTACTAAAGATAAAAATAAATTTTCTCCAACTCTGAGTGCATTGGGTTACATCTGGAAAAACTGAGACTGGAATGTCCTTGAAGCAAAATGTCAGAGACTTGCCATTCCAATCCCAAAACCAGTTCCTATTTCATAGGAAAATGAGAGCCTTGCCTCCTAAATATAGATAATTATTCTCAGGAATAACTAAAGAAGTACCCTGCATAGACTGCAAGTCAAAATGGAAAATGCTATTTCAAATTTAGGAGAGACAAACTCATAAAGGTTTAGACAGCATTAGCTTCATCATTCTGCTTCAATTGTTTTTTTGCTGTTTGAGACAAAAAACAATTCTAGTCTACACATTGACAACATAATAAACTGCAACAGCACTTTACATTGTGTTCTTCACCATTCTGTGTGACTGAGAGTCAAAGCTACCAAGACCAGAAGGAAGAAAGGGGTTTTTGATCTCAGGAGCTCTCAGGACATTGACCTGTTCCCATCGATAAAGCATAGCAACGTTTCCCATTTCCTCAGAGCTGACTTTACACCTCTTCACTTGTTCATGGGGTTGCCCTCAGCTGTCTTGACTCAAGCTTCCTCTTGACTCTTAAGGTGAGATAGGTCTTGCCTATCAGCCCCTTGCCATTCCAAGAAGTGACAAACTGCACTTCCCTGGCACAGTGTTTAACATAACATGGTGCCCATGATGAGCAATACATTGCATTTTCTGTTACATTTTACCTTGAAATACAGGAATGTCTAGATTTGGAAAATGTATCAATCTAATTCAGCTAATGCCCAAGAAACAAATCATACAGTACTCATCTTTTACTTTCAGTAGCCTCAAAATTCTCACTGATCACAGTTCTCAAAGGATACTGCTAGAGAGATTTCCACACTGGGGACAAGAAAAGCACACCGCAAAAACCCATGTATTATTTTTATTATCAGAATTGATAAAATCTCACTGCTACTTTTATAGTCAACTGTTAAAGCCATAAAAAACCAGGCAGACAGCTGTGTGTCAGTGCTTGGGCATTGAGTTCACAGTATGGGATATGCAAGCAAGCACATTACTACTCTGGTCTCAAAGCTCACAGCAAAATAGCATCCTACAGATTTATCTGTCAAGCTGCAAATATTTCTTTTACATCTACCCTGAACTTTTTCTAGTGTATTGAAGTTTTGGATGGGGTTGCTCCTAAAAATATTGGCTAATGACTTCTAGCACCTTCTTTTAAGTAAATGCCATTAATCCAAGACACAGTCGCTTTACCAGGCACAATATTGTCTTTTTAAAGGCACATAGATCTGATTCTGAATTTTCAATGTGCTTTGTAGATTAAGGACAGAAAATGCCATCTGCTAATCTGCTTCTCCTGCACACAAAGAACCACTGCCTGGGCTGTTTCTGATGGTTTGGGGTTACAGCCTTTCTGTGCTGCTTGGGAAAAATATGTGATGCATGTCATAAAATCAGTTCCACTGAGTTCTTTGTAGCTTATCCCACAGTGCCACTGTCTGCCAGGGGGTTTCCTGCTCACCCACAGCCAGTGAAATGGTTCTCCAGTTACATACAACGTGGTAACCTAACCAGCTGTAATGGCTTGACCAGACACTGGTATTTAGCAAGGCCTGCCACGTGCCCAGCTACCTGCTGTGCTGCCAGAAGTGAGCGCTGATGCAATTCCCCTCCCTCCTTGGGCTTGTCCTTCTGGTCTGGAGCACAAAGAGGTGAGAAGGTACAAAACCTCAGCACTGGCAGTGCTGTCTGTGGGCAGTCCCCCATTTGTGAGGGAGGACAAGGGCATACACACAGTTCTGGAAGAGCAACACGAGCCTTGACCACCCTGCACAAGGCTTGGGAGACCCTGGTCTTTGGCACAACTCATGTCAAGTGGACACAGCTAAAAAAACAGATAGCACTGCCTTAGGATAGGCAGGCAGAAGTGGCAAATGGCAGCAGTGAGGGACATAAATGTGACCTCCATTTATTTTATACAAAACGTTCAAATATTATTCCAAGAAGTACTAACATTCTGATCTTAGGCCTTTTATTTCTTAATGAGAAGGAAATCAAGCCACCCATCTTGAGCTTCTGGTCATCATCAAGAATTAAGAGAGGAATAAAAAATAGAACACAGTTATGAATACTCCAGAAATTTAACTAGAGCAGCTGCATCTGAAAATGGGATGGGCAGAGAGGAAGAATTATTTTTCTCATTAGTGACCCCCTGAAAACCAGGCCTCTGAATTGTCTCCTGCCAAATATTGCACATCACTGCTTCAAAAATCTCGACCTAAAAAGCAAACGTGTATTTTTAAATAATTAATAGCATTCTCTAAATGGAATTTTCCAGCCCCAAATGAGACGCACAGCTGAGTTCCCCTGAGAAGAGGTATTTATAATGGAAACATTGACACAACTGAAATGATGATGCACTGAGTAGCATTAAAGCTCAGCACATGCTTAGTCATCTCATTCTTCTTATCAAATAGGACCTGGTCCAACAAAACTCTCATTGCACTTCACTCGTTTGCTTGGCCTCAGTTTAAACATCTCCACAGCTTACAAAAACACATTGCCAGGCCAAGTGTTTTCAAAGTCTAACATTAATAAACCCCACAACTTGATACATACACAAAGAGCAGGGCCTACACCCAGCAGAAAGGGCTGTGCTGCAATTACCTCTGTCCTAATGTTGGTACAGGGATCTGGGAATCTTCCTCCATCTCCAAATGACTTTGGAAGCAAGCCAAGATCCCTCAGCCTAGCCACCAGCTGCTCTGCTTTGTTCCTCCTGTGTTGGCTCATGCCTGCATTTCCAAAAGGAGTTCACACCATACCTTTGGTAAATGACCTTTACATATTTAGGGCCAAAATCTGCTTTTTGCCATATAAATGTGTGTATTTGTGTGTGTATATATATGGCATTTTGTACGGTGTCAAAAGCAACACAAACTATGTTTTTGAAGGCCTTCATGGGTCAGACCCAAACCTGGACAGCATCATTCCTTTTTTTCAGCTCTATGCATCTCAGTAAGATTTTTCCTCCCTGCATATTGGAACATGTATAGCCTGGACTTTTACTGATTGAGGTTGTTTTTGAAACTGGATCTCCTACTTAAATTTTATGCTATCTGGGATAAAGCTGGACTAGAACATCCCTGAAAAGACACAGGATATGCCTTAAAATATATAAACCTACTTTTAGGACAGACCAAATGGGCAGGATGACAAAGACACAGCAAAAATCCAGGGACAAGAAAACTACAGGAAATAGCTGAATAAAACCTGTGATTACTTGGTGTAAGATATCTAGATGCATACAAATGAAACATCTGTGTATCCTTGCAGGCAACAGGATGTTTTCACTGATTTCCTTAAGATCAGAAGCTCATTCTCTGAATTTTGTGTTGACTTAGACATTAGCTGTACTCCCTCATTAAAACACGTATCAACTATCTACCAGATTCAGCACCCTGCTCTCAAATAGGGACTGACTTTGGGTCAGTTTACCTTTGCCATGATGAACTATATTTTGCTTTTGTTGACAAGAACAAGCACATCCTAAGAAACTCATTGTGATTCATTGGTCTCATCTGAGATACAATGGTAATAAAATGGTAATAAAAACTCTCTCCTTCTGAATTACAGTGTTCAGCATTTCAAAGCCTAGGAGCACAGACTCACTCTGACAGAGAACATGAGTTAAGTTATCTAAAAAACAAAAAACATCACTGGTTTATAATAATGTATTTCTATAATCTCATACATTGTAACAGTAACTCTTTAAGGTTTATCACACTGGCTGCAGGCAAGAAATTTCTTGAGCGTCAGAAAAATGGTGGAAGATGAATCAGGGAACTTCTACGTCAGCATCATCTTGAATAATAAAATATATGCTGTTATATTTCCCTGTGGCATCCAGGAGCCAGTCAATAAGGGGGAAAAAACAAACCTTCCTAACATCAGTCTTTAACACAGCATTTAAATTCTATTAGTGACGCATGTCGCAGATAAGAAAACAAATAAGCAGAGGATTAAAAAAGCACAGCCGGGCAGGTTTTACAGTGACGTAAGGCCGTGATGTTTTATTCATCTGCTGAAAAGAGGAGTTTGCAGCTACCCAGGGAGAGTTGTTTCAGACGCATAGGGAAGGGGAAGGACAGGATGCAGCTCAGTGATGCTGTTAAGCAGCAGGGATGCAGGTGGGGAAGTGCAAAAAAGATATTCCCCCTAAATGTTCAGGTGGCTTCACTGCATGTTTATTAATCAGGGCAAGAGCTATTTTTTTCAGACGGGAGAAGAGACAGCTGCTCTGTCAAAAGCAAAATAAGGGACACTCAGGACACTGCAGGCTGCTGTTTGTGCCTGATGGCAGGCGTGTGGTGTCCCTAAACTGTGCTGCTACTCAGGGATCAATGGGCAGCACTGGGACCTGCTGCCTTTCAGTACTTCTGGACACTGCTCTCTAAGGTCCTTCCCTTGTTATGTGGCCATGGCAGGATGGAGCAGGATCTAAGGATAGCATCGACCCTGCAATGGATCCGGACAGTGACAATTAGAACTGTCCCAAATGCTGTGGGGTAAGAGAGCTGGATTTACCCTACCCTGTAAGTTATGCATCCTTTCCCGTGACATTTATTTTTACAGAGCCACTTTCCCATACTTTCTCCAAAATACAGATGTATCCTTCAAACTGAGGGAAAATCAAGACATTTCCCAGGTTTGTAACATGGGCCTGAGTAGATGTGAGAGCAGCACCCTTCAACCAGACCACTGAAGCAATAAATGATGTCTGCTACACCATGAGATGGAGGTTTGTGGGTAACTGCTACCTACATTCCCTGTGGGAAAAATGCTGTTTAAAAAATAGAGCATGCTGGAGTGGCAGAATGCAGAACAACTTCTGGGAAGTAACATAATTTCAGAAATGATGGGCAACAAAACCTCCCACTGGGCTCAAGAGCAGCTTCTAAATCTCAGCACTTCTGAGAAACAGGCCATGCACCAAAAGCAGTCACGGACCTTTGAAGATTCCAAAATTCCAAGTGATAAGTTGAAAAATGCAGATAGTAATAACAAAAAGAGAAATAAGCAAGAAAATCATTGCTGTGAAGGACTGGTAATAGAATGCAAGGAGGAGCTCACTGCTGATTACAGCATGAACCAATTTCCCTTGTGAACCAGAGGCAATCATATCTGTAAAATGCAGAAAAAATGCCTCTGTCTCAGTTGACCTTATGTTCCACCTCAGTGACCTTCCACTTTGTTTACACTGGCCACATACAGGTGTAATTGCCTGCAGGGACTTACCAGCACAATTTAATACAAAAAAGGGAAAAGAACTGGCAGGGGGAAAAGCAAATGGTCGTGTTGCCTCCAGAAGTGTCTACAATTCATATCCACAACCTCCCTGTCTGAGCAGCTGGAGAACAAGCTGTAACAGCAGGAGCCTCGCACTTTTATAAGAATTCTGCAGACACAGGAACTGGACTCCAGCTGCTATAGCACCTAAGCACTGCTTCAGGGTTCCCTGTGGCTCCTCAGCACAGAGAAGAAATCAATCAATCAAATCCCTACTTCAGCCAGGGCTGGCAGATTCTGGCTTCATGCACCACCAGCAGGACCCAGGCAACCTAGCCAGTTACCCAGCCATTATGTACCTATTTCTTCCCTCTTCCACACTGAAAAGACACAGTCTTCTGAGTCACTCCTCACACAGAAGCAATTCCATGTCTACTTTCATACTTGCTGCCCTCCTCTGAACCTTTTCTAGCTTTAATATATTCTCTAGAAATGAGGGGAACAGCACACTGTAATCAAAGTGTGTGTGAATCACAGATCTATACAGTGGCATAGTGACATTTTCAATTTTGCTCTCTGTGCCTCTCCCAATCACTGCAAACATTTGATTTTCCTCTTCAAGTGCTGCTGAGACACAAGTATTCCCAAATGAGTGTCCTGAAAAGTTTAATTCCATGCCGCCCTTAATAGAGTGCACCACAGGCAACTGCAGAAGAATGTTATTATTTCAAAATAGGCATTTCCAGAGAGATAATCCCCTACCTCTCTTTGGTTTTGTGTATAAAGTGACAATAAACATACTAATTAAAACATTCCAAGTGCAACAAGGAAAAATGCCAGCTCACACTCTGCTCTCCAGCCCTAAGTTAAAAATTGTGAGGACAGAGGGGTGGTGTGAATAGGCAGCTTTAACTTGCATCACTAGCAAAAGTGAAAGGCAAAAGTGAGGCACAGTGGGGCTTCATTCTGTGTGTTCTGCTTGTTTGCCCTGTCCTTTTCCCTTCTCTGTGCCCACAGCCCCAGTCCCTTACAGGGCCCTTGCACCCCAGGCAGGGCAGAGCAGCACTGTGGTACACAGGCAACATGGGCATGGAGGCACTCCCCAGCCAGGGTGAGCTGGCTCTGACCTGGGATGCTTCAGATCCGGCATCCAACTTCCTGAAAACAAACAACAAAAATGCTCACACTGCTGTTCCCAAGTCCCCTTACTGTGCCCTCCTATTGAAGCATTGTCACCTATTGAAGAGGTGACACACTGCGATCCATCAGCAGCATCACAGGGAATTCTCCATATAGGTGCACAGTTAACTGTAAATGTTTCTACACCACTGATGTCATCTCCCCTAAGAGTCACAGCCACCAAGGTGTGTGACAATTTCCAGACATGACAATGCTATGTCAAAGCATTTCATTTACAATCTTCCTGCCTCAGTACAGTGGGGACTTGGTTCCCTGCAGCTCAGGGATATGATGGAGTAATGATCAGTGAGGGCTAAAATTTGGCAATTTTGCTCCAACAACCTAATAAAGGAGATAAAGGAGCATCTGACAGGAAAAAAATCAGTTATCTACTGAAACATCTCCCCTCAGTGCATGTAGGAGCCAAAAGCAAGAGACACAGAGAGGAGGACTCTTGGTTGAATAAGTCCAGGAAGTGGGTGCTGAGAGCAGCACCAATAGGATAATTTGAGAAACTTCTCATTTTATCAGATTTCAGCAAATTAATTAATCTTTTGCAGAAATGGACACATTTTGCCAATGCAGCCATAGTTAACAGGTAATTTCTATTCAAAAATTAAAAAACCTGGTTTGTTAGCAAATTTCTGACAGCCCCTACACTCCCTGCTGTTTGGGAGTTCAGGCTTCAGGACCCCAGCATTTCCAGAGCAAACAGCCATGCAGAAAGTCCCTCATTCCCAAGACATCAAGGGCTGCCGTGCCAGGCAATCAGCAAGAGGGTTGTCCTATAGCATGCCACAACTCTGTCCTCTGATGGTCCCATAGTGCACTCTGATCAGATTTACTTCCCTCCAAAGGGAATTCAGTGGAAAAAAAAAATCTGCTTTCTGCTCAAAAAATCCTTCATTCTGTACATGTGCCTTGGTCTTCAACGATATAAATCTTTCTGCTTGGTTCTGGTGACAGGACTCAGGTTCTGCTGCATACTGCAGGACCATCACCCATTCCCTCTGTGTGCTGGGTTCTTCATGGCAAGGCAAGCAAGACAGATTACAAATTTAAAGGCCAGTGTTCACAGTAGACCAGTGCATTACTATTAATATTCTACAGTGATCTTTTGTCCACCCCACAGCTGAACATGACCAGATTCCCAGTGACCTCATTTTCATTTATGCTGGGGTCCTTTACATAATGCAGAAGTACAGATGGGCCATAAAGCAGAAATAGATCATAGTAATTGCAGCTCAGAGTCCCTTTAAACCAGACAGAGTGACAAAAAGGGGCTTTTCTGTGCAGGAAAATCTGGTCCATCGGTCTTTTTAATGCCTATAAGCAGGTGATAACAAGCTGCAGTGCACTTTACAGATGGCTGGCAGCACCTAATTCAGAGTAACACACCGTAAATAGAGCCACTACACTGTGAAGTTATCAGGTGATGCAAATCATCAGAGGAATAATGCTTTTAGCAGGGAACTTTAACATGGGGTTTAGGATCAGCTCTGGGCTTTCACATATTAAATTCTTCCTAACAAATGCAAGAGTGTGACTTGGCCTTAACTGAGCAGTCAGACCAGATGGCAAATATAAAAGCAAATGTGTTCTTTACTGTCTTTTAAAATTACATATAGTGATCATTTTGCTCAAATCCTTCAGTTTTTAACCTGTTCAGGACATGAATATGACCACCATAAAGAGAAATTATTCAACAACAGAGAATCCCAATATTGTTTCATCTGCATCACACCTTTTGATGAGTTGTGTCTGGGATCTGATCCAATGAGACCATCAGATCATCCAGTGTTTTCTCCTTTTTTTCATGTCTTTCAAGATAGGATTGCATTCCTGTCAGACAAAATCTGAGAAAAATGTTGGAAGAGAACCCCTGTATGAAAGTCCCATCCCACACCTGCTGCCAGCAGCAATCTTGGTGCATCAGTGGACAGCCCTCTCCCTCCCATGCAGTCTATCCCAACCTGACATGACAGAGCATTGTGGTTTCTGATTGCCCATGTATTTCACCAGGAATAGTAAATGCTTTAGAAATACTTCAACTACTTCAGGTCAACCAGTTATTTCATGTTTAACTTGAGCAATAGCACAACTTCATCAGAAAAAAACAAGTCTGAACGAGAGAGAGAAACTAGTCAGATCAGATGGGGAAAATGCTCCATCCCAAATGTTCTCTAAAGGGACTGCTGGGACCTTCAGCAAATGCCAGAGCAGCTTTTTATGCCTCTTTTTATGCCTCTGTGGAGCCTCCCCATTCAAACATGATTCTTCCTTTGACAAGAACGGTTTCTCTGTTGCCATAGCAGAAAGTGACCTTCAAAAATCAACCATGACAAGTTTTTACAGTAACAGGACCTTTGTTTTATGAGCTTAAATTAATCAGGTAATCTTATCTGCTGTGGAGATGTGTTTGTGCTCTAAAGCTGTTCCTGCCTGCAGCAAGATTTGTTAAGGCTCCAGGATCTGGGTTCAAAGCTCATGAAAAGGGCATCCTCAATTTGAAAAGCCTCTTATCTGATTAATCCCACTATAAATGACAAGAAGTATTTTACATTATTTCCTTATTGGCAGTCCTCTGCCCATTACATCATACCATAGTGTCAGCATCAGTAACATTTGCTCAGGAGATCGTCTCCGTGTGTGTGCACCTACAGACTCTCCTCCTGTAATCCTTGTCTTCCATTTGGCACTCTCTGATGTATGAAGACACAAAGCAAGTTTGTCTTTAACAAATAGCCACAACATCTCAACCAAAGCAATTGAGACTGGATTGCAGGAAGTAATGAGAACTGGTCTGCAGCTCATCCCTAAAGCCATAGTCACAGAATCATTTAGCACTGGAAAAGCTCTCTGAGATCACAGGGTCCAGCCTTTGACTGACCACCACCATGACAACTAGACCATAGCAGTAAGTGCCATATCCAGTCATCTCTTGAACTCTTCCAGGGATGGTGACTCCACCACCTCCCTGGGCAGCCTGTTCCAGTGCTCAATAACCATTTCTGTGAAAAAATTCTTCCTGATGTCCCATGGTGCAGCTTGAGGATATATCCTCTTGTCCTGTAGCTGGCTGCCTGGGAAAAGAGACCAAGAATCACAGCAACCCTTTTATCATTACTGTTGTAATCAAATATAAATCTCAGCTGCTCTCACAGGACCTGTGCTTCAGACCTTTCACCAGCTCAGTTGCCCTTTTCTGGACTCTCTCCAGTACCTCAGTGTCCCTTCTGAAGTGAGGGGCCCAGAACTGGACACAGCACTTCTATTGCCCTTCTATTCTTGGGGAATTTCTGACGGTGGGCAAAGGCCCACGGATCTGCAGAAAAATGTGATCTGAGAAAACCCATGGTCAAACTGGCCTTTCTCACTTTGACTAAAATAAGACTTCACTGAAAATGAAAACCAAATTTTGACTGGATGTTCACATTCCATCCTCATGTGTGAAACCTGGTAACAGAGGAGGGCTGGTGTGATTTCTGATCTTCTTAGAGCAAAACCAGGTTGACAAGCAAGCCATAGCTTCCTGAATACAGGAAGTAGTAATGTGTCATTTTCAGAAGGTACTTTGCCTTCTGAAATTCTAAATCCTGTCAACTTTCAGTGAGAATTGTCGTCACATTTTCTTAAGCACTTAGGAGTGTATGTACCATTTTCAGAAGTCAAACTATTATGAGCTTAAAATTATGTGCATTGATGTAAGTCCACAAAACTAAGTTCCTTTAGCTCTGCTGAGAATGGATCTAAAGGATCCTAAAGCATCTCAATAGCTGTGGAAAAAATTACTCAGGAACCTATTATGCTAACAAACTCAACCAACTGAAATATTTTATTCTCCTAATTGCCCTGTATAAATCTGACCCAACTGGCCAGGTCTTCACAAGGAAATTAACCTAGAAATTAACCAGAACGTAGGAAGACAGATAATGTTAAAAAACCCAACCCTCTCTCTTTCAGCTCCACCTCATCATGCTGATCTATTAAATCCATACATCATCCTGGCACTGCTCTCCTAGTGATAGCTTATAAAGCATTGGTCAGCACCAGAAAAAAGCCCCCAGGGAAGCTATTTTCTCTTGATATAATTATTTTTCAGTGTTATAGATTAAGTATTTAATTAAAACAGAAGAATACAGTTTGGAAAACCACAAGAGAAGGACGTGAATTAAAACTTGGTCCATACTCTCAGATGCTCACAGAACTGAGGTGCCTCAAGCTGATGATGAAAAATGAAGACAGTGAAGAAATGTTTTCCCAGATTTTACCATGAACAAAATCTCAAATGTGACAGGTACTTGCAATTCCCATTTAAGCTACCTACTCAGCAGTAGTCAAGGGCACACCTGAGGTCTACAAATGGTGTGAACAGTTGAAAGCACTGTCAGTAGCAGTACCTCCCTCAGCCACAACCATGTGCAAACAGAGCTTTTCTGACACTCCAGAACACATCAGTGACCAGACTGATTTTCTGGCATTCAGTTCATAAGGTTAAAAATATCTTAAGCCATAGTTTCAGATTAAACCATGCTCTTGCCTTGCACAAGCCCTTCAGCTGTTCTGATAAGATAGCAAATTGGGTCAAAGTATAAATATGCAATAACGAAACATAAGTTGTTGGTAATAAGAATACTTCCATTTTCACTCCTACAAAACTTGTTAACCCCTAGTTAACATGGTGGCAAAAATAATCTTCTGAGGCAGGTGTAGCTGTAACATGGACCTTGTTTAAACCTGAGAACAAAAAGTTTTTTGGTCATCAGTGCAGTAAACAGCAGTGCTTGGTAAGCCCTTAATCTTACAGCAGATCTGTTTTCTATTACTTCATTTCTCTACATCATGATTTTCCCCAACCTGATTAACCAATGAAACTGATCTTATCAAGAGATCAAAGCAACACTGTGAAAAAGGTGCCCATGAAAAAAACCTGTATTTCAGAGTGTACTTGGGAGGAAAAACAAGTATATTAAAACAGACAGCTCTCCAGGGACAAGGAGGAGAAATATGCTCTGAACCAACTCACCACATAGACGATAAAAATAAAATAGGATTTCACAGGACTTGTCACTTCAACCCCAGATGGGACTAAAACCGTTTAATCAAAAGTACACATCTTTTATCACAAAAAAAAAAAATAAAAAAATGCAGTTAAAACTTGCAAGCATTGCTCCTCATCTCTATTTCAGAGATCTTGGCTTAAAATCTAGTTTTCTTAAAAGCACTGGTCACTCCTGGCTTACTTAGCAATTTCTGTCCCTTTTTTACCTATTGTCTTCAGCCTTCCTTAACCTCAAACTTGATTCTTTTTCCTTTATAATGAACCTTTCTTAATTTTCTTACATTTTGACTGTTTATTTTCATAATTGTGTGTCCAACTGCAGACTCTCAAATTCCTACCTAAATGCCTAAACAAAGAAATATTTTTAAAGAGCAAACCATAGAAGAACCCAACTGCTGTCAACACAAATTTTTAAATCTTAAACTGTGGATAGATTTCACATAGGAGCTCAATACATACCACTAAGGCTGTGATAAATCTATAAATCCATACAAACCTCACTCATCAAACTGAAAGATGAAAGTGTGGACACACTGTAAATTCATCCACATTTAGAAGACTACAACATTTTGGCCCAAGTGGCAGCGAAAGAAAGAGATTGTGATCACAGCCTTTATTTGGTCCCACAATAACAGAAACTGGGGAGGCAGAAAACCTCACAAGCCACTGATTTGCTACAAAACCTCAGTCTGTTTTGGGCAGCTTGGATTCCTGCCTTCACTAATCTCTCTGTGAAATGGCAAACTATTATGTCCCAAGGATGCAAAAGCATCACTTTTTAAATTTCAATTATCCATCCAAGAGTAGGCT
This sequence comes from Trochalopteron elliotii, assembly GCA_024734555.1. Lineage (NCBI taxonomy): Eukaryota > Metazoa > Chordata > Aves > Passeriformes > Leiothrichidae > Trochalopteron > Trochalopteron elliotii. The sequence continues at coordinate 671,633 of JANPWX010000271.1, forward strand.
ACTATAATTCCTCACTAATGTAGGATCAACAGGGTTATCAACATTTCAAAGCATCAAAGGCTGAGCCTGTCAAAAATACTCACTTTATCAGGGTTTTTTTTCTTTAAACATAAGAACAGTGATCAGAGAGAACCCCTAAAGTAGCTAATCCTCCAGACTCTCATTTAAATAAATTCATTAACTTTATTCATAAGTTTGACTGGTTAATACCAAGTCATAAAACTGAATCCAAAAAAAACCAAGATACTGAAAAAAAGAAAAAAGTTATCAATTATTACCTAGCAATAGTGGATTGGGTCAGGCATGTATCTAGATAGTATCATTGGATTTATTCAATGCCTCTTCTTGATAAATCTGGCATGACAACTTCAAGCTAACCAAGGCAGAGTTACAAAGTAACACATAAATAATTTAATAATACATAAAGAAGTACTGTTTCAAGACTAATAATTATTAATATTTGAAAAAAATAATAATTATCTGAGTGAGAGTACAGATGATTCATGGACATAGACTAAGATACTACAAGCTTTGTAATGAGAAATCCTCTTCTTTCTTAGAGCCCCTGATTATTTGTAATCAAGGAAGTCTCTTGTTGGGCAGGGAACACAATCATGTTCCAACCTCCTGTAGTTAAAACAACAGCAATCGCTTCCTAATCACCTTTAACTGCTGCTGCTGAAACAGTTTGGCCTTGGCCTGATTATTTAATCCAGTATGAGCAGTGACAGTGTGAAGGCAGATTGAGGTTGTCCATGCAGTCAAGCCAGAATATTTACATTAAAATGACTGCATCTGATGGACATTCACATTCAAGGTCTTGGATAGGGCTGGAAACAGAAATATCAAAGCACTGAAATTGGACTATTTACCATAGTCCTTCAAAGTTTCTCAGTGTTCTGGAGTGGGAGCAGCATGTATTCTCTAGCCATTACTGCCAGTCAGCCCAAGTTCAATTTTGCCCCTTTTCCTTCAGATAGCACTAATTTCTGGCTACTTACTTGGATGGTATAGGATAACCAAAAGTGTCATTCACTGGAAAATCGTTTTACATGCCATCCTTCCAAATAGTCCAAAATACTCAGTTGGATGAATTCTTGAATAAATTTCAGACACATTGATTATTGTCACCATTTATTCTCCAAACTTTCTGTGCATTCAGAGGCCTCATATGAGAAGAGGCCCCCCACTGTGCCCCACACCAAAACCCTTGCACTGGGTCTTGGTGACTACACCAAGGAGCACAAAGTCAGTACGAAGGGTGAAATCCATGAACGAGTTAGGAAGTGATTTGCCACGCAGCCAATGTGCAGCAGAGCCAGGACCCAAACCCAGCTCTCCAGAGATCCAGTCCCAGCTTCTAACCACTTCCTCATTTAAACCATTCCTTTTGGAATAGACCCCATCACATTCTTTCCATGTTACAATTTAAATTTCAAATCCTTTGCTGCATTTTCATTTGAAATAGCCCAGTTTACTTAACATTTCCAAGCCGAACTTGAACACATATGCAATTAGCAACTCTTTTATCTCCTCTGATAGCACAGTTTAAATAAAAAGAAAAACCTATAGAAATGTATAGAAAGATAGTTCTGCTTCTCACTCCCCTGGGAGGGACACATAGTAGCAAATAGTATATTATAAAGACAGCTCTGTGTTTCCTGACACTGTGCCATTTGTGTCATATGGACATTCAAAATAGCACAGAGAACTGTGGGTGCATGCACAAATAACTGAGAGCAAACTAAAAATGACAGTTTGGGGGTTCATAAAATGTGGTAGAGTTTTTTCATATTTCCATGCTGCCCTTTTCCCCATCAGTTGCATACCTTTCCTATCCTAGCCATAAGTAGCTCTCTGATCAAGAGATCTGTGGTACAACTCCCTCTGATTTACCATGCCAGAAGCCAATTTCCTGAAATACTGTAAGAAAATAATCTCTTACAGTACATCCTCCATAACCAGAGAAATACTCACAGTCTACAAACTGTTCTAGTGGAAACCAAAGATGAAATCTACCCTTGTCTCCTTGATTTTGATAACTTACAGCTTCACTCTGTAATTACAGAGTCATCCTTCAAAACAAAAGTCCTCTGCTTCCATACTCTTTTTCTCACCATCATCAAAAACTATGTAATTCTTTAGACTGATGGAGGAGTATCAGAAGAAGAGGGATTAGTATCAGAAGAAGAGCAATTTAATTACATTTAAAAGGGCTATTTGGCAATATTTTTAGCACTGGAATAATGAGTTTTCATAAACTCATACGATAGATTAAAACAAAAGGTCCACCATGATTTTCTTTACGTAACACTTCACAAGGGTTGTTTTCTCTAGGAAGTCACCATAAAATACAAAAGACTAATCCAAGATGATGGTCCCATCTTAAGAAACCTCTTTAGTCAGTTCTTTTAAGTGGAAATCATTCTTCATTTTACCAGACCATCTACCTGAGACATCCACACATCATTTTTCTCTCCCTTCAGACAGAGGATATAGAAAAAGAGAGGCAGAATGATACTGCCCACAAACCAGGAGGAAGAAAACTGGCTTCCATAGCTTCCACAGCATTTTTAATCCAATATTCTCAGACTACTCCAATGATTAAATATACTCAACTTCCAGTTAGTTACAAATATACCATTTCTACTGTTTGTACCTCATTTTCCAAAAGAAAAAAAAAAAAAAAAAGATTACTTTTCAAAGCACACAGGATAACAAACTACTGGTAGAGTCCAGCAATACAGAGGCCTGGCACTCACAATTACTCTCTCAAGAGCTGATTAAACTCTCTCAACACAGAAACAAAGTATAATGTATCATCTGTAAAAAGGTATAGTCACACTGGAATATGTCATTATAATCAGTCAAATTACTATTTACATTTGTTAGAGCTTCGTGATTGTTAGCATCTTACCTACAAGGATCATAAGGAACTACAAGGAACTATTTGATTAGTCTAATTTTGATTCATGTAATTTCAATCAAGGTGATCTCTATTGCATAACTACTGAATACCTTGTCTTTTTAAAAATAATAGTGAATTTAGGTCTATTTGGGATTTTCTGTGATTTCAAGCAGAAGATCCTACCTTTCCAAGATCTAGAAATCCAGCACAGGGACATCTTTTGACTTGAAGTACCACAGCTTGTATGTTGGACATTTTTTTTTGCTTGCTTTGTCACATGTCATGCACAGTGCCCTGCAGAACTTTGGAGCTGACCCTGCAAAGCAGCACCTGGATTTAAGATCCTCTTTTAAAAAACCAAACAACCAGCATGACTAGAGCAGCAAAAGTCTGGCAGAATCACTTGGTGCTTGCATAGGCCTACTATCAGCAGGAGAAAAATCTCATCCTCTTGTTTTTTCTCATCACCCCTTTACTAAAATAAGTTTCACAGGGCGGCTGAATGTCTCCCACCAGCTCAGGGATAGCAGGAGCTTCCTCGTTTCTGGTTGTTACTGCTTTTTTGACCAAAACAAAACACAAAAACTGGGTATTTTCATGTGCCTATGGTGCCCAGACAGGTGCCTGTGGCTCTTTTTTTTGGGACACCTAAAGAAAACAAGTTTAGGAAAATAATCAAGGGTAGTTACTCATTCTCTGGTCCCTTCAAATAGCAATAGTATTCATAATTTTCTTTTCTCAGAATTTTATTTACTCTGTCCATAAAACCCTCTATGTCAGTAGTTTATGCAGCCCTGCTGATAGAAAGCTTTTCCCATTAATACAATGTTCCTCCAGTGGAGTTTAAGCCCACCACTTCTTGTGCTATGTGCGCCACACATTTCTCTGAGGCAGCCATTTTATTTTATCTTATGAGCTCTCACAGTTCTGCAGCTACCTTATCTCCAGATTAAATGTATTAATTCTTCCAGCCTTTCCTCACTGCCTGTGTTCTCCAGATCTCTAATCTCCACTCCCCCCACACCTCCATGTGGGGTCTGGAATGCTGTGGCCGTACCGGTGCCAATCACAGCAGTAAAGTTGTTTCTGGTGTTTTGCAGGCTCTGTTCTTGTTTATGTTACCTTGCACCACTGTGATGTCCCCAGTTGCTGTTCAGCTTGTCACTCACCATAACCCCATGTCCTTCCTTGAGAGACTCCCCTAGCTCTTCATTCATCTGTTCATCTAACACATAATTTATACCTCATCACAGGACTCTGCGCCTGTCCTTGAACTGAATCCCACTTAATTCAAATGAATTCTTCTAATTGTCAGGATTCTTTTGACTGTTAATCCTTTCATCCAAGTGCTTGCAGCTCTTCCAGCTGTGCGTGGCCTAGAAATGCAGTATGCATTTTCTAGTTCCTCACACAAATCACTGCTCTGTGACCCCACCACACCCTTCCAAGGAATCCCACACACTGCATCCTCCCCATTTCACAGAAACTCACACATAACTGCTCTTAGAGCCTCTTCCCACAAGACTTCTCTCATTATGTGTCTTTATTTTGCTTAGGAAAACCAAAAACTATTCTAAATGCTACCAAGAAGCTCTACTGCAGAGAAAATACAAATTGCCACCTCCTTGTTGACACTGTCTGCTATTCTAATGTGGAAGGAAATGGAGATTGTTGTCATGGTTTAACACATTTGGCTGTATTTACACATCATTGTTTTCAAGGTGGTTTGTTTTAAACTTTTCATCCCACTGTTCTTCTGAAAACTGAAGATGTCTGCTTGTCCCCCCACCCCACTGCTTCTACTTTCCATGCTGTTTCAAACGCTGACCCTCTCTGGAACATCATCCATCCTTCACCAGCACGAAGAAATAATCCTTGGTGGATTTTCACTGAGCCAGCCATTCTCCTTTCAGCTCTAACTTCCTCAGCTTCCCCTATTTCAACCTGAGCTGTTACCCATTCTTACCAAGGATGGCTACAGCACCTACCTGATCATTGCTTTTTTTTTTAATTAAATCAAAGGAGAAAAAAAAAAAAACAAACAAACCTTCAAGAACATTAACTGGTTGTCCCTGATATCAGTTTGTTGTTCAGACAGAAGCTTTGTGCTGATTTGCCAGCCAGCTCTAGAGAACACAACACGACCTTTCTTGTTTACCCTGAAACTTCCTGCTGGCCCAGCTCCCTCCACACTGTGGCCATGTGAACAACCCCACAGGGCTCCCAAACCCTCCACCTGCACAGCATCATTCAGCCATGTGATTTATCCCACTCAGCCTCTGCTGTGGATAATTAAGCCATCCTTCTGATTGCACATAAAAATGCTCAGGTCATCCTGCTACAGGCAAATATCTTTATTGTGAGAAGAAAAAAAATTGCATCTAGAACATAATCTCTGAGTAAGCCATCCACTCCAGGAGTCCAAAGTAGGATTTTTAGAGACAGAACCTAATTCAAGTGCTTTAATTTACCTCAAGAATCAGTGCATTAAGTCCTCCTATTATTCTATTCCAGATATACTCAATGAAATTTCCTATAAAACAGTACATAAGCTGCTTTCTTCCTTGTTATGTTTCTTTATCTGTAGTTTGTCATTTAGATTATTTTTTCACTAATAAGCAGATTCATCAAAAATATTGACAAGTAATTTTAATTAGAAGAGCAACTTTTTTTTCAATTAAACCTTTCTCTCCACTCCATTTTAACCCTTCAAATGTGAGAACCAAAAGCTTTAAAAGCGTCATTGTAATAAACATCTCATGCAACCAACAATCACACCACCACTGACCAAAAATAAGAATAAAATTCTTGAGACAAGCTATGTAAATGACCAGTAAATTTTAAAGCAGAAAAGGGCTAAAAATTTAAATACCTGGCTGCTTGGTGTAATTACCTTTGCCCTCCTTCCCCACAATTATTTAATCTTATTTTAAATGAACTCCTCTTTAGGTGACTTCACACCTGGGTGTCAGCTTTCAGGAGCACTCAGCCAGGAGAGGACTCAAGGACTGCCACAGTTACTAATCCTTGGGTATAAACCATTAGTAGCACATTCATTTGAGAAAGAAAAAGGTGGTGCTCATGTTGGGGTGGAGGGAAGGCCTTTAACTCCCATCAAAAAGAGAACCAGTGAGGTTTGCTATCACTCAGAGGAGACATGGAACATTTCAAAGGACCACCAAGGTCTCATAAACCACCAACAGCCTTGACACAGCACCTCTCCTCTGCTGTATTAAGTGAACCTCCCATGCCTATCCCCTCAGCAAATTGTACAGCTAATACCAGCATTCTGAGGAAAAAACCTGCATAAAGTGACATGGAAACCCTGATGGACTAAAGCACAGCAGAGCCTGTGTGTCCCTGCAGCAGCTGCTGCGAGAGCCCAGCCCGGGTGCCCTCGGTCCTGAGCAGGGAGCCGCAGGGAGGGTCACACAGAGGGCAATAAACCCTGGCATTAACCACACTGTAGAGACCAAGGGCAGGAAATCTTGGAGCACTCACTAGCTCCCGGCCAGCCTGGAGAGAATTTATTAGCTCCATCTGGTGGGCAAACAAGCTGCTTCTGGCTCACCAACAGCCATCCTCTATTAATAGCCAGTGTTTTTATGAGAAGAGAATATTAAGGAAGACTATCTTCATTAACAGCAATTTTTGCTTCTCCTGGGAAGAATTCCATTTATAAAGATTAAAACACATCACTACTGGCTGGAGTTATTTCCTGTGTATCTCTATTCATATTTCAGCTACAGACCTGTGTTTACCCTCACAGGTCCCAGACAATTGAAACTACAGTCCCCTCTCCTGAGACCCTGAGTACCCCAGTGACAGCAATCACAAGGCAATTCATGAACAGCTCCTAGTCAAAAATGGAGCAAACACAACACCTGCAAGATAACTCTCTGCTGTTACTACTGAGCACAGGCATGGCAGTCCCTGGGTTCACTTCCTGTGCTCATTACCCAGGGATGTGGTCCTGCTTGGAAGAGTGGAAGGAGTTATAAATTTCTCTCCCACTGTGCATGTTTCCTCAGTAAAGACCTTACCTAGCTCTTCCCCAGTGAGGTGGATGAGAAGTAAATGAACTACAATAGGAGCTCATGATAATTCAGCAACTCCTTGAATTTGCCCTTGCCCACATGTTTCCAAAAAATACAGTATTTACATAGGAAAAAGGCCCAGTGAAAAGCAGGAGGTTGTAATACATGCCTGCATTTAAATTCATTATGAATTTCATTTGTTTATCCCACTGACAGGCTTTGGAATAATTCTTCATCCTCTCTTGTCAGATTTTCTTATACTTGAGAAACGATAGAGATCTAATAATTGAACTAAGGAGCAAGACAGCCCCAGCCATTCCATCTATGCACCCCAGATAATGACAGAAGCAAAAAGAAAATATTTAGTTAATTTTGTCTGCAAGCTGGATGCAAACCAACAGCATTAATAACCCTCTTTAAGACAGACATATGGACCAAAGCCTAAGATCACATCTCTGTAATTGTGATTACAATAGGTTTCTAGTCACGGAAATATGTGTCCCAGTTTAACAAGATCCCTGCTGTCACTATATTTTTGCTGAAGTTAAAGCAATAAATAGTTCTGCACTCTCAATTTCTGGTTTAAAAAAGAAACAATCCTAATGGTATTGCTATGGCCTTTCCAACATCAGTTCCCTTCTATCCTTATCCTTTTTATTACATTTGAGTTAATTTATTACAAGACAAAAGTATTTCTTCAACTCACAAGCATCCACTTTCAACAGCAGCTGTATTTGATTACATTTAACAATATCAACTTGCTTCATTTAGAGCTGAGTAAAAATGGTTTCCTATCAAGCAAATCTACTCCTTCTTAACCTACATGTAGTAGTTATCATGACCAAAATGCAATTTTTTAATTCTTGAAGATGCAGATTTAGCTCATCTTAGACTTGTCATAGCAAATCATTTTACAAAGGGAGCTACAGATACTGTCCTTATTGTACAGGTGATGGGGTAGCAGAGGCATAAAGAGATGAAGTATTTCACCTCTGGAGGTGAAAATAGGAACACAGCCCTTCTGATGGGCATTTGATGCAGTACCATACCCCACAATGTGAATATAGATCCATCACGTACTCTATTGCTAAAGCTGCTTGCTATGTAAAAGCTTCTCAGTTTGCAAAGGTTTCTACGGGCAGCTCTGAAAAAAAGAACAGATTCTGTTTAAATTCAGCTACAATTTCTGCTTGAGCTCACACGGTGGACACCCTCCTGGAAAAGCAGGGCTGTGCCTCTCACTTGCTCATTAAATGACACACAGCTGCTTATTATCCACGGTATCTGTGTTTCTCAGAGGACACAAACTGCCTAACTATGCAGATATGAGCTCATATGTGAACAGCAGTGATGAGTCAAATCATGAAATTTTACTTGTCTAACCTAATTGAATCTACCCGAGACAGCAATAGCACTTACAGGAAAAAAAAGGAATTTCACAGCCTCTGTTCCCTTTTTCATAAAAAGCTCAGCTCTGACTGTAATACACCAGGGCAATATTTGAATGCTACAGTGCACAGATGCAGTCACACAGAAAATTAGAACTCTCCAAATTTAAAAAAAAAAAAAAAAAGAAGCTATAATACATAGCTGCATCAGTACCAGCTCAAGAGTGGAAAAGTACTTCATCTGCTTCGCCCTTTTCTACTCTGTTGGTGACGTCAGCCAGGCACTAATGAAAGCCCAATTAGCATATCACCTTGTGTGTTTGAATGTACAATTGGAGCAGCTGATGATTCTCTTCTGAGATTTTAAATAACCACCAAAGCTGAGCCAGAGCTGCTGCTTGGTAGGGAAGATTTAGCTTCACAACATACCCAGCTCCCTGTGCAACACAAACAAATGTGCCAATGGTGGAAAAAACCCCAACCCAGACCAGATGCATTTCTCTGAGGAAAGCAACACAAAGCAGCTCCAATTTTGAACAGCATTCATTTGGCCTTCATTGTAGAATAAAGGCTGTAATTCCTAACTGAGTTTGAAAACTGCATTGACTATTTGCTCCCAAAACCCAGGGGACAGACCTTGGTGAGCTTTAGGAAAGCAGCACCCATGTCAGTGCCCTGCCAATTCTCCAGCTGACAGTGACTGAAGAGCAAGCAGCCATGGGACAGAAAGCACATCTTTCTTCTCTAAAACATGCTGCAATCAGCCAACATAGAAAAGAAAGGGAATTTACAGACCATTCAACTTAAGATATTGACTGGACTTGCTGGTGAGGAGGGTTCTGTGACTCCCTTTGGTCCCTATTTAGCCACCAGTGTCCAAGGGAGAACAACAATGGATGGCTCTCACCCCATCCTCCTTACCTGAACACCTGCACCAGCTGTTTGTTCCATAAGCACAGATGTCAGTGCTGCCATCCAGGGAGCCACAAGTCATTCTCAGCACAGCAATGCACCAACTGGCACAGGATTTCAAATGGCCAAAATGAATAGCAGGGGTGGAGCTGAGACATGAGGTCAAAGAGAAACCTTTTGAAGCACTGCAATATTGACAGAAAGAAGTGGAAAAAATGAAAGGCCTAAGTCTGTAGCAAGAGCTTGCCCAGAAAACTTCCTTTACAAGGACTGAAAGCAGGACCAGAGGCTCCTGCCAGACCTTAGAGAAGTCCTAAAGGGCACCACTGTTTTGCAGCATTTGACAGCTAAAAACTGAAAACTGTCTCTGTCAATCCAACAGCAATGACAGGGAAGTGCAGTGCTCCAAGCAAGAACTTCAACCGACCTAGATAAAGACTATCTAAAAGAAACAGGAATTCAAGCCCAGCAGGACTTCCTTGGAGTCTCTGTTGAAGTGACAAGATTACTTATGAGGTTCAGCTGAATTGGTAAGGTGCTGGTGTTGATCATTCTGCCTAAATGAACAGAAATCAAAGCCCAAGCACAAAAAATACACCAAGAGCAACCCCTCAATTCCCATACACCTCAAAGAGCTTCTACCCACTCCCTATTCCCTTTAAATACCGAGTCTTCCTGTCTGACCATGCAGTCATAGGACACAAAACCGTCTGTGACCATCAGAGAATGCCTCACAAGCAGACAGAACCACAATAGATTTAAAAGGGCTCTGTTAAATGAGAACATGTCCTTGAGTGATTTTCAGCCTCAAACCATCCTCTTACTCATAGCTGATCACATCAACATGTGCCAGGTTTTGCACAAAAAAAGGCAAAATGCTAACAAGTCAAATAGCTAAATAATACTGCATTTAAGTCTTTATTAAACATGGGTACAGTGTATAAAGATGTAATTAAAGCTTGGGCTTTGATTTGGAAAGCATCCTCTATAAATAATCTTTGTTTCACTGTTCTTTCTCCTCAGTGCTTCATCAAACTCAAGAGATGTCCTTCAGTTTCTCCCCCACCCTTGGGATTATCAAATGTTTTATAGCTCTGCAAACCTCAGAACGGCCAAACACTGCAGCTGTAGATGAAAGGGAATTATCTTCAAGGTGCTTTCTCTCAGCAGTATCCTCATTTTCTTGCCTGGGGTGGGGAGACTGACCAGAGAGCCAGGATGAGGGAGCAGGGCCCCATTCCAGAGTTCAGAATAAGAACACAGACTCAATATCACAGCTCCTTCCAAGTGGTGGTCAGTCTTCTAAATGATCTATGGGAAAAGGAGACAGTATTGAAAAACTTTAACACCGGAGTGAGCTACTTCTTGCCAGATTATATATTTCATCTTATCATTTCTCATGAGAGATATTATTTTGCTAATTATGTCTAATGGTTTTTTATGGTAGAAATTTTCCAAAAGATTTTACATTCATTCTCACAGCACTAAAAAGAAACTGTCATGTTGGTCTAACCCCATATTTAACTTTTGTAGCAAATAAAGAGGGCACAAACAGGTTGTGATTTAAAAAACCTGTACTTTAATAGAAATACATTTTATTTTCTGTACTGCAAAAAACCCACATTCTTGTTTTGTCTGAAAACTTCCTTTCATTAAATCATAAATTAAAGCAGAACAGAAATATGAGTTGAGTTGGCCTCATTTAGCATTCAATAAACTCAGTAAACAGCAGAAATTAGGAAAAGGAGCACCAGATGCATAAACAACATAAAGTAGAATTAACATCCAATGGTATTTATTTCAATACTTGGAATAGCATCTGAGATCAGCATTTTTAAACAATCAATCTATGAACTAGAATACAAGGGTGTTTCTTTTTGACCAATTGGCAAATCAATTCCGACAAAGGGATATTTGAACAGTGCAGCAATCCCAAATGGATCTGATTTTTGGAAAAGTTTTCTTCCCAATGTTACAACCTCAAAATTCCCAGAAATACCCAGACAAGATCAAAAACAACAGAAGTAACACAACCGAGACAAACACCACGAGATTTCTACCCAGAGTGATTTAGAGACGCGGGGTGTGAGAGATTCAAAGGTGCTTTTGTCCATTTTCAGGCCATTAACACCTGCTCGGAGTGGCAGTGAACTGTTACCACATCCAAAGGCACAGGTTTGCATTCCTTATGCATCAGCAGCTCCAACTAAACTTCCAAAATGTCCCCAATGTGCCCTGCAAAAGCACACAGCCAGCTATACCCTCCCTTATTCTAGAGGAAACAGAATTTAAATGCAGTACAGTCAGCAGTTTCATCCAAGTAAAATGAAAGAAGAACTGAGCTTTCTCTTTCAAAATTGACAAAGCGATTTGCAAGCTGTAATGGAGAGTTCCTGCTTCCCCTTCCTGGGGGCTGGATAATGCATCTGCACGGGGAGTATCTGGGAATCTAGAAGTATCCACTTCTCAAAGACTGCTACTTGAAACGATTAATCTGAACCAATGTAACTCCACAATTGATTCTTTATTTGCTTCCAGTGGTTACCCTTATCGACTTACAGTGTACTACACTTCTAAAAATCATAGGTTTCTTTGTTTGCTTCCAGAAAAAAAGCCCCACTTATTTTAGATAATCTTGGCTCCACAAAGTTATTTTTCAATTTTCTTCAGTCACTGCTGCGTGTTCAGGAATGTCTGATTACCCATAAAATGCCTTCTGACAGCTCAGATTCATTACTAAATTACCACATTTAAATTTTTCATGTGCACAGGGCAATTACTTTTATGAATGACTGTCAGCAATGTTTCACTAAATCTGAATGAATTTTTAAAGGATTCTAATTGCCACTTAGATGCCCCTATAACTCTTGTTTTAAAGGCTTTCATGTCTTTTGGTAATAGTTACCTGTGTTCAACACAAACATGTTCCCTCTCACATTTTATATCATTGAAAATTATTTACATCAGAAACAAAGAAATATGAAGCTGGTGGTGCTACATAAGCAGATAGACTGCACAGTAGAAATGATTCATAGTCAAAGTCTTGAGAATGAATAATTATCTGTAACCCTCACTTGGAGCTCTTGCATCAAGTTACATTATTCATTTGGGGTTTGGCAGGAGAAATTAATGAATTCCAACTTGACAGATACCTTAAAAATTGTAAATTTTTCAAGTAGTTTGGCCAAACTAAACCTTTAATATGTCCAGGAAAAGAAAAAATAGAGGAACACAAGGAGGGTTTTTCTCCCACTGAAATTTTAAAAAGCACAGATACAAATATGTATTCAGAAAGGGCAGGTAAGTCTTAAATTGCACCACTAAGATGGGCTGCAGTTTTGACTTGTCTCCCAGTGGAGTGTCATCAGGAAATTTCATTAGCACAATCTATTTTTTGTGCCAAGGTTGCTAATGAAAGTGATAAACAAGATCAGAAATAAACTAATCATTGATGTACTCCCCCAACAAACTGCAGCTAGACGTTTCTCTTTCAAGTGCCACATCTTGTGCATGATCTTCACCCAACTGCTTGCCCACTTTGGAGATTTTGCTATCTTTCTTTTCATTTTCACTGTTCACTATCAGTTTGTAGAGAGGTATCAAATGAAATATTCCTTTGAAAACCGAACGGATTAATGCTTCTTTAATTCTTTTGTCTAGAAAGTCAAACATCAGGATAACAGGAAAGAAACAGAAAATGATGTCTATCATGTCTTTTTGTGCACAAGGAATGAGGTTTTACCACTGAGGTCTAAGGGAGACATTTGAAGAAGGACCCATCAAAACAGTGGTGTTGAAAAATAGCCTATAAAAATGGCTTGCATTTCTTAAATTATATGTGAAGCAAAATCCCCATTAAAATCTAAGACTGATTACCTTGCTGGTTTTCCCTCTGGCTGACTGCAGAAATGTGGGCAATCCAGTGAAGTTCATCTCTGCCCCCTTTTTCAGTGGAGAGGGAAGGAGGAAAAACACGTGGCAAGCCCACTTCTGTAAAGATTTTGAAGTCTTCCGATGAAATGTGCTGCAAGCCCATTTTTAAGCAATTTTAAGCAATATTAATCTTCTGCAACAGCAAACCTATTTCACTGTGACCTTCAACAAAGGCCAGAGCCTGAGGGATGGTTGCCAGGAGCAAGTTACGCTTCAATATCCAACCTTGCATAGGATCCAAAAGGGGTTTTCATCTGCATCTAAACTCTAATTAGCAGCTCTCAAAGCTGTGTTTGATAACTTTATTCCAACAGTCAATATCAACCCTTAATACTTGCTCATGTTACTGTCCAAAATACACATCTATGGATGAAGAATTGCTTGAAAAAGGTGAGTCCAGCAAAAAGCTGCCACCTGCAAGAAATATTCCATCGTACCACAGAGGCAAGGACAGGTCAAACCAGGCTGAAGCTGAGCCAAGGGAGCAGTAAATTGCCAGTGTTATTCCTTGATTCCCAGTGCTCCCACTGACCTAAGTAGCTTAATGAATCCTGTTCTTCTGATCAGATCCAATATAGCTGAGCTGGGCTTTGGCTTCAGCCTTATTGGCATGCTTAGATACAGAGAAATGGTAATTAAGTGTTGTGGAGTGATGCAAAAGAATTCCAGGTTGCTAAGAAAACTGCCTATGTGCAGGAAGAGCTGGGTTTTTCCCCCTCATACAGGAGGTTTATCTTAGCATTTCTAAAGATCCTCAACATTTTGCAAATCAGAATCCTACCCTAAAAACTGAAAGGGTTTGAAGAAGCTACCTTAACACATTCTCTTGCCTTCTCTCTTCTTCAGCTTCCCACTTTAAATTCCTGACAGATGAGTCATACTGAATGTCTCTCCAAAAACTTTGAGGGTTCTGTCCTGCTTATTCTGAGAAAAGTGTTTTTCATTGCAAAGAGCACCATTTATACCAATTAGCACCTTGTTAACCATCATAACAGAAAGTTAATTCCACAGATTTTGCTAACTTTTCCCAATTATAATGGTAACTATGTGAAAAACAGAGGCTGTTCCCTTTGAACTGTTAATCACATGTCCCAGACATTAAAATTAATTGCATATATTTATTTCTTAAAAACATTACAGTGACAAGAACAAATGCCAAACCTGAATGGTGCCTGTCCTCATTCTGTGAGGGAACCACTTCTTCCCCACTACACGTGGAGTGTACCAGACTGTCCTTGGTACAACAGTAAACAAGAACAAGCAGTGGATACTGTGGTTTATTTAAGAGCTTTTACCCAGCCTGATTATCTCACATGCATTCACTTGCTCTCCTCCAAGCTTTATAGGTTCATTTAGACCTAACTTCCCCTTCCCAGAGGAAGATCACTGCTAGCCTGAGCAAGGTAGGCAGAAAGTTCTTTCAGTTCTTGCTGTTCTATGCAGCTGTTTTCCTGCACATCCCTAAGTATTTATCTCCACGCAGCTCACTGACTTCCAGGATCTATGCACGTGTCCAGGATCTGTGCTCCAGCCAGAATCTCCACCACTGTCTTTTCATGTAACTTTCTTCTCAAGGTCACTTTTTCTTTGTGGAATGTCACCTTTCTGGCTTCCCCTTCTGTCCAGCACCAAAGCCTGTGTTCCTCCCAGTCTAAACCCAGACACAGTCTAAGGCAGAAGCACAACTGATCAGCCTCCTCATTCTTTCTCAGGCCTGCTCATTAATTGTAGGGTTTGGGTTGTTAACTGGAGGATTTGGGATGTGCCACTACATTTTAGCCCACATACTATCAGAATTTACAACTGAGCAATACCAAGTGCAGCCAGCAAGCTGCTGCTTCAGAGTTCAAAAGTTCAGTTTCAGACACTCACATACAGGCCCACTTATCTGCCAGCTGTGTGTGCTCACAGTTCAGGCTATTTCTTCACCTAAGACACAGACAGATAGGTTATAGCCATGCTGAGACAATGTGGAATCTGCAGATCATTTCCACGTAAGAGCCACCTCTCTCAGGAGACCCACATGGTAACTGGATTAGGTCATGTGTCATCCCCTAGTCTCAGTTAACTCCCCACACGTGCTCTGGAGTCAGTTCAAAACAAAGCAGATTGCCTTCATCCAAAAGGCACTGCAGCTCCCGGATGGATTTCTCTACTGAGAACAACTGGATCAGGCCCCAGTATGGGGCTGTCACAGTGTCTGGGTGTTTGTCAGGGCTGCTCCACGTGCAGCCACAGCAAAGTATTGGCAAGGCAGCACAAAACCACAAGCCCAGATTCATTATGATTTCTCAGATCTCAGTAGGAATGAAGCAATTAAAAGTATCATAAGAATATTCCCAAGTGGATTTTAAAAGGTTTTGAAGCTGGTTAAAGCTTTTATTCAACACTAACAATGGTTATTCTGAATAGATCAGAGTAGGGAGATTTAAAGGTTTCCATAAGGCCAAATGACACTCAGGAAAACCCAGAAAAGCTTTAGGCCTTCTACAGGATCTATTTTGTTCTAGCTGGATCAGTGGACCTAATAAAACTTTATCTGCCTCATATCCTTAGGCTATCAAAGCTACAAAAACACTATCTTCTTATTAACTTAGTGTTTTACCAACACTGAGAATCTGACTTCATGAACATGTTTCCTGTTAGAGAGGAGAACAAAACAGATGGAACCACACTCCGGAAGACTCACCATGCTATTTATACTTCAGAAAAGAGATTTTCTTTCCATGGGAACTCAGAGCTATCCATTGGTTTTAAGTTTATGAGTTAAGTGTCTTTTTAGAGCTTTCAAATAAGACAACATACAATGAGTCTGGTTTAACTGCTTTTCCCCCAACAGATAAAGAGTCCATCTGCTAAGTTTATCAGTGGCAGAAACTTTCATTAACACCCAAATAACTGCATATTATACCTGCACTCAGAGAAGAGGCCACTTTATCCTGCAGCTTCCATCTGTTGAGCTGCGGTTCCTGGACTGCAATACCCAGCTCAGAAATCTCACAATAGAACTCCTCTCCTTGAGATTTGGGATATTCCATCATTCTTAGTTTACAAGCAAGGCACTTAGGCAGCATGACATGACTGATCAACCTCAAGGCACCCGAGGTCTACAAACTGCTGTAATTTTAACTTCATTCACCTGTGCCCAAGCTGATGGTTGGTTCTCAGTTCAGAGCAGCCCCTCCTGGGGGATGATTGTTACCCTCCACGGTTCACTTGGGACAGCCCTGTTCCTGCACTGCTGACAGAACTATTATCCATCACTTTATTTGTCCTCTGTTCACTAAGAACTGAGGAAGAAGTGTTGAGAGCTAAAAATTCCCCAAACATGGCGCTATACATCTTGGACTTTCACAGCTAATGGCCTTGACACTAGGACTAACAAGAGACAACACTAACAACATTGGTAAAAAAATTGCCCTCAGTCCAGCCATGCATTGCCATCTCCTCTTTTTTTAAGTAGCACATCCCTGTCTCTTTAATTACAGCAGGCAGGATGTGAACAGATGCTTACTGCACCCAGCAGCCCAATGATTCAGGCAAACCTTTAGCTATTAGCAAATCCTTTAGGTAGCTGACTCAGGTAAATAAGATGTGCAGATTCCCCCCAACTGATTAACCACTGGGCTTGCACAATCTTGGCTCATTGACCACAGCTGTTGGGAATACAAATGTCCTCAGCTGACAGCCCTGTTCTCAGTTTCATCATCATTTTGGGTTGAAAACAAAAATGTCAGCATTCACTGACATCTTGTCTGGAGTTGGGACAAAATACCCCAAATCAGTAGGAGGTGAGGAATTCTTCCATGAAATGAATCACAGGTTGAAGTTATTCAAATAATAAAAAAGAAAAGCCAAGATCAAGATACAGGCTACAGGGATAGTCAGCCTGCAGCTCTCTAGATAAGTCCTATGGATTTATGTACTGCTTACAGACGCCTCAGTTACGAGGCCTGGCTCTCGAACTACCTCCCAAGGAAACAAAATCCACACAGATCCTCAGTGATATACAAGCAGCATGTGAATTCAATTTCTTTAACAATCAAACCTAAGTCCCTAGCAGTTCCAGCTGTCATGTCCATTTCTAGCTTCTACAGGCACTTTATCAGCCTTTACTTCCAATGCTGATGTCACACAACACATCTGCTGGTTACTGCTGTGAAAACATCCCCAATTTCACACCTTCCTAAAGGCAGATCCTCCAAAATCCTGTGCTACAACAACCAAGTGCCTCTTGACAGCCTCTCCAGCAATAAGCAGGCACAGTTCTAGAAAAACTGAATGGTTCTTGCAAGCCTTCATCTCTCGTCACATCTGTGTCTTTTCCTGCCAAATATTTCACCATGCCCTTCCCTCTACAGCCTCTCTCTTGCCCATACAAACAACCCTCTCTTTGGTAAAGATGAGGCTTTCATAATCCACTTGCTGATGAAGGAAAACAGAAATAGAAGTAAGCACACACGCCGTTTTCCTTCCTTAGTTTCAGGATGCCATAGAATTTTTCTTCAGCCCCAACTGGATGGATCTGAACACTGGAAAGATACAGACAAGCATTTGGGATGCCTGCTGTAACTGTTTAGTGTGGAAATAATGGAAAAAGTTAAGTCATGTTAATTGCCAAAACTCAAATTCCCTGGAGTTTTATAGGTTTTTTAAGTATCACAGCAGATTATATCCAACACCCAGATTTTCTGTAATGTTCGCCACAGTTTAATTATATTGGTTCGTAAGGTTTCTTTCCCCTCCAGTTTCATGGGTCCCTATTGTAATGTAGATTCCTCACCAAAAGAAACACCAAGCTGTTCATTAAGAGTCCAAGGCTACAAGGTGCTGACCATCTCTGCCATCTTCAGTCACCTGGGAACAGACAGTGAAAGATGGGGAACAAAATTTGTGGGATTAGGCCCTGAGAATAGTAGCACAATGCAGACTGCCAGATCCAAAGACTATCCAAGGCTGTAAATCTCCTCCTTCAGGCACAGTAAATAGGCTTTGGCACAGCCTGAGATGCCAGGGAGTGGCATCCAAACATGTACTTGCTGTTCGGTATTTTACACATCTCACTGTTGCCGCCCAACATTTTGCTCCTGTCAAGCAAAAAGTCTCATGACCTTAAAGGCATTTGTGAGCCACTTAAGTTCATGAGTCCGTGTAGTCCAGTTTCTTGAAAGACAAACATTTGCTGGTGTAAAGGAAGGAAAGGGAAGCAGGGAAACTATGGGACAATCACTCTGGATTAGCAATGAGTGTTCAAAGAGAAAACTGCATTGCTAGTCATCCTCTCTGGAAAAAATAAAAATGCACATTCCTGTCTTGCATCTGCAAATGCAGAGCCTGCAGTGACTTTTCAGATTAGCAGATTGCAGTATCACCGTACCCTTATGAATTAGCCTCCAAATGATTTCCCAGGTCCCAAGGAAACAGAGCAGAGTTATCATTAGTGCCCAGCACTAATACAGCATTTCAGCCCTCTAAACATCTAACAGGAGAAATTACATAAATAATTATAAGAACAACTCTATTGATTCTTAGTCTTGCTAAAATAAACAGTACTATTTGTTATCCTATTATAATACCAATACTTTGCATTTCCTATTTTATTCTGGTGCCATTGTCTCTTCTTCTAAATGATCATGAGGTTGGGCTAGAAGGAGAGAAAAGAATCTTGTAAAATGCTAAATCTACAGGAACTGAGGTTGTCTAGCACTCCAGAGAGTGCAGACAAATGACAGGAGAACAAATAGACACAAAGGAAGACACTGGAGTTGTTATGCAGTCCTTGCCTAGTCTTACTGGCTTCTATTGGATTTTCATCACTAAAAGATTGAACAAAGGCATAAAAGGATTTGCTCCTGAAAAGTCACAGAATTTGCAGGCTAACAACTCTTAACACTGCTACTTCCCAAAGCGTTTGGTCACACCCAGGCTGAGCAGAAGCCATTCTGCTCACAAATCCTGCTGGTAGATAAAAGGGCAGCACCCTGCAGAGAGATCGAACCCAAAGAGGGACACAAACTGAAGGGCTTGCAGGGCAAGATTAAACGCTCCACATAAATAAGGCTCGGCTTGATACCTTGTATCCCTGGCAGGGTGACCAAAACTGCAGTTTAGACAAGAAGATCAGTGCAGAGGAAGGTCTGTGAAAGCAGAGATCTCACCATTTATGAAATATGTTACTTTTTGCCTACATGTGGGTATAAAAGAAAAAGAGGGGGAGAGAGCAGACAACTATGGGACTTGCCCAGAAAGGCAGAGTGGCAGAAAAATCCATTCACATCATCCTGTGACTACAGCTCAACAGAAATCTGTAGAGAAGATGGAGATGTGTCCAAAAACCAGCAGTTTTGCACAACCAAAAAGCACCAACCCAGAAAAAAACAAGGCTTGAAACATTTTTTTTTCTTTTATGACTCACCAGTGCACTCCAGACCGTGTATCAACATTATGTGTAACAGTCTGAAATTACTCTTAAAACTTACCAGCTTTAACCACAACATCATTCCTGAGAAGAAAAAGCTCAGTAGATTAAGAATCTGAACCCAGCCACCTTTTCCCTGGTCACACAGCTGCCCCCACAAAGGCCACTGAGAGTCCAGACCAGTCTCTGCACCCCAATCTCATCCTGAACACCTCCAAAATGCCTGAGCAGCCAGACACAGGCATAACCACACCAGCAGAGAAAGTGAAAATCACTAAGTAAAGAGAAGAAATGAAAAATGAAGTTTGAATTGTCCCTATAAGCAATGTGATGCTTTCAAGGGGAGTTTTTTGTTGGTCTTTGGTATTGATGTGGACTGTTCTATTTGATCATGGTTTTATAAATGGTTTCTGTCAGTCCATATGACTGACTGATTGCAGGGTATGCTATTGCACTGTAACAGGCTATTCCCCACAACACAGAGATAGAAATTACTTCCTAGTGAGATTTATGAGGTTTTCCCCACTACCTTTGTTTTACAAAAAAAATAAGTTTTAAAGCCTATCAGCTTGTGACACTACTAAAAACACACCTGCAAAGATATTAAAATAACCAAGAGTTAAAAGAAAATAAAAATTAGACAGTTATGAGAAAGAGAGCACTCAGTTATCCAAAAGGGCATATGGTAACCATCAGCTCAAGTCAACTAAGAGTTTTGTCACATACATATTTTCAACATTTTGCAACACCAAGTACCTAGAAAGCTGTTCCTTCAAGGCTTTACATTCCCCCTCCTTGCACTGGACTAAGTGATAGCTATAAACTTTTCACTCAGACATGGTCTTTGGCCACATACACTCATAACATTTTAATAGTGAAGTTTAACTAAATGTTTTCATGATTTTAAACTCATTAAGAATTAATTGCTTACTCCATTTCTTACTCAGTGTTTCTGAATTTGGAGTTTCTTACTGGGTTTGGAATCCTGAATCACTGAATGCTCCCAAATATGTCAAAGATAAACATATTAAAAAAACATGTTAAAAGCCTACACTGCCGAGGCAAACTGCCTGTGAAATAAATTTATTCTAAATGGGTAGACTAACTGCTCTCAGGGTTATATACAAGAACTAGCTCAAAGCAGACAGACAGGATGTTACTCCAAATAATTTTCTCATCTAACTCTACTCACCACTCAAGCAGTGAATAGTAGGTTTTCTACAGATCTGTTTTCATCTTCTTATCTAATATCCTGCAGGGGAAATAAGCTTTCCATTTTCTTCAGAGTATGGCCACAGTAAAGAGATTTCAAAATATATCTCATGAAAGGATCTCACAGAGGCATGAGAGCCTTGAATCTGTCTACATTTATGCATCAACATTTTATTTCCTCATGGCAGATGGGCCAAAAATACCTGTATGCAGGTTCAGATGTGGATTCGCTGCTTGAATTATAGTCAGGCACGATGGCTATTATCACATGCTGGGATGTTTTTTCCTTCCTTTCCTGGGGAAAAGGCCTGTGCAGAGTCCTCAAAGTGTTGAAAGGAAAGAGCATTGTTTGTAAAACAGCTGATGCAGGCTAACATGCATTTATTTTATAGCATATTCCTACATTAGTAACAGAATTACAAAAAAATGCAGTGGAAAACATCTTCAAAAAAATTATATAATCCATATTCTGCCCTCTGGAAGCATCAGCTGGACCTTTATCCTTTCTGACAAAGTCTAGTAGGTCTTTACTGTATTCCAATAGCCCCACTGCCTTCTCATGAAATATCTCAATTTGCTCCATTTTCTTGATTATCCACTTGCTCTATTATCTTGATTATTCTTGAGTATCTGTCCTAAATCTTTCTTGTTGCCAATTAAACCCACTCATCTAGAGGAGAGATTATTCCCTTCTTCTTTTAAGAGTGTCATTATTTCCTCATTACATGGATGGCTCATACTCTGCCTTCATCCCTTTCTCAACAGATGTCTGGATAGCTCCGATTCCCTCAAATTCCCTTACCAGCAACCTTGTGTTTCAACCAATTCTGCTAATTTTCCAAAAGCTCCACAAATCTTCAACTATCTCATCTTGCTGGTGTGCTTAGCTGGAGAAGATCCTCATCACAAAGTTGCCTATGTTCTTCTCCCTTTCCATACCCATGAGTCTAACTCATATTTTGATTCCAAAGCAAGTATACATATGTTGATAAAAGGCGAAACCCCACTTCTTTATTTATATCTCACTTCTCTGAGCAAGTGATGTTCTCTTTTATCCCAATTCACATGTAGCTCTCCAAAGAGGTTTCAGATAGACAGGTAAATCTTACTGTTTATCACATATCAAAACTTCCAGTTCCTTTTATTTATTCCCTCGCTTCAGTATATTATTCATCTAAGAAACCATTTGTTCCAGGCTTTATTCCTAGCATGTGTCATACTGATAGAAATTTTCCCTTGGGATGTTCAATATTCCATCTTTTAAAGAGCTTTAATTTTATGTGACTTGGTTCAGAGGAAGAAAAAGGTTCTACAAATCTGCCTTGTTACAACACACTCACCTCCAGTCCATCCTACATAAACAGAAAGTTATAAAAATCCTGATTTACATACAGTACTTTTTGTCTGTCTGTTCAGTGTCATTACAGAGTTAACATTTATAATGCTGTTGAAAGGCAGGTGTTGCCAGCAATGGGCTAAGTGAAAAGATTAATGTGACAGTTTATTAATCAATTCCATCTCACAAACCCTAATGTAACAAAAAGAAGCATAAATAAATGCCTGATCTGTTAAAGTAATATGTGGCCTTCACACTGAGACTCACTTTAGGGGTGGGCTCATATTGGACCCACTTTAAATTTCTTGGCAATTTGAAGTTCAGGCTGCTAACACTTTGAAGGATAATATACTAGCTGAAGGCATTAATGGTTTAAGGGTGGTTTGTGTTTGCATTTAATTTTCAGTGAAGTTCAGTACTGTTGAAAGGTGCTGGATCAATAGTGCTGGGCTTGAGCATATTTATCTTGAACTTTTCCCTGTGGTCTTACCCATGTGAAATGGGATTCAGCTTAGCTAGTATCTAGTTAGCCCCTCTGGTTTCTCAGCTTGTGAGGACCAATCCTAATTAAAAAGTAATATGGAAGACAGTAGGAATAAGTCTGTTGACTTAGAAGCAAAGCTCCAAAGTAATCCTCCAGCTTTAAGCTGGAATATCTACAGCTCTGTGCCCCCCTGACCATCCTCAGTCTCGTGCAGTCCCTTCCCCTGTGCTGACAGACCCAATGTCCATGTACTGCCTAAAATCAGACAGGATGAATCCAGGTGCCCCTCATTTCCTCTCTCCTGTGCATACACAGGCTGAAGGGGAACTGCACGGTCCAGCTTGGACAACATTTTTGCATGGGGTGAAAGAGAACTGAGTGAGATAAAGTCTGTCACATTCCTTGTCATAATCAGGCACAGATGTTCCATATTAAAAACTAATATTTACTGAAATAGTTTCAAAGTTGCATCAGAGCTCCTCGGAGTGCGTTAAAAATAAGCACATGCAAAATATTACATTTAGCTGGGAGCCAGATTCCTCCACCAAAACTACAGACAACTACACAACTGTTTCTCTGCTAACACAGTGAGCCAAATCAATCCCTTTCATCTAAACACCTCTGAACTCTGGGACTGGTTTTATCTGAGCCTGTATTTGGCCAAGTGATTGTTACCCTCCAGTGAGTACATGACCACATACAAAAAGTTCACGGCATGATCAGTTTATTACATGAAGAAATGTAATAAACTGTGATTTAAATTTAATAGCCTCAGACAAATTTGCCTGTTTGTTCAACAGAGTGAACTCTCAACCTCCGCTCATTTACAGAGATCCAAGATTCCTGCACTGCACACAGCAATCCAAATTGCCTCAGCAATTCACAGAATTATAAAATGGTTTAGGTTGCAGGGGACCTTAAAGACTATCTAATTACAATCCACTGCCATGGGCAGGGACACTTTCCACTAGGCCAGGTCGCTCAAAGCCCCATCCAACCTGGCCTTGAACACTTCCAGAGATGGGGCATCCACAGCTTCTCTGGGCAACCTGTGCCAGTGCCTCACCACCCCATAAGAAGTATTTGTTTCCCCTAATAATAAGTCACAATAACAACATCAACGACAATAACACAGCACATGTGGTTCTGATAAGACTGAGCCTCAAATTCCTATTTGATTAAGAGACCATCATATGACAAATCCAGCAAAATCAAGTATCTGTCTGAAGCCCAGGGAAAGTGCTTGATTTACAGCCCTAAGTGGATGTCTGCCATGATTTTCGCACACTTTGCTATCTTGGCTGACCTCTCCCAGACGTATTTTCTGCAAACCAACAGATTTCACATGTTTTTAAATACGGTGACAGCCGGGAATTCATAAATAATATATCTCCACTGAAATATAACTGCCATGTCTGAACAGTTCCGGCTCCAGGCTGGATCTGCAGCAAAGCCAGACAGCTCAAGTTTATAGCAGCTCTCCCCATTCTGCAGCTACGCTACTAAAACAGCTCCACTTGTACTCAGCTGCCCAGACATGGGCAGCTCAAGCTAATGGTACCTCAATACAAGCATGAAATATTGCCTCTTGTCAGGAAAAGTTACAGTCGTGCATGACAAATTTGGGTAGGAAAAAGTGCTCAGAGTACATCAGACAAAGTGTGTACATGAACACGTTGTTTCAAAAAATAAAGATGAACTTGTGGGATCCGTGTTCATCAGTTTGTCTTCAGTGTAATTCCTGCCCATCAGATGGGAATGTCAAACAGCATCCATGGACTGGAATAACACTTCACTCCTGGAACTCGGGCCATGCCCCCTGCACCCATTACACAGTACTTTAGGAACAATTCATTTTCTGTTTGGGCACTAAATATGAAAGTCAAGCTTGCTGGAAATCCCTCTATTCCTTCTTGCTTCTCAAATTGTCTGAACTGTTATCCTGAATCAGAAAACATAGGAAAAACAAGATTTGCTCTAGACCCCAAATTTGCCATTCTAGCCTTCAGCATGAAAAAGGAGAAGTAAGAAATAACAACATATAGGAGGATTTTCACAGAGGCAAGAACATATTATTAGATACTTTGGTCACCATCTCCCTAAACTATTTTCATTTTTCTTCTGAAGTTTTTTCCTATGTTTCCCAAATACCTAAACTAAAGACACTGTATGCTGCTTGGGACACCTCAAAACTTCTGATCTGAAATCACCAGTACCAGACTGACTCATGCTAAAAACCTTTTTCTCTGCACGTACACACACACACACACCCTGTACTGAAAATCATCAGAATCCATCATGTTCTGCCTGGTTATAGCCACCTGAGACAGCAACTGAGACCAGACTCCCTTATTACCCATCTCATATTCAACAGATTTGCAAATAAAAATGTTCCATCTCTCTTCCCTGTAAGATATGTCATAGTTCACAGAAGAAAAACTGCTCAAAATCCTAAATCATGCCCCAAACAGTCACGTGAGATAAGACTTCTCAGTATGCATGGAAAATCTTATCATCTTCAGTATCTTGGGTGCTTGGAGCAACTTCTAAACTTCAAGCATTCCACATAGGCACCCACACACAGATGATTTATAACTGTCCTAAAAGTTTTTTAAATACTTAGAGAAAAGTTACAGCAGCCACCAAGGTACCTTCACCACAAGCAAGGGCCTGGTATTGTGTGGGTGTGAGAACCACGGAAGGCAGCCAAGACCTTTTGGCACCAAGAAATACTGTCCTGGGACTCACTTCACTCCAATGTCCAGCCCTTGAAATGTGAAATGGGAAAGTTCAAGACATCTCCCAGCCTAGCAAGAAGGATCATTTCCCTGGCTTTATCCACTCATCAGTTTCCAATTACTCAAGAGATGTATTCTTCTACCTCCCATCCTGGGAGAGTATCTGTTGGTGTAATGAATCTCACAGCTATGCAATTTTTCTACTTGCTCAGCTGAAATTTGTGTTTCCTTTGTCGCATTCCATTACTCCTAAAAACCATTCCCAATACATCCTTCTGTTGGAAATTATATAACTTTCCTTGTTAACTTTATTAATTAATTGTTTAAATTAACTCTTCTAATTAATTATTTTAATTAATCATAATAATAAGCTGTGTAATCTTCCACTTTAGCACCTAGCAGTTTTTTTCACAGACTGCTGTGGTTAGAACAGTTTGGGAAAAGCACTGAAACTTTAAGTCTTGCTAAATCAACCTTGATAGGCTTTCATGAACAAAGCCTGAGGAAGAGATGTACTGCTGAAATCTGGACACCACGAATGCAGAATTTATAGACCACAAGGACATGGTGCAAAAACCAGAGAAAAAGAAGAGGCTAAAGAAGACAATTCAGCATTTGTACTGAAAACTCTACCAGGGAACAAGATAGTAAAAAGGATGAAAATGTGGATTAATTAGCGTGAGAAGTGACAAATCAATAACCAAGAGAAGACAGAATACTAATTAAGAGAATTACGTACTTTGTAACCAATGAACATTGATTTTTTTGTTTGCCAAAGATATATAAATAGTGAAAAAGTTTTGTAAGTGGGTGTGCATTCAGGTGGAGCTATCACCATGGTGCTGTGAATAAAGTAATGTTTACTTTCTAATGCCAAAAAGTAGTGTTGGAGAGTTTGATTTATCCCAATGTTTCCAGCAACACTTCTAGGAAGAGTTGTTAATTCGCCTTCTAAATATTACATTTGCATTTCTAATTAATCACATGGTCCTTTTCCACAATGATGTTGTACTTTGGCCATTTCAGCCTTTCACTGCTGTTACCAATGATGTAATTTCCCACTCCAGCTGGGTGAAACTTGGGGGGGAGAAAACTTTGTTAAGAAAAGGTAGAGAGAGCAGGTTGCTGTTGCACTACATGAATAGTTCTGCCTTCTGAGAACATTGTAATGAAAGGAGAGTACATTTTTCTAAGCACTAGAAAAATAGAAAATTTCACCACTTCCTGTGGTGTGTCCCTCCATCCCTGTTACAGAAAGAACCACAATATAGGAGGCAGCAATGTGTTGGTAGGGCTCGTGGTTTTGTTTGCTGCCATGGATATGGAAGAGTCAAGGAAATGCATCTTGGAGTAGAGAGCAAGCTGGTCTATAAAAATTATACAAAACCTCAGGGTCATCAACAGATGGACAGTTAGAGCAGATCTGTGAAATCCAGGGCAGGCCAGGCATGGGGAGTGAGTTACAAAACATCCACCTCCTCCAGTGAGGGCAGAACAGCTCTGGAGGCTCAGCCATGTGCCTGGCTGAGAGCAGTTAAGTGCTTGTTCATACCCTATGCACGCACTGGGAGCTGTAATGGCTCTTGGTGAGACATTTTCCAGACACTGCTTGCCTCTTCCACAGTCAGCAGCTCTTATTAAAATTTTAATAAATTGGGTCAATAATTGCAGCAAAAGCCCCAGTGCTCTGACACAGTGCTAGGCTGAAAAAGGACAGGGAACAGCACTTGTCTGGAGTACATCTAAGTGCTACAAAGGGCCACCTCTGCACTTGTAAATCCGGTCAAACTCAGACTGAACGTCATAGTTATCCTTCTGAGAAATCCCATTACAGGCAAAGCTGCCATTCACCAGGGGCAGGAAGGTTTCATGGTGTGCTCCTAGCAAAGAGTCAATGAGCTGCTCCAGAGCAGCCAAGGGAGTCAGAAATCCCGGGAGCACAGCAGGCACGTGAAGCCCATCAGCACATTCACACAGCAAGCAGCTCTCAGGGAGGTCCAAAAACCAAACGTGTAGGTGGGCACATGGGTCTGAAAGGGCAAGATCCTGCTGTCCTCTCATCCACCAGTGCCTTGCTCATTTCTGTGATGGGCCCCAAGCCAGAAAGACACATCCTAAATCCCGTCTTTATCTTGAGATGGACCAAAAAAGCTAACTTAACATGATAAACTCTTCCCAGCATTGAAACCCTCCTCTTCTGTAGCAGATAGACAAAATATGTACGTGTTTTGAAGCAAAAAATACTTCTTGCTGTTCTTTAAAACCAAACTTTTTCTCCTCCTTTACACAGACCTTTCAAAGGAGTCCCAGCTCAGGTTGAAAGGCCAGATACTTCTAGAGTAAGTAAACATAATGGCATCAGAAATGGCTGCGAACCTGTTGGTTACTGTTTGCCCTGTGTTGCACTCCTTCCAACAGCTGTATTTTACCTTATTGATGGCAAATTCACGCCTTATTTTGCCTGTAAATTACCATGTACAGTCTTCTTTGTTGTGTACCTTCTTCCCTCAGTGGCTCTGAAAACAAATCCTGAGGAACAGAGAAGTTTTGAATGTCCAGCCCATATGGATGACTGTCTGCACTAATGAAAACCTCTTCCACAGAGACACTCTTCTTTAATTGAGGGTACAGTATGAGAGGAAAGCTGTCCTTACAAAATGTCCTCACAAACAATTTGATGGGTGAAGGTGTGGGGTTGCCGTCTTTGAAATGAGGTTTTATGTCTCTGCTAACTCTGGGCAGCAGGTTTGTTGTGGAGTCCAGACAGCTCAGCTCCTGAAACAAACACACGGGGGTCTGCACAAGCCTGAGTTTCTGAACTTTGGGGTAAAACAGCATGTTCAAAGGGGGAATACGTGGTAGGGAGTTTGGGAAGGCTGTACCTTCCTAGTACCTCGGCCAGTGGGGAAAGGGACAGCAAAAGGTGCAGCCAGGAGTTGAGGATAAAAGGAGGCCGCACCCTCTGAAACCTCGAGAGACAAAACCCCGCGGGTGTGTGCCCCGGTGGACTCTCTCCCTTTATTTGAATAAAGCTGCAGGACTCCTTGGTCTCCTCTTTGGACATAAGCCTCTGGCATTCGTGGATTTTCCTGACAAGTGTGTCCAACCAAATCAGCTGTCATTATGAAGAGCTAATTGAGCAAATTATGCTTTTATACAGTACAGCATTCCACAGAATATTTTCTTCTTTTTTAAATATAGGTAAACATTTAAAAATTTTTTATCTCTTCTCCATATGCAAATCTCTGTCATTAGTTTGTTTCTTCCGTTTTCCTTCTTGTTTTTGAGTTTAAATCATTCTGTAAGAAAAATAACTGTTGGTGGGTTTTTTAAAGCTAGAGTAGTTCAATTTTATGGGAGTCTATTCTAGAAGTGTACAAAGGAGGACCTGATCATTTAAAAGTGCAAAAAGCTGAGATTTAGACTTGTACCTTCAAAGTCCCCTATCAAACCACAAATCAGTTTAAACTATTGCTCAGACTGTCAAACATCTCTTTTCTGAATAGTTCAGGTTGCAGAAATGGTTGGTCATCTTCTGCTGAATATTTGCAAAATTTCCATTGTTATCTCACTATAAAAGGGAGCAGAGTTCAAACTCTTTGAAGCAACAACTAAAGAACCTCACAAAGAACATCCCTCTGACCAAAAATGTTGCTTTTCTAAATGATGCTTCTCTGCAGTGCAAAATAATTCAGAAAGAGTAGCAGCAATTGTGACATCTAAAAAGGTAATGCCTCCTGTCAGGTAAGCAGTTTTAAAAAAATTCATGCTGTCCAACATGTTGAGGTTTTGGGGATTTTTTTGCCAGAGGAAAATTTCTTTGCTTTAAAGTATCTGATGATGTCTGCTTTCCTTTTGTTTTCTGACATCTGCTCTGACAATTATGTGACAAAATTAGTTTCTGACAAAAGCAAAGGCATCCTTTAAGGAAATTCACTCCTTCCATCAAGAATAAAACCAAGTCTCTACAGCTGCAGTTATAGTGGACTTTCACCATCATAGACTAAGAAAAATGCCCTCAACTGAAATTCTGATTTGGAGGTTTAAAAAAAGGCTTGTCTCTGCAACAAAAAACAGACATGCACAAATATGTAAAACTTATAGAATAAATGTACAGCAATGCTTTTTGTGTTTTACTTTCACATAAGCTTCTTATTATCATAGGACAAAACAGGAAATACAGGTTGAAGTCCCCTGAAAACATCAGTGACAAGGATAAACAACAATTCAGTTGCTGGTTGTGAAAAAGTAATGCAAAAAATGGGAAAAAACTAAACCAAATATTTTCACTGGAGCAACGTCATAATTTTCTTCTTTTTTTTTTTTTGACAGCTTATCAGAAATGAGTCCAAATAGCAACTCAAATTGTGCTTTTATATGAGTTCTTTTTAAAGATAAGGAGTAAATGGTAAAAAAAAAAAAAGTAATGTAAAAGAGGTTCATATTCATTCATGTTGGATCACAGCCAAACTCAGCTGCAGACTTGGACTCCAAATATGCCAAAGTTTAGACATAGAAAAAACAACATTATTCATTCTAATTTTGAGAAAATTATTTCTAATTCACTTTTCTGGCTTCTGCTGGGAACTGAAGAAAGAAATCCCAAAGTAGGCACTTGTTGTACCATCCATTTATACACTTGCACAGGAAGGCAAAAAACTGAACTCTGCAATGTGCAACAGGACTGTAAGTCAGAACTGCAACTGGAATCCCAGTTCCGTGCTTCCGGACCTTTAGCTATTTCCAATGTGCAGTCTTCACACTAGGCTGCATGAGATTTTGCATTTGTACTCAAACACAACACAATTTTCAGGAGCTGGGTAAGGAAGCAAAAGCTCTCCTGGAGCCTTGTTACTACTGCTTGCCTCTGTTTCTTTTGTGGGTAGCTAAGGAAGGGATGCCTGGCCTTGCTGGGCAGGATCCTTGCACATCCCAGCCTTGTGCTGCTCCTCCCCTGCCCCTGCTGCTCCCTGGCACTGCTCATGGGCTCCCAGGGCTTTCCACCTGAGCTCTGATCCCAGCTCATCCCACACAGCATGCAGGGTCTAACAGAGTCTGAGCAAGGTGGCTCAGGAGTCTTCTTTCCATCCATTACTATTTTCCCAGGGATTCACTTTCTCTCCATAGAATGAGCAAGCAGGAAGAGTGCAGCTGTTGCAAACAAGGGTGTCAAATCCTGCAGTCATCTAAATGACCACAGCACTGAGATCTAGGACTGAAAGCCCCTCCACTGTTGCCTAGAACAGAGCATCTCAGCATCTTCCCTTCTGCTGTTGCTTAACAGCTTCCATTAAAGATTAAGTACCTCAGAGAGCAAACCAACTACAGCAAGGATGATAAAAGCACATCCAGCAAGAACATTACATACCACTTCCCTCTCCCTCTTGGCATTGAGGCAACTGTATGCTCTGTGTTTTAAGAGGAAAAAAATCAAACCCAAATCAAAAACCCCAAGCACATTATTTTCACATCTTGTTTGCATAACAGATGAATAGTTTCTAAGCCAAATCATATCAGTAAGCCCATTACCATCCACAGTAAGACATTGGGAGGACACACTCTGCAACACAAAAGAGGAGAAACTCTTGCTTCTCAAAGATATCTCCCTCCCTTGACCCTTGCCTACACTAGAGTAAGGGTAAAAGGGGCCTGGACAGTGAGTTGGGAGGCCAAAGCAACCACACATCTCATGGCATGGAGCAGACACCCATCTCTGTTCATGGAGATCCTTTATATCCACCAGAATGGTATCTAGCTGACAAGGACTGTCAAGAGGCGGGAAGGATGTGACAACTAGAATTGGTGCAGAACACAAGACTTTATAGCCAGCACCTGCCTTCTGAGATACCTGGTGGACACTAAAACATGCTGTGTTTGTGAGGAGCTGGCACTGCTCACGGTGCTGCACAAGCTGCAGGAGGATGTAAACTGATACAAGTCAGCATAAAGGCTCTGCTGATTTATACTGCCTGAAAACTGGCCCCAAAGATTTTGTTACCTAGACAACCAGAAGGAAACTAATTCTTCCAGTACCACAGGAATTGGCAAGATTGAGCTGTTTACAAAGTCTGCTCTTGAACAACATTTTCCAATTTTTTTTGGTTTATAAATTATTTGGGCCCTTGCATAGTAAGCTGAATTATATTTGTCATGGTTAGCACAGATATAATTCATCTCCTTAAGGAGGGGTACAAATTTATTTTCTGATGATTCCTCAAGGCTTGCTAAGCAAAGTAAGGCATTTGGTGCTCGAAGCAGGTTACAAACAATGCCACAGTTAAAGCACTGTCAGCATTGGTCTGTATCAGATTCCTCAGTCTTTTTTCAGACAGACACAGCTCACAAGGTGCCTGTTCAAACCCATTGTGAAGCTGGAACATGTAGAGATGGGGCCCTAGAGCTCTGAAGTGCTGTGACATTATGGTCACAACCCAGGCTGCCCCCAGGACAGGGGTTTCTGCCTGCTGGTTCTGCTGCAAAAAAGAGGGAGCTGGTTTCCTCTGCCTGCCTTTATTTAGTGGCTTTATAAAGGATGCCATGGCATTCCTGAAGCCCATAGCTTGTCTGGAAAGGTTAAACCACACATTCTTCCACAAAGTAAATGGTGTGACTGACTTCAGTTGTGCTTTAGAAACTGGAATGGCCTTCCCTGAGCTCCCCTGAGTTCACAGAGAACTCACATCTGGAGACAGTGAAAGGAAAGACTGGACTGCTCCACCCCTCATCACTGCCTGACCTCCCCTTGTGCCCTTGTAAGGCATTGCTGCTTCAGCAGGGCCTGAACAGAACTGCAAAAATTCAGCAGCTGTTCCAGAACTCATCAGCCTTTGGAGGGGCAAAGGCACAGGATCTTTGTGCCAGGAGTTCTGGAAGACAATTTCCCGTTTCAGCTACAAGGGACATAGTCCTGCTATCCTGGACAAAAGATGGGAAAAAATATTTCTAAATGAGTTCCTTCTTAGTCCCTTGCATGGTCATTTCTGTGGGAGAAAACAATTCGATCCTTGATATTTAGATCCACAATCTATTTTCTTCCTCCTTCTCTTTCAGCTGAGAAAATGCATTATAAATATTAAAAAAAAAAAACCAAACTCCTCATGAGATTGAGGAAAAACTAGAAAATTCAATACTCAGAACAAAAAAAATATAGAATAATACAAGAAATAAATTTGTTTGTGGGTCTAAGTGGAAAATGAGAAGTTTTCAGCCTTCTAGTTCCAGTGATAGATCTATCTGCATTCTGTATTTATACAACAAAATTATAAAAAAATAAATTGAAAATGGAGAGACAACCACAGTAGCACAGTCTCTGCTGGAAAAACTGTTCCAAGCAGCAGCACACAACCTTTGCTAGAGTGTTTACACCTCGGAAAAGCAGCTGCATTGTGGAGAAGGCACGAACAATGTGCAGCAGGAGAGACCTTTAGCCTCCTGGGGAAGGTCTGTGCTAATTACCTGGGGCAAAGGGAGGCAGAGCTTTCTTCGTCTTCATTGGGAAGAGGAAATCGTGTTTGGTATGGACAATACACACCTCACTGAAGCAGTGAGGCTACTAAAATAAAAGTTGTCTGGAGCACCAGCTCATCTTGCTGGCTGCTCTTGCAATCCACCAGGAAATGTAAAAAAACCTTGAGGAGGCTTTTCATGGCACCCCTCAGCAGTGGGACTGCAAGAGATCAGTTTTCACTCCCTTATGCCTGTGACACACAGCAGACAACCAGGCTGTGGAATGAGAGGGGTTCAGTGCTCTGCTGAACCAGGGTAGTGCTGATGCTTCATGTTCAGGCAGGATGTTCTACTGAGACCCACATCACACCTCATGAATATTAAATTCAAAACCCCATTACATGCCTCTGTAATGGAAAATTCCTTTTATTGCATAGAACTATAGGGGCTTGAGTGAAGGAAAGTCCTGTTAGTTATAAATAATTCACCCAAATAATGAAGTAATTTTAAGCCCTGGAAGGAATGGTTCATGTGCCATTCCTTCATGAAAAATGGTCTCCTTTTGTCTTTCTCCGTAATTTGGATTATTCTTTTTAAGCAATGCCTGTCATTTTTCTGTCACAATAAGCAATTTTCTGTCACAACACCACATAAAATTATTGAATGTCAAGTTTTCTTAGCCAACCAAAATGCTATTTTTTTTTAAGGAATTGGCCCATATAAACCCAATCTTTGGCTGACTTGCCCAAAAATCTTTGAAAAACCCATTTTGCTCTCCAGATCATCCACTTAAGGAATGGGTGGGAAGGTGAGCAATGTATCCATTGCTTCTATCTCCAGCTTCCTACCACTGGTATTGCTACACCAGGACACACAGCAATGTCTTAGTTATGTGCTGGGCTAGACAAACTCACAAGAATTCAGGTGGAGCTGGAATGCCTTCACCCTGATTTCTGCCTCTACAGGACACAAGCTAAACTTGCCCCCAATATATTAAAATTTGGGTTCTGTAACACCAAAGCTCATAGACTCCAACCCTTAAAACACCCTAAAGAAACAATATAAACATTTCAGAGAACAGAGACAGATTTTGGCCTTCAGACACTGTTCCTGCAATACAGCAGCTGCTATGGACCATCACAAAGCCTGTATTTGTACAGTGCCACCATCTCTGTCCTTGGCACAGGGGCAAAGTCAGGGATAGAGGTGTGACTGAGGCATTCTGTGCTCCAGAAACAGGAGCAGCTGTGTACAGCGTCTGCAGGAGCACCCACGGGGGCTGCTCTAATTTAAACTGGCCCCTGAGCAGCTCAGAAGCTGAAGAACAGAAGCAGAGATGCCTCAAGCCACTGTTGTACTCTCTTCCTGAAGCTGCACCTTTGGAAGCACAGCAGAAAATAACAGCAGATTGTAAGAGGACCAGGAATAAAGCTGGGCAGAACAAAGTCTCCTCACCCAACAGTGTCTTTTACCCAGACACCCTAAAACAACCCTAAAATTGCACCCTGCTGCAAGTCAGCATTGCCTGCTCTGTCACCTAAGAGAAGAGGGAAATGTCTCAGCTCCAGGTCATGTTTATCCCAGCTCTAGTACTGACTAATGTCATTCCACTTCCACAGCATTTCTTTGGAATTACCCTCTGGAAACCAGGAGCAATCAGCCTCTCTTAGCACACAAACTGCTCAAAATTTGACTTTTGATCTTGGGATCATCCCAGACAGAGCAATCAGGCTTGAGGTTTTTTTCTAATCAGAAGAAGAGGGTTAAACAGGTAACAAGCAAAGAACTCTGCTGTGTCATACAACTAATGAATCTTACTCAAGAAGAGTGCACTGATAGCAGACTGTGTCTGATGGATTACATTGGCTGCCAAAGAAACTGCTCTTCCCTAATAATACATGCTCTCAATGGGGAGAGCTGGGAATGGGGGAAGAGGGAGAGAGGGGGGAGCAAAAGGGAATTAAAAAAGCAATTCAGCATTTATCCCATACCATGGTGAACACACAGAAGGTGAAGCAGGAAGCTGAAAAGTCTCTCATGATTCACACAAGCTGTAAGACAATCTCCTGGAGATTCAGCCCTGCAGGTGAAAGGCTTTGGCAAACCCAGAGAGGAGAAAAGCATTCTTATCTGCCACTGCTGCCTGCTTATATCTGATGGTGGGGCACAAGTTCTAGCTGAGTAGACTTAGTTTCTCATCTGGACTCACTCACTTCATATCTGGAACTGGAAGGAATGGGATGGTCTCCAGATATGTCTCCAGATACAATTCAGGTTCAAGTCCATGGAACGTTCAGGATTTTATTTCAAACCAAGTCAGCTTCTCCTAAAAATTCAAAAGTGATTCTCTGGAGATACAGGTTTGCAGAGCCCTCTGTGATTCCCAGCATTTCTGGGAAATATTATGTATTCTTGGGCCTGCTCACTGACAGATTCAAGCACACAAATAGATCCCTGGTCTTCAAATAATTTTGAACAGAAAATCTTTGTTTATTGGCCAAAATTATCTCAAAAATTGAGTCTGCAGTGGCCACAGGATGCAACTGAAAGCATTTCTCTAATCACCTCTCTTGTCCTTCAGTAGTGGCCACCCTGCCGAACCTTGCCAGCTACAAAATAGAATGAAAACCTGCTCCTGAGTTTTCAGATAAGGAAAGGCAGCATCCTCAACCCCCCTGAGCACAGGGCACACCGACCACATGATGAGAGGGCATTAAAAAGTTCCCCATTGAAACAGGAGTTTTCCTGAGCCCACCACACGCTGCGTCTGCACACTTGGCCTGGGAACACCCATTCACCTCGGGAATCTCTTAGCAAGTTATTTACGGGGCTTCTTCTGCCTCAGGGGAAGAGAGTGAGCACACAGGAGCTAATAATAGGTGTGAAATCATCACTAAAGGGGTTTTCATGCAGCTGGTGTAGTCCTCAGTGAAAGGCAGCTTCTCCTACATGACCTTATTCCTGTGGGTCTTCCCGTTGCTGCTGTGAAGGTAGCCATACACCTCACGTGGGTATTACAAGTGCATCAAAGTCTTCCAAGTGGTCTGTAATCAACTAAACCAGTAAAACAAAACAAGAATTGGTTTTTAAAGCAGACTAATTTGTGTATTTATAATAACAAATACAAAGAAACTAAAATAATGCCAATTTTTATGGTTTGGTTTGGATTGGAGGGTAGCTAGTCATTTTGCGAAGACAAGAAGGGCAAGAAAGCTGCATTTTAGCCTAATTAATCAGAACTAATGAGCCCCTAAAACCTTGTTTCTCTCAATCAGCACACTATCAGCAGTGACACTATAGTAGCCTGTTCTCCATCAAAGAGCAGCCCAGGGGCCATCTAATGACACTCCAATGTGACTGTCTCCGAGTTTTTCCATGAAGTAAAGCTTGCCTAAATTTCCAGACCAGATGGTAGAACTGTGAGACAAACTGTCAGATGGCTCTGAAGTGCTTAATACAATTAAGGATATGCAATCTGGAAACGCCCTGGGCTCAGACAATTTGTCCACAGATTTCTGTAAAGCTTTCAGAAACAAATCCACACAGTCTCCTTCTGAACAAGCTTAATGATATTTTTTAGCCAACAGCAAGGGAATCAGGGATCACAGGAAGCAAACAGAACCCCTGGCTGATGCCTTCTCACCCCCGTAATGGGCAGGACAGAAAAAGAGCAGAACATCATCTCAGGAAGAACTTCATTGAAAGAGTTTTTAAGCATTTGAATGCGTTGCCCAGGATGGTGGTGGAGTTGCCATCCCTGGAGGTGTTCAAGAAACAGCTTTGTGCTGTGATCATTAGATCACTGGTGGTGATTGGTCAAAGGTTGGACTTGATGATCTCAGAGGCCTTTTCCAACCTAAATAATTCTGTGATCAACAGTTGACAAACATCATGAAATAGAGTCAGTTTCTCAATAGGAAACATTTTGTGCTCGTAGCACTTTTTGTCCAAGCAAAGGAAACATTAATTCTCTCTACACTCCTCAAAGACTTGCAATTACAGCACCTGCACAGGCAGGGAAACTGAGGCACATTGCTCCACAGCTCATCTCCACCCAGCAGAGCAGTGAGAGAACAGTACATACTGGGCCTGCCTTCTCTTTACTCACCCTGTCCTCCCTTTCTTTGCTTTGCACCTGCACCAGCATCAGCCTAAGGAAGCAGCTCCCAAACCCCTAACACTTTCACAAGCTCAGGAAGACAGCTTGTCTTTGACACCAAGCAAGACAGAGGACACCCACAGAATGGAAAAAGCCCACACCTCCCACTTCAGAGCAACAGAGCTGAGTGGAGAGTGACTGTGAACAGAATCACACAAATACATGGCCCCAGCTACCCTCTGTCAATCACTTCACCAACACACATATCCCAGTACAAGGAACAGGAGCACCCAGTAGCAAACATCCCACATGAGACATTTCTCATTGAAATATTTTGTCTACTCTGGAGTAAAGGGAGAGAGCTACTGCCTAAAACATATACTCACAGGTGAAGGAAGAAAGGAAAAGATTGGAGGAAAGGCTGAACTGCTGTAGCACAAAAAGCAAAAAATTAGTGTCCACAACAGAGTTCAAGATCTCCCACTTCCAGGTATGCTTTGTGATCTGCTAAATGGCAACAGGGAGATGATCACAACACCATAGTGGGTGATGTAAATCACAGAATCACAGAATTGTTGGTGCTGGAAGGCACCTCTGGAGATCATTTAGTCCAATCCCGCCGTCAAGGCAGGGCTACCTCACATCAAATCCACTCTAGGCAGGAATTTGTCCTCTCTGACCTCCAAACAAAAATACAGGAAGGGCTTGAGAGTGCTAAAAAAACTTGAGGTACGCTGTATATAAGGCATATCACCCGTGTTTCCAAAACAAGCAGAAAAAAATGAAGATATTCAGTTTAAAGAAATTTGTGTTAGATCTGTAAAAAAACCCTACATATAAAACTATATATAAACTAAAGAACTAAAACCTGTGAGTGCCCAGAGCCATGAGCTCTTGTTCCATGACTACCTTAAGCCAACATAGCCACCAGCTGCTGCCAAAAAACAACTTTCCCACTTCACACTCCTGTCACTCCTTCCCATTCACACCAGCAACTGGGATCTGCATCAAGCAGTATTGGTTTATGAGTGCCAGCAAGACTGAAGAAGCAGAGGTGGGAGTAAAACTCTGGAAGTAATGGTGGCATTGTCATCTCAAATTAAATTCATCTGCCTTTAAAAGACACATTACCTCTTTTCCTCACACTAAGCTTGCAGCCCATGTCTGACTCTTCCTGCCAAAATGGTGTATGCCTCCTCTCTGGGCTGAGCTTGACAGCCCAGAACATTTCCTTTGGACCCTGCAGTTCATGGAAAGGTAGCTGTGCAGCCACACAAGTCTCCATACTTCCTACTGCTCAACAGCCAGATGGGAAAACATGTCACTGCACAGCTGAGAATTGTATTGAGAACTGCATTTGTTGCACATGCTCAGATGGACAAATAAAGGCCTTACAGGTGATCTTCAGCTCCTGCTCCACCAACTCTCGGGTGTTTGTTTTCACACATTTCTTTTCTGGTTCAGGTATTTGATTGTGATATATTTATGCATACAGGGAACATCCTTTTCCACTGTGCAAGATTCCTTATGTAGCTATTCCTGGTTAAATGGCCACACACTACACTCTACAGCACACCTAAAAAGGCCAGTGAAAACCTGCTACAACATATTTGAGTATGTCTAATAAATGGAAATTGTGCCTGCAAAAGCAGAGCAGGGAATCTGATGCTAGAGTACAATCAAAGAGCAAACAGGCTGCAAGATGGTATTTCAAGCTGGAAGACCTCACCTATCCAACATGCCAGAAGATGAGAGCTCAGCCAGTAAGTGTATGTTTAAAAAAAGGAGGAACAAACCCAAAGCCTGCAAATGCTAGTCAAAGGCACCTTACAACCTTTAAAATCAGGTGGTTGTGATTGAAACTAAAAAGATCACATGCATTCCTGCCTCAAATATTTTGGTTTATATCTCTCTCAGAAAGCTGGGGGGGTGACAACACAACTTCGAGTGTTTGGGATGTTAGGCTTCCTGCTGAATGCAAGACAAGTGCATAGGGATGTAACAGGAGCAATTAATTACTGTCCCTGCATGTAAGCCCAATCAGTCAGGTGCTAGTTGGGAGTCCCTCCTGCTCAAAACAAGTCACAAGCTGCCTCATCCAAAGAGTGGGGAGAGTATGAGCTCCCTGCCACTTCCTACAGCTCAGGCTCACCACATCCCTTGAGCTGCCAGATGCAGCACCAGACACAAGAACTGCAGGAGCCAAACCCATTGGAAGCATTGCTGTTCCCAGAAGACTTTTCCATGCTTCTCCTTGAATCATTGATGCACTCAGCTGACAGGCTTAAGGGGGTGAGAAGTGACCTGCTATGACCTTACACGTGATTCCATTCTTTACAGCTGTCATGAAGTGTTAAATTCACAGCTTTTATGAAGGTTATTTGTAAATGAGTTCAATAGATTCTGGAGCTTTCTTCAGTGTTACATGGGCAGTTGCACAAAGCTTGGCAGTGCTTGGACACATTCTCTAATTTCCCCAACACATATTTGTCATCTTCTCACAGGACCTGTCTCACACATTGCTCATGAGCTCCCTGTGCTTCACCTGTCAATATCTCACCTTGCATGTGATGTCTGTCAAAAACCCTCTGCACAGCTCCAGGCTCACTCTCAACCTGATATGCTTCCTCTCTCTCCAAGCTCATGAAAAACACCTTCTCTAGGCAGTTTCTTCAAAGAAATTCTTGTCAACAGATGCTTTGATAAACAGCCTGTATTAACAGAAGGATGTTATCTATTAGGTAGTGTGACTGGTAATTCTGAGATCAGGTCTCCTGGAACACTTCCATAATGTTTCTCTACTGCTATTATCCAGCAGAACTACTGATGAAAGTTAGATAACAAAGATAAATAGTAAAAGGCAAATAAAGTCTTTATGCATTGTGTCATGGTCTTTCTTCTAGAGACAGATGGCAGCATGCAAAATGCTGGACTTCAAGCTGTATGTGACCCAGGGGGGTCAGTGATGCTGTACATCATCAGCTGCGTGGCCCTGGCACAGAAGGGCAAGTGGGATTGTACACAGGAAAGACTGACTTGACCTCTGGATGGATGGGG
Organism: Trochalopteron elliotii; assembly: GCA_024734555.1. Taxonomy (NCBI): domain Eukaryota; kingdom Metazoa; phylum Chordata; class Aves; order Passeriformes; family Leiothrichidae; genus Trochalopteron; species Trochalopteron elliotii. The sequence goes on from JANPWX010000271.1 coordinate 711,601, forward strand.
TGGTGTGGAACATGGCAAATCACTTCATCCTGCTCTAAATCTGCAAGGTGGGACATTCTAGCTGATAAAGACACCTCCCTTATTTGTTTTTGGACAAATTATCAAATATGTAGTTTTATATACGCCAAATATGACAATTTCAGATGACAGCCTTTTCCTGCATAAGGACAATTTCAACCTCAGTGTGTAATTCAAATCTCGTAATTCCATTGGACAACTGCAGATTAGAGTTCTGAAAACATATCACTCTTCTCCCTGCTTCTGAGGCGAAAATGAAAACCAGAGGGGAGCCCTCAATGAAGATTTTGCTGATGGGATCACCTACAGCTTTCTTTATTGGCACTGATCACAGCTTATAAATTCAGACATAAAGAATTATTTTCATTAAATAGCATCCCACAAACTGAATGATTTTTCCATCCAGCAGCAGACAGACAAAATGGATGTTAAGCATAAGCAGTTTGAAATGTAAGCACTTCAAAAGAATGTCCGGTTCTGAATTACACAGCTCAAATCATAGTTTAAAATCATTGGTTTAGATTATTATAGGCTCAGGCTGTCATCTAGCACAGGTCAGCATGGTATAAGGCAGGATCTGGGCTTTACAGCATGTACCATGGGTACACAACTTGATCCTAGAAGTAAGAAACTCCATGTCCTTCACTCTCCTCTGACCTGCTATGCAACTCATGTAAATTATTCATCCTCCACAAAGTACATCAACTGGATGTACCACAGCTCTGTCTCTAGCACAGGGACCAGGTGAACTCATGACCAGCTGGGACGGCTTTGTGAAGCTCAACCCATCTTGGTGCCAAGAGGACAAAGTGCCTTCACCTGTGCCTGTCACAGGCACCCAGAATGTAGGGCACACCCACAGGGACCTGCAAGGCAGCCACTGTCACACCAACTGATCATCCAAAGTCTGACAGATACATCCAAACAAAAGGAGCACTTAAGGAAGAAGCTTCCTCAAGGACAATGTGTTGTTGCCTTCCGCTGGTGAGGGGTGATACCAGGAACCCAGGACTCCTTGCAGTGCCCATCAGCAAAATAAAACTGAAGAGATGGATGTGGAACATACAGTCTTGAAAACACTGCTTCCACCTCTGAGGCTGTGTTTGGGTACCATGCACCAGAAACAACATCTACACACCATTCCAGCCTGGCTGGGCCACAACATGCTGATCCTCAGGATGAGTTTGGTCTCACTCCTGTTCCTTTAGCAAGCAACACTCCAAGAGAGCACAAGCTTTGAGCTTCCTTCATTTGCACGAGAGGGATGCTAAAATGGGAACTGCGAAAATGAGCTCAATGGAGGTATTTAAGGGAATAACCCTAGGTCAGAAGTATGAGACAAAAGTTTTCAGGCTCTGCCAATTCAGCTAAACAATGCTGTGGTCAGGGCCCAAGGGCTTTGACATTTTCAACTACATAATCTTCAATTTTATTACGCTTTCAGTTGTTTTTTTCTCTTGGCGAAGGTGCATTTGTAAAAGAAGCAGCATTACAACTAAGCTGGAAAAAGCAGTCTCTCCCTGTTTCACCCAAACATGCAAAAAAGACATTAAACACATGGCAGCAGCCAATAGTTGGTGGCATTATCAATATTTTCTAATCTGTCTTCCAGCAGGTCAGGTGGAAAGAAAGAGTCTCTCTGGGGTTTCTTCTGCTGAAGTTTGATTGATCAGCTCTAGCTGAACCAAATTGTTCCTGTAAGTGCTTCTGTAAACAAACTAATTACAAACCCCTACTAGACTGTATTTAGTTTATGCATTTAGCAGTGACATCTGCACCAGCTAAATCAGGCTGGAACAAGCAAATCAACCTCTGGCACAGTATCTAGGGGAGAAAGCATATTATACTTCTTTTTGTTCACAGATTTTTCTCTCTTCTCCCCAGCCCAGTGACCCTTTGTGACAAAGATTTATAGAACCAGCAGTCTAACAGGGGTCATTGCAGGGCAAGGAAGCACACAATGAAAATGCAAGAGGCCACTGGAGATTAGCCTAAACGGAGATTCATGTTTTACAATTATCACAGTCAATTCAGGAGTTCAGAGGAGACACCACTGTGCTTTACTTCTCACTAAGCATGTCAGAGTGATTTAGAAGTGACCATTTGTCCTGCTACAAACAACTTAGTCTGGAAATCACCTTGACTTACTACTTGCTGCTTTAAACGTGAGCTGCAACGATGCACCTTCTGCTCTGCACCTCTCAATTCTCATAAGGAAACACAGCAAGGTCTGAGTATTACAGCAAGATATTTGTAAAAATATCCCTTTGCTAGGACTGCTGAAGAGCACTCAGGAAAGAAAAAGGAGAAATGAACACCAAAGAACAGAAAGTCTCTTTGCATTGATTTATTCTCCAGTTCACATTCTTAGGCACTGAATTATCCATCTTCCACATAAAATGATGTATTTATTATTATCTGTTTTCCAGACATCCCAGAATATATATACCATGAACTTTTTTTACAGAGAACTCTGAGCCCAAGGATACATCTAAGGGCTGGGAACGAGCAAATCCACACTTCTCTGCACTTCCTTCTCAACTTTGAGCACTAAATATCATGTGGGTCTCTCAACTCTTTGTTTCATAGACATGTCCAAGGACTCCAAATGTTAAACATGTTTGTGAGGCATAAGAAAAACACATGCACTCCACACTAGTGCAGAAGTAGCTGGTGGACTGGAGATTAAACCAGTGCTTCTGCATTACTGCTGCTTCTTTTTCTGTTCTCCTGAGGACTCTAAAGGTGTGTGTATTTATTCTGGGAAGAATGCAAACAAGTTTCATTCACTTGTTCTACAAAACTACAATAGCTGAGTCAGTCTTTAAAAGCTTGTCTTTTTTTAGTGTTTATCCTTCATATGTACTTATTCATTTACCATAAACAGGAATGGATCACTTTTTGTTTACTTGAAGATACGAACATTTCTATTTTCCAGAACTGTCTGAAAGAGACATTTCCCAGGCATAATCTCCTGGAGCATATTAATAGGCACTAGTGGCTTCAACCTTGAAGCAGCTCTGCTTTAACTGTAAAACTGTAGTTTTTTTTTACAGAGAAACAACAATCCACCACTGGCCTGATTTATCCCACTGCTGAAATTGCCTCCACCAAAAGAACAGCCACAATTAAACAAAAAGTATGTGTAGTTTTCAGTAAGTTTTTGCCTAGGGTTGCACCAGTAGAAAGGTCACCAGAGCTGGGTTCTCTGTGGGTAGGACACTCACATAATGGCAAAGCAGATCAGGACAAGCCTCACTCTAGGAGCATTAATGGATCAGTCACCCAAGTGAATTAAGACACTTAAGCTCCCTTCTTTACTCTATGGCAGGTTGAGGCATCCTTCAATTACAGTTTAGTCACGAGAAGGATTACCAGGCGTGTCTAAGCTTTGAAACAGACCTGTCATGTATGAAGAGCAGCTGCTGATGTTGATGCCCTACAGAGAGGCTCCCCTGGAGTTTGATTACAGCAGTCCAACATTCCAATTTATGAATTACACTCAAGAACAGTTTATCCCCCCCATGCAGATGTGATCTAATCACATCAGTCCCCTCTGAGATTCCCAGTGGAGCTTTTAATGCTTTTGGACACATTAGATCACGGAGTCAGCTTGACAATTCTGCTTGAGGGGATTTGTCAAAGTCATTAGAGTGCAGACTGGATGCCTGCACTGAAGGATGTGGGATCACCTGCCTGAGTCTGCACTGGCTAGCTGGGAGCTCAGTGATAGATAGAAGGGTCCTACTACACAGTGAGCTAATTTAACAGAGGCAAACCTCAAACCAACAGCTTTACACAAAGCTTAATTCAAATCCTCAAGATTCAAAACAAATTTATTCATTGCCATTCATTTTCAGCACTGCGTGATGTGTTAAATTTGGGAAAACCAAAGAGAACAGACAGTACCCTCAGGAAGGCTGTGCCCTCAGGATTTCCAAACCAATCAAAACCAGGGAAAATGGCAAAAGAGACACAAACCCAATCACAAAGCTGAACTGTGGGTCCAAGGGTACTCAGAAGAAAGGATGTTCAAGGATCTGCAGACAGTTTGGGCCTTCAGAAGCAAAGAAGGGACTTGGAAACACTCAGTTACCACTTTGAAAACCTGACAATGCTTTGTCAGTCAAAGCATACTGTGAAAGAGTAACACTGCCTAAAGCTCAAGGAGGTGAGATTTTCCATGCTCAATGGGAGGCTACTGGAAATAGTATCAAAGAGCAGCTGATCACTCAAAAGCTAGCCTTCAAAACCTTTCCAAACTCTAGTTCAGAAAAGCTTCACAGCAGCAACCTTGAGAAAAGGGGCTTCTACCAATTACTAGGATAAGGCTGGGAGCAGAATCACATTTTTCTGTTCAGTTTGTTCTGTGGCACATGTTGGTCCAGCCCAGCAAGCAGGAAGATGAACGTGTTCTCCTGGGAGAGAAGAGCAGAGCTGCTGAGCAACAAATCTCACCCACAGAACCACTGACAGGCCTGTGTGCAGACACAGCCTGTAAGTCCATCCAGCTCAACCCTGAAAACAGAGAAGGGAAACTGTAAATTCCCATTCCCATTGGGTGTCCAGAGGCCACCACCCCTACCAGGGGGATTAAACACCTGGTCTCCATCACTTCTCCAGCTGCCCATGGCAGGGTGGGGAGGGCAGCTCTGAGCACCTGGACCTCAGGGCACAGCTCTTCCCAGGCACTTGAGGAAATGGGACAGGATATTCTGAACTAACTGCACAGGAGAATAACACACACACACACTTGTGCAACTCTAACCCACCAACTGCTGTCTCCAGCAGCAAACATATGGCAAAATCAGGAACAGAGCTGGGAACAAAACCACATTTTCAGATCATGTGCTTTTTCCAGGAGTCACAAATCACCCAGCTCCAGTCATCATGTCCAGCACTTTAACAACAGTTGGCTTTTCACAGTTTATGTAATATTTATTACACAAGCATTTTTCCTCCATCTCTTAAGAGCGCTTCAGTACAAAACCCAGTTTGTTCCTTGATTAGCACAGGGACTGTCTGACTTTGGGACTCGGATGTGTTTCACAGGAAAAGGAATGTGAGCACTTGAGGAAGGTGCCTAATCGTTGTGACAGGTCTTTTATTTTGCCTTTCCCAGTAACTGAAGCCCAGCCCCTCACATTTGTGTCTCACCTGGGTGGCTGCATCCTCAGTGGAGCCAAATATCCCAACCCTTGCAAACAGGTCATGGCTGAGACAACAGCTTGCCATCCACAGCGGTGCTGACCATGCTGGGACACATTCCCATTTCCCTCCCACCCACTGAGCTGCAAAAGGAACTCAGTACCTAGAGCTTTACAGCTCCCTGGGAGAAACCATCCCAGAAAGTCTTATTTTGAGCCATCCTGTTGCTACATTTTTATTCCATTACAGCCCACTTGAAATATCCCCAGTCTGTTTTTACACTGATGATAATAAGCCTTTGCATTTATGCTACCAACAAATATACTGTCATCCCTTTGGGAGGCTGAGAGGGAGGGCACAGAGTTAAGTAGCAGAATCCTCACTGGAGTAAGGATGGGGATACTGGATCTCCCAGTTCCTCTGCCTCCCACATTCCTGAATCATCTGTTTTCCAAAAAATTTAAAATCTTCTTGGGGAATGTGATCATTACATTTTTAGCCTGGTTTTCTCTGGAAAGGGGGCTCATTTAACCACACATCAGTTGCCAACCTCTCTCCCAGGCAACCTCCAAATCTGCTAAGTGACTTCAGACAAATCTGAGAGGATTTAGAGCCTCAGGGATGGTCCTTACATTCCTGCACTTTTTGGAAACCAACAGCTGAGCAGAGACCTTCAGGCTGTCATCTCCAGAGAGGGAGAACACTGTTTAAACTCTGCCCAAGAGCACAAACATGTTTACATGTGCATATACATGTAACATTAAGACATAAATACACGTTTAGTGACAGACTGACCAGCACATGCACTGGGTCAGCTATTTCCTGCTTTTTTGTTCCCCTTTAACTCTAAAACCTATGCATTTTTCTATTTCAAACACAAGAATTTTCTTTTTCTGAAACTAGAATAAAATATACTTTGCTTTATTGCTACTATTTCATTAACTATTGCTCAGTTATTTATATTTTTATTTTATCTTATTTGATGAAAAGTTGCTTCCTATCAAATTTTACAGACCCTTTTGCCTGTAATAGATGGCTCTGTCACCTCCACCACTGGGTGCAGTGTGGCAGCTAAGAACCACTGGATATGGTGTGTGAAGTTGTTATAATAAATAGCTTCAAATCTGGTCTGGATCAGAGAAATAACCCTGAAGCAAAAAAAATTCAATTGCTCCTTTCTTGTTTCAGGAAGATCAAATCACAAGGCATTTGAAGACAACATCTCTTCTGTTTGGATCCCTGGCATTAAGAAAAAACACAACAGGAGAGCACAAGGAGACAGAGGCAGAACTGTTACTCTGGAGTATGACTTGGGAATTGTGATGCTTTCCCACAGAACATTACTGATGCTCAAATATGAGCAGTGGACACCACAACATGAACCCCATGAATGGACACCCATTACACAAGCAGGGGTGGGAGCAAATAGAGATGTGTGGATTCTGATGGTCTTTACATTTCCCTTGTGTGCCCTGTCACATTTCTGAGGAACAAAACAAACTGAATTTCCACAGAAATACCAATCCCTTTCTCTCTTCAAAGCCGCACGAAAATGCTGTTAAAAAGGCCAGGGTGTTTTTTTTGCATGTGATAATGGATGTTTGTCCAAAAGAAGAGTATTGAGCCTGCCAAACTACCTTTGAAAGGGCACTGTATCTGTTGCACTTCTGTTTGAACTTCTTTGCCATGGAAAGTAGTTTCAGGAAAGAGGAAGGGTGAACACCAGGATCTCTCATGCTGCTTTGGAGTAGAGTTGCAAGCAATGCACAAGCTAAAACCTGGAAAGAGCCTTCAGAGTAACTTCCCCAGCCTCTGTTATACATGGTAATTTTTAGTGGAAATACCACAGCAAGTAATTTCTTCCGGGTTTTTTAATCTCATTCAAACTCATGTTTTGTATTCAATGTTCCAAAGACAAGTGGATCATTCCTGTATAATGTCAAAAACAATGATTTTTCTAAAGCTTGATTGGGACAAAACTGAAAAACTACACGACACTTCCTGAGGCACATCTCAGTCAAACACGAAAGGTTCACATTCAGAAGACCAGGCAGGCTTCAACCAAATGCTAAAATACCCCAAGGACTGCCTCCAAAAACCACCCAAAATCAGCAGGAAGTGTCTCCCTGATTTTGATAACATTTTTTATTCCTTGTATTTGCACAAAACAAAGTAATCCACCATCACTTGCCAACTAAAATGAATTACATTAAACTCAGACACCTTTGGGTTACTACAGGTTTTTAAGAAAGAAAACCAACAGTGCCGAACCTGTCAAACAATTTAAACCCACAAAATGTCCCATTTCACAAGAAGACTGAAGCTGTGCTGCAATTCCTTTCTCCCAGAGGTTAACAAGGAAAGGCAAGTTTTGCTGATCTGCACCTCTGCTGAGATGATCCCAGGTGCACCAACCTTCCCTCAGGACACAGAGTCGGATGTGTGGAGGAGAGGGATGGGCAAGCCTGACAACCTGTTAGGAGACACACCAGGTCTGTAGAGGAAACACTGGCTCCTATTTATTTCATACTGTTGCAGCCCAAAGCACCAAACCCTGTGAAACACCAGTGAAACTCAATCCAGCAGGGAACTGGGTGGCAATCCAGGCAAAGGAGTTTGGAAAAGGGAATACAGTAGTGTCAGAGAATTTCCAGGGATTTCCATCGATTTCCTTGGACTAGCTGTCTGAAGAGTCATTCCTTTAGTTCCCCCTGGATGCAAGATATGGCAGTAAAATCACGGAGTATGCCTGGGATTAGCTCACTGTGCTGAACAAGATGGGCAAAAACTCACAGCACCACGGGTGACATCTGTGGGCTGACAGCAGCTTTACACAGGGTTAAACACTGGCTTGTCCAGTGGGGCTGTTAGGGACAGTCAGGGAGCTAATCAGGAATAAATAAATTAGTTTTTAGTAACAGCCTTGGTCTAGACTGTACAAGACTACACCTATTCTTACACTAACCACCCTACTTTCTAGCTTGATGCTCAGTCTGGGCCTAGAGAAGAAACTTTAAAGAGCATATATAAATGTGCATTTTTAGATGTCTGGCACACCTTTAAAGGTCAGTCATTGTACAGATCTTTCTTAAAAACCTGTGTGGTAAAAAAATCACTCTCTTCAGCATTTGAAGTCTGTCAGAAGTATTTTTCTAATCTTTTGATGCAGTCCTTAGGTTCCACCTAGTGGCTTTCAACAATCATGAACAGCAGACTGGACAGGCATTTTATTGCCTAAATGCTTAATTCCCACATCGGTGTGGGTCTAGCTGCAGAAAGAATCATAGAGTCTTCTTCAGATGTGGTTCTACGGTTTTGACCTAATCAATCCTTGGAAAAATCACTGCTCTTCATATTCCACAGAAATGAACTGCTTGTCTTTGAAACGTTGGATACAAAACATGAGCTAGAATGAGATTTTAAAAATTGGAAGAAATAACCTGCTGTGGTATTCCCACTAAATTACCATTTATAACAGAGGCTGAGGAAGTTGCTGTAAAGGCTGCATAGACTCTCTTCACAGCAGCTGAGGAACAGGCACCTCTAGACCATGACTGGGATAATTTTTGTCAAGGTTCACCTTCAGGTGAGATTAATTACATCCCAGAAGTGTCTCATTTCCTCATTTTCATTACAAAGAGAAGCCAAGGGGCTTACTGATAGCGTGGTACCACCACCACACCTCCTGAATCCCACCCAGGCTGTCTGACTGAGAAACGCTCTGAGACACGGACCTTGAAGGGCAGCCCACCTTGCAGGGAGCTCTCAGCAGGCAGCAAAAGGCATCTGGAAGCAGGGCAATCACAACAGTTACAGATTTGCACCTCAGTTTAAAAGCCCAATAGTGGCAGGCAGCCATGTTATCACAGAAAACTTATTTCAACACTGTTCTGCTCTCAGAATACATCTTACCCTGCTGCTCAGCTGTGTTAGGCTGACGAAGGTAGGCTTGTCTTATAGCATGAAAAGTGTAAGACAGCTCTGCTCCTGCCTACTTGAAGGTTATAAAACAATCTATGCTTATACTTCAGTTCCCTGAGGCATTAGCAGAACACTCACTACAGACATTTTAGCCCTCTTTGGAAGAGCTGTAGTCCATCTAAAGAGTCACCACCTTCAAAGGAAAGGGGAAAAAAAAGCATCCAAAGAAATGTGAAACTTCATGAATTTATCAGCTGCCACATTAGAGGTCAAAAGCAGATATTTCAAAGTAATTTTAGTGTCTTACATAAACAACAAGACAGAGTTCACCAGAACTGATCTAGTTGGCCCACAGAGATCATATCCATTTAAAGAGAAGGTGAAATAAAACTAAAGGAAAAAAAGAAAAGAGGAAGCTGACCTAGTTCATGATTTGTGGAGTGCAGGATGGATGAAAGGTCTTTAGCTCTTTAATGCAGCTTTTTCTGCCTATTTTCATTTCAAGGAGCTTTACTTTTTGTCACACGCTGCTTGAGGCTTGCACCCAGCAAATCATGTCTGCTTTTCTAGAACACGACTCTGGCATACAGCAGAGCTGCTTGGATTTATTTATTTACAGCAGTGTCTCTCTGCTTCCTCTGCACAGCTCACCTTCTCACCTTCACCTAAGCTTTCATGGAGCATGTGACACACTGGCTCCTTCATGCAAGGGAAAGGAGAAAATCCTCAAATGCCTTCAAATTTCCTTGCTCAGGAAAATCAAGAAAATTTTAAAAATCAAGAAAATATAAAAATCAAGAAATTAAGGCTCCACGCTGCCTGTCTTGCAGTCGGGTTCATACCCCAGTCAAACGAGACGTGTGGTTTATCTACGAGAGTTAAACCAGTTTTTGTGCAACAGTGATTTCACAAAAGCTGAGGAGAATTGCAACACTGAGCTACCACCTACCTAAAGTGACTCTCTCCCCACTCCGCACAAAACCAGGTGTTGTGCAGCCCAGTTACCTCCCAAAACCTTGCCTGGTCAGGCAGCGGCTGCTCCCTCCCTCACAGTGTGGGGGATGCCCAGGAGAACCAGGAATCACCCCTAGGAGCAATTCTCCCCTCCGCCACCGAAACTCCCCTCTCCACGGCACTTCCACCCTCAATCCGCGACAGGCGCGCCCGCCCCTCATAAAGACGGGAAGGGCCCCCCGTCACCCTCAGCCAACACCGCGGGGCTGGGCCGGGAGCGGGATCCTCTCCCCCGCCAAGGGCAGCTTTTGCCGTGGAGGACCTGGGGAGGCCCAGCTCAGCCCCGGGGGTGCGGCAGCTGCGGCGCCCACAGACAACTCCAGGGGCTGTCCCGGGCCCGCCCGGGGCGCTGGGGCGGGCACAGCCCGGGCGGAGCGCAGGGACCCCGCGGCAGCGCTGGGGAGGCCGCCCGGCACAGGGACAGGGGCCCTCGGCAGGGCTGGAAGTGATAGGTGGCTCCATAGCTCAGTGGTTAGAGCACTGGTCTTGTAAACCAGGGGTCGCGAGTTCGATCCTCGCTGGGGCCTCCCGAGCTTTTCCTGATTTTTTTTATTTTATTATTATTGTTTCTCCCCTGACCTAGCCGGGGGTTCCGGGACGAGCGGGCGGCGGGGGTCGCTGCCTTTTGCACGCCGGCCCGGCGCCTCCAGAGGGCGGCGGTGGGAGACGGACGCAGCGTCGGAGCTGCGAATTCACGCCATGGACTCGGTGTCTCCGGGGCAGGAGCGCAAGGGCGGTCCCGGCTCCGCTTCCCGAAGAAATCATTTCCCTGGATCTGAACATCGGGGCTTGTTACGGCGCCGCTTCCACCGCGGGATCTGGAGTCGCAGGATGGTTCCAGCCCGTGGCTCAGCTCTAACGCCGGGTGTGGGGGGGTTGCTCACCTTCTGGTGCTTTGATTGTGTTGGTGTTACAGATTTGCTGGACATTTCCAGCTCTTACTGGACCCTATAGAAGCCTCAGGTGATCTGTACCTTGAAAAATATTCATAGAATAACTTGGGCTGGAAAGGAATTTAAAGATCATCCAGTTCCATCCTCATGCTGGGGGCAAGGACATCTTCCACTAGACCAAGTTGCTCAAAGCCCCATCCAGCCAGGCATTGAGCACTTCCAAAGATGGGACATCCACAACTTCTCTGGGCAACCTGTGCCAGTGCCTCGCTGCCCTCACAGTGAAGAATTTCTTCTTAATATTTAATCTAAACCTCCCCTCTGTCAGTTTGAAGCCATTCCCCCTTGTCCTGCCCTTGTAAAAAGTCCATCTCCAGCTTTCTTGTGGGCCCCCTCCAGGGACTAGAAGGCTGCTTAGGATTTCCCTGGAGCCTTCTCTTTTCCAGGCTGAACAACCCCAATTGTCTCATAGGAGACATGCTTTAGCCCTCTGAGCATCTTAGTGGTCCTCCTTCAGAAAATAAAATTTAATTTCATTGTCTGAAAGACAACTACTCTTGAAACACACTTTTTCCTGCATTTCAGCTAAAGGACAAAAAAAAAAAAAGTGGGGCAATTGACATGTCTATTCCATGTTTTTCAAAAGAAGATTAAAGTCTTGAAATTTAGAGGCACTTGGAATTATTAGACAGTCATACACAGCCAAATCTTACCAGAAAATGTCCATCACAAGCTCTCATAACCACTTATGTCAGAAAAAGACATCACAGCAGGATTTGGAAGCTGGTGCTGTTAAAGTTTAATATGTTTAATAGAATATATGTAGAGACTGCTAACACTGCCATTAATAAGGGCACACATGGGAGCACTCCATAAGAAGTCAGCCAAAATCTCTTTTATTTGGTTGCTAGTCAACACTTTTGTTTCACCATTTTATAGGCTACTTGCTTTTTCTGGGACATCACTGAGCTTCAAAAGCTGCTTCTTCCTCCTCCACTTTTGCCTTAGCTAGTGCTGCTTTCTTTGGAAGAACCTCCGTGGTTCTGGCTATGTGGGAGCTCTTCTTTTTTTGGCAAAGGTGGTGCTGGTGCAGTTCTGGAGTTGTGTCCAGGCTTCTTTCCCTTGGGAAGTTTGGCCTCAGCTTTGACTCTCTGTCTCTCTTTACCAGATGGGAATATTTTTCCTGTTGATGTTTTTATTTTGGTGGATGGGTCTTTTTTGCTTTCTTAGAAGAAAGTCTTGGGGTGGCTGCAGTGAGGGTAGAAGATTTTTTTGGAGGCATGGTTGCTGAAGATTCATTTAGCAGCTCAAGGACAGTCTCTGAGGAAAGTAATTAACATGGTTCAGCATTCCTGCTTTGAGGCAAAAGGCTAATTCAGAGATATGACTGATAGAAACACTTATTAGAGCTATAGTCAAGAAAAACAGCTGAAATTATGAAAGAAGAAATGCACACTATAAACCACTCTTCTTCCATCAAAAGACCCATGTTTTTCTTGGAAATAAAGTTATTGATTTTAGAAATTATGAATGTTTATTTAAGGAAAATTACTTCCAGACAGAATGTGTGAAACCTTGCACACTTCTCTAGCAGACTTAACAGTATGAATTGTTCATAATACAGTAATATCTGGAAATCCCAGACAAAATAATATCAACTTGCTAAACGTCAGGTTCTACTCAAGATGTAACCCCTGCACCAGCTGCATAGGACTTAAAGACAGAACACAGCTTGGAAAAAAGAAGATTGAGTCCACCCAGATGTACAGAGAAGGGATTATTTGATTCAAACAACTTGTCTCAGAGCCAGAGGCAGGCCCTCAGAATTTCCCAAACCTCACCCAATGCCTGAATCAGAGTCATCAGTTCCCTTTTGATGCCCATTTACACTATTACTTAGCAAAACTTAGGGGAAAAAAAATCACAGACTGGGGTTATGCAAAGGCACAGCATCAAGTAGACAGCAGAAGCACACATTAAATGTGATAACCAAACTTCAGGACTGCTCCTGCTCAGTGCTTTGGTTGTTAAGGTTTCAATCACATGTCTGTAAGTTTATGTACATGTTTTGCTTCTCATTAAAATCAAAGCCTGACGACTTACTTGCACGTGGAACAAATGGTATCCACTTGCTCTTTATTTTCACTGGAACAGGCTTGTATTTACACTTCCCTGGTGGAGCTCTCCTTGGAAAACAGATGCAGACATCTGAGAGATTGTTAGGGAAGTTTATTTATTCCATGGGCACACACAAATTCCCTGATGTCATTTGCGTCTGATGGAAGAGGCATGAAAGCATTTTAGGCACCTGGAGTGCAACACAGGTGGAATTCAAGAGGCTGATACAGGGCTGGCAAGCCATAAAATCCCTGTCCCAACAGCAGCTGGTGGATGTGACCTTCACTGGGATTTTCTTTGGATACAACAGTGCTGCAGCAAGTGGGGTGAGAAAGGAAAGGAACAGGCACAGAGGGAGGAAGCCACAACTGCAAAGAAATGTGTCTGTGTTCCTCTCCTGCTGTTCCCTGACAACTTCCTACGGTACAAAAGCACCAAAACAAAAACCAACCGAATACATTTCCCCTGAGGTAAAGATACTGCACGTTAAGTGACAGGAAGAGAGGTACAGAGGAGCACAACACACCTGTGTTCTCTGTTACCCCCCAAGGGAACTGCTGCAGGACAAATAAGAACAGGTTCTTCCAATTTGGCATGCTTGACAGCACCAAGCAAAGCAAAGCATGACCTCAGGCATCACATTTTCTTGTGATTAGCATTCTCCTTCACAGAGAGCGACAAAAGCCAAGTCCTTCCTCTACACCATTTCAATTTTTTGAAAAAGTTTACTAAAGCAGGGTTGCAGGCGTTGCTTGTGGGGATTTCGGGTGGATTGTGGGGGTTTTTTTCCCTCCATCTCTCTCCTCTCTGATTTTAAAATTACAGTCTACCTCACTTTCTGCTCAGGACAGAAGGAATTTGGTGCCACCCTGCTGTCTCCAAGAGTACTGCTGGAGAGGCAAGCCGAAGTGGGGACAAACGGCGCTGCTGCCATCAGCTTTCCTGGCAGGTTCCTCGGGAAGTTTGAGTTGCCATCAGGCACATGACAGCGGCCCTGGCAATGTTTTGGAAGCAGCAGCTTGTGTGGCTTGCTGTCCGTGCGGGCAGGAGGCAGGGAATGCTGGATTCACTGCCTGGGACTGTGCCCAGCAGAGAAGCCAGCTATCCCCAGGAAAAACCCTATAAACAGCAGTAAAATGCAAAGGAGAAAGGTTCCTGAGGAGACCAGAGTCACCGCAGGAGCTGGAGGTGTCAGGACTGTGCTGCAGAGGCTGCTCAGGCTTCCAGGAGCTCTGCACAGCCTGGGCACACCCTCAAAGTGCAAACAGACCAGGGCAGAGCTGACGCAGCCCCATCCGGGCTAAGGCAAACAAGGGGAACTGGAAAATGCAGGAAAACATTCCTAAGAGCCAAGGGAGTAAGTGCCTGCTCCTGCTCTATAAGTGATGGACACAAAGCTTCAAAAGCACAGGGTCTTCATGGCACATTAAAAACTGGGATGGAGACAACAAAGATTTATTTGTTTTGATAAACAGACTCTGCTCAAGTTCTTGGTGTTTATGCAAGCTCACAAACATATATATATGTATATATATATATATATATTTTTTAGTTGAAAATATTACATTTTGGTCAGCCACAGTTAATGCACTTCCTGGCAGATGACAAGCTGTTAAAGGCAGAAATCTCCTCAAGCACTAAAAGATTAAAGTTCTGTTCCCATCATCTTGGTATACAGCTTGAGTTAACTACCTAGCTTTGGATCTAACTTCTCAAGAAAACATAACTTGTTTTCTTCCTTTTGCTAGTGTCCAAGATCTCCACAACAGCACAAACACATTGGTATCTGTATCTACTTTACAGAGTGATTTAAAACTCATTTAATGTTTTTTAGCAAAATCTGAAAGCTAGGGAGGCAAAAAAAAATTACATAAGTGTGCTTAATGTTGTAAAAACAGACTTTAGCAGGGATAACTGCTTAATGGGGAAAAACATTTTGCTTGGAAAAATTCAGGTTCAGGCTCCGGTTATTATTTGAGGACTGCATGAACCACGAGGTTTCTCTCATCTTTGTGAAGAGAACTGTGCAGTGCAATTTTTTTTTTAATTTGTATTAAAGTGCATCATAGATATTTGATGTAATGACCCTAAAGGATATGGACTGTCATTTTTAAAATGTTGCTTTGCTGTAATTCAGATATGCAACCAAGGAAACTTTCTTTTAACCCTTAACTCTCCCCAATCTTCAGGGAAGTTGAATTCTATTTCCTATTTCTCTGTGCACAGATATGAT
Organism: Trochalopteron elliotii; assembly: GCA_024734555.1. Lineage (NCBI taxonomy): Eukaryota > Metazoa > Chordata > Aves > Passeriformes > Leiothrichidae > Trochalopteron > Trochalopteron elliotii. The sequence continues at coordinate 726,946 of JANPWX010000271.1, forward strand.
GCACTCATGCAAATTCACTCGAGCTGATTAAAGTTGCACCAAAGGTACAGTGTGTTAACAAAACCTAAGGGCTGGATGCAGATGTCAGTGATATTGTGTACCAGTAGTACTTGGCATTCTTTTACTGTGATAGCTGGGGAGTGTATGGTGATTATAGAAGAATTTGGCATGGAAATCCATCTTTAATTACAAACCTTGCAGGATCAGTGAGCTTGTAGAGCAATCCATATGGTGCATAGGCACTGGGATAAGAAGTAGACATAAAATACAGTTCACCTAAATGGAAGTGAAAAACAAAAACTGGTCTTAGATTCAAGTGCCCAAGCTGGATCCCAGTTCTCCACTTCCCTCTTTCCTGGCTTTTCAGTAATTCATGTGGTCAGAAAAGGAAACCCCTTCAGTTACCCCTTCAGCCACACCTTATGTCCAAGAAATGGCTTTGTTCTCAGCCTGCCCTGTGCAGGTGGGCTCCCAGGAACACCAAATTACCTCCTGGCTGCAGCAGGGAGGTCACAGAACCAGCAGCTCTCATTCAGGCAGAGAGCCTGAGCAGCACCTTCATTAGCTCACCTCCGTGGCTCTCCAAAAAGTTGCCTTCCTCTGCATAAATACATATTTTTTAAAACTTGTTTGTACCAAAGAAGCAGCCAGAAACTACAAATAGAGGGGAAGACCACACAAGAAATATATTTTCCATTTCATATTCATACCAAATAGGAAAAAATTCAGCAAGAGCTACATTGGCTACTCTGTGGGAGACAGAAACTTCTCATTTCTGTGTGGTAGCTGTGGAAGACAGCTCCTTGTGCCTTCTCTTCAGCACCCACTAGAACAATATCCAGGGAAAAGGGAAATTAGAGTATCTTGTAAGAGGCAAACCTGTTGTTGTCTTTCAAACTACATAACACCATGTTGGTTTCTAAAAGGCCGCCAGGAGGAGGGACATGTAACATTCACTCACTCCACATGTTAGAGCAGTTAAAAATTGTACACATTTCACAGCAAAGCCTGCATCTCCTTGCAGCTCTGACAGAATATGCTAGGCAGACGATATAGGATCTTTTCATGGCAAGCAAATCTCTTTTCTGCTGAACAGTGAGGCACTAAAGCACACCTGTGCTCCCCAAAAACTTGCAGCTGCTTTTTGTATTGCATAGCTCTGTCAGGAGGCTGTAGAAAAGCAAACAGTGTTCATTGGTACTTCCCCCCTGGTGAGAGACCCTGGTCCTTTTGACCTTAGTAGTGTCCCATGTGCTGAGGCCTTTATATTAAATTTTGAAATTAGTAGCTTTCCTGATCCCCAAATAAAGTCCTGGTCTATGATCCACAGTGTGAGGTGGTGGTGTTGTTGTGAATAAGACTGAGGAATTTATGCTAGGGAAGCAGGAGAAATTCAGAGAAGCTCTAAGAACTCAAGTGAGGACGGGGTGGTGCAATGAAAAAGTGAATGCATTGATATGGTCTTTTGATTAGTGAAAGAGCACAAAAAACAAAAGGAATGTTTCACATGAGGTTCTGTCTCCTGAGCTCCCCATCAACCTGATCTGCAACAGCCTCACAGGGCAGGAGACCTCCCAGAGCCACAGACCAACTGCCATGCTGAGCCAGCCAAAACCTCTCTGCACTGCCTGCTCTCCAGGCACACCTCAGGAGCCACAGAATTTTCCACATTTTCCCTACAGTAGTGAACAGACTGTACAGTTTACATTGAAGGTGTGGCCAGCACAATACCTACCTGCTTCATCCTCAGCAAATGAGATAATGAATTTGCTGTAGGAACTGATCATTCCCGGGAAAGCACAAGCTGTTGTGCTGCCAATGCAGATATCCTGCTTCTTCCATTTATTTGTCTTCTCATCTTCCTATAAAGCCATAAGTAGACTAGATAAAAAGTAAACCTCTGTGTTTTTTGTTTCCATCATCAAAATTAGTTCCTGTCAAAATCATGCATTACTAAAACAAAAAAAAAAAGCAGTCAGTGAAGACTGATTGTTGGCTGGATTTTGGAGAAACAGAGCTGAACAAAAGCAAACTTATCCTAAGGATTCTGAAATGGAGGAAATTTAGATTCCAACAAAAATGTCCTTGTAATAGTAAAACACAGAACTTAGTCTATATCCAAGTTTCTCATTTACTCCATCCCAAAAGGGTTTGGGATGCTCCAATATACTTACTTGCCCAGACAAAGCAAATGTGGGTACAGAATGGGAGCTGCAGAGAAAACAATCAGTCTCACCCACTCATAAAATCACCAAAACTATAAAGGCCATTCAAGCTGGGTGATTCACATCCTCTGTAGACAAAGCCTCCAGTAACTGACTTGCCCACACTGTGGCCATATGCAAATATTGGCAGAATGTCATCTGTCAAACACACAGAAATACAAAGTGAGAAAATTTACTTTCAGAGAACATCAAAAAGCAGTTGCTCAATGACACTGACAGGTACAAGAATTATTAGAAGGACCAATACAGTTTAACAAAGTGCTTAGCGAAATTTCAGTGGTAATTCAGCAGTTTACTCTGGGACAGAACAGACCCAGGGGCTTTAAGGATCTCTCTGTGTAGTTGCTTATCGAGGCTTAGTCATGATGAGCTTCCATAAAACCAAGATTCTCTGCATCAAGAAGCAATGCAGGAAGGCATCAGCCTGCAGCAAGTGTTATTTATTTGTGACTGAACCAATCATTTTAGCAGGGATCATCTTTACTGATTCCAGTATTTTTAGAGAAGGGAAAAAGATCAAAATTGCCAGTGAGCTCAATATCTTCATGGGTTCACTGACACAACACAAAACATAAATGAGTGTGCTCTCACCGTTTTATGTCGTGAGACTTGTAAAATAAAGACTCTGCCTCTGGCCATGTTAAAATTGAATTCACCCTTTCTCATATTGAATTATCAGATTCCACAGAATTTTACTTATCCTCAACTTTTTCCTTGCAATAATGTCAATAACACATACTCTGCACTTGTCTGCTCATCCAAATGTTCCAGGAACATCTGCATGACCTTGAGACCAGGTGTCTTCACCCAACTGCTTAAGGAACATTATAATAATACTCAGATCTTCTACCATGCTTTGCCAAGAGCTTTACAAAGACTACCAATTTCTGTTTTTTGAAGGCAGCAAGTGAGTTTTGTCCATCACACCCACCCCAATCAGACCCAGAGCACAGCTTCTGGGAATTCTGCTGCAGCACTTTGCTGGCTGGGACACATTGCATCTGCCATAGGGTTTGTTTCAGGGTCTCAGCATCAGCCTGGTTCTCTATCCTTAGCCACAGTCATGGCTCAGAACTTCTGAAAAAAACACAGTATCACTTTCTACTTAAATCAAATCCATTGCCTTCCTGGCTTCACTGGGAAAAGTGTCCACCAAGACACAGGCTTTGTATTTAAACACCTTGTCCAGTGCAGTGTGTGGCAGGGAATTCCCTGGATAAGCAGAGCATCATTTCATACCAACACAGCAGGGCTGGGGAAAAGGGACTTCTGCTCTTAAGAAGCAAACAAACTCCATTTAATATACAACACTGGATTATTTAGCTTCACTAGAAAAACAGTGCTATAGTCCACTAAATATACACATATAATAATCTTCTACAAGATTCCTCACCCATGGAGGAATTGTGGCAAAGCTTTTGGTCACAGCATTCAAACCCCTCCTTTGCTCTGCAGCCATAATTCCCTCCTTTAATGAGGTCAGTTTCCTCAAACCTGTTCTGCCTGACATCCCCACAGAATATCCTCCCTCTTCCCCTTTTTGTGACAGGGTCCCCTCTGTCCACTGCACAGCACCACATATTCCTGACCCTGTAGGCATAAACCTCTGGGATCAGACACGAATGGATTATCAGGAGGGATGTAGTAAGGCTTTCCATCAGGGCTTCTTCCATCCACATCAATCCTCAACACTTTCCCCAACAAAGTGCTCCTAAAGAGAAGGCATAAAAAGAAACCACAGCATGAGAGCCGTCTGAAAATACAAAAATTCCCTTCTTCTCCTTGCCCATTTTCAAAGGAAAAATTATCTGTCTAAAAGAAAAGAAAAAGGGGCTGGTATGTCTTTCAACCTGCTTAAGCCAGAAAACTCTCTTTTCTCTAAACAACTTGGTTTTCAACATGTCAAATTTTTATTTTTGAAATACTGCTTTGGACAGACTTGCAGATGCACGAGTATTTTAAGGAAGCACTCTTACTCTGTTCTTCCACATTTTTTCCTTTCCAAACCTTGTGTCTGGGTGAACAACCTCAAAGCTTTCACATGCTTGCTTACTTACTTGTTCTGAGCATTCCCAAATTTTCCAGAAGGATCTCCAGCTTTTCCTCTGTCCCCTGTGAATATATACAAATAGCCATGCACACTGAAGAGCAGCTGCCCATCATTGTGATTTGCAGCTGGTTCCTCAAGCTTCAGGAGATTCCTTAAGAAGAATTAAAAACCCCCAAAAAAGATAAGTAAGAACTAGCTTTTTTCTTACCAGGGGACAGGGCAGGTGCACACATGGCAGATAAAATAAGTGTATAGTACTGTAGTGAAACATCCTCTTCTACAGTACAAACCTCTTAGGGCAGATGTTAATTCCATAATAGATTTAAGGCCGTTACTGCTCTCTAGAAGACAAGAGTACAAGATGGAGACAGAAGACAAACCCTATTCCTGAGTATTTTCAATCCATTTTGGTTTTCTGTGTGACCTTGAGCCAACCTAACTGGTGGTTTCATAGCAGGCCAGTCACACACCTGAACCAGGGTGACTGGGAATGTGCAGGTTCTGCCAGTGGAAAGAATCATAGGATCATAGCCTGGCTTGAGTTGGAAAGCGACCTTAAAGACCATCCAGTTCCAACCCTCCTGTCATGGGCAGGGACACCATCCACTACACCAGGTTGCTCAGAACTCCATCTATCCTGGCCTTGAACACTTTCAGGGATGGGGTATCCACAACTTCTATGGGTAACCTGTGCTAGTGCTTCACCACCCTCTTCATAATATCTAATCTAAACCTTTCCCCCTTGCCCTGTCAGTGCATACCCTTGTAAATGGTCTCTGTCCATCTTTCTTGTAGGCTCCCTTCAGGTTCTGAAAGGCTGCAATTAGGTCACCCAAAGCCTTCTCTTTCCTAGGCTTAACACTCCCAATTCTCTCAGCCTGTCCTCACAGGAGAGGTGTGCCATCCCTCTGATCATCTTGGTGGCCTCCTCTGGACTCCAACAGATCTGTGTCCTGTGCTGGGGACCCCAAAGCTGGATGCAGCACTGCAGGTGGGACTTCCTGAAAGTGGAGCAGAGGGGCAGAATGCCTTCCCTTGACCTGCTGGCCACAATTCTTTGGATACAGCCCAGGACGTGTTTGGCTTTCTCAGCTGCGAGCTCACATTGCTTGGCTCATGGTTCAGCCTCTCACCCACCAGCACCCCCACGTATCTCTTGGCAGGGCTGCTCTCAGTCCCCAGCCTGTGTTGATATTGTGGGTTGGACAGGGACAGAGAAAAACAATTTCCCATCACAGCATACAGTAGCATTCAACATGAACTTTACCTTTCAGAGCTTGGATCAGCTTTGTTGGCATCAGATACCAAAACCTTCAATTCACTGATCCTGATCTTTTCCAGTCAGTTGTTAGCCATGTATGAGCAATAGATATAAAACTTCCCATTGTCCTTGTGCTTGGGGTGGAAAGCCATTCCCAGGAAGCCCCTCTCATCCCCCAGCCACAGGGTAGCCAGCCCTGTGCTCTGAATATCCAGGAATGGCTCCTCCAGGTAGCTGCCTTTGGGTACATAGACCCAGACAAGGCCCAGCTCCTCGGCTGCGGAGGTGCGGCAGGTCCTGTCAGCGATGTGGGCTGTCAGCACTGGGTTCCTCAGGCCACTGGCAACCTCAGCCAGGCACAGCTGGACACAGCCCCCAGGCTCCTCCAGTGCCAAGACGAGGCTGCAGCTTAGGCTGAGTTGTACAGCACCTGGGGAAAGCAGTAATCCTTGTCCTGGAGCTGCATCAGGTGGCAGAAGTGGCTCCTGTTCGTCTCGCAGCACTCCTGGATGTGCTTGTCACCGGTCAGCAGGTGGATGGCAGAGTAGCAGTTGAGGTGAAACTTGGAGCAGCAGTCAAAACAAAGCCCTGAGAGGCTTCTTAGAGGGGTCCGTGGGTTTTCTGCATCATAGAGATGCGCAGCATACGGAGAACATTCCTAGGAAGTAAAAGAAACTAAAGATTTCCTAAAGATGAGGCTGTGGACACTCATGCAGGAGAAGCTGAGACACCTTAAGGGGAGCAAACTGGTTAACAAAATGAAAGATTAGCAATGCAGACAACATAAAGAGTCACCTATGAAATGGAGCAGTAGACAGTCACTCAGAATGTGGCCAAAATTGTCTTAGAGATCAGTAGTAGTTTCCTTTATCAAAGCATGGTCAGCTGGACATAAATTCTTCCCAACAGAAGTACAAGTGTGGAGGCTGTGGATTCTCCACTCAGTAAAGTGGGATTGAGCAGTCCTGGGGGGAGGTAATCAGAGCAGGGAAACAACCTGACAGAGCCCTGGAAATATCACAAGTGACATTGAGAAGATGGATAGGGCTCACTTTCCCCCAGAATAAAAACCAGGGAGTATCAGATGAAGGCAATAGGGGCCAGGTTAAAAAAAGCTAGTGAAACACTGCCAGAAGAAACTGTAGGTGCTAAAGATGTACATTGATTAAATATACAGGCTAAATTAATCTGATACACGCACAGTATTACTGAAGCAGACTGTAGGTGAGATTCAAATAAGTAAATACCATCTCAAGCAATTCCTGTGGATATCATTGACTCTATCTGTGATCATCAGGAAAAAAATACTGTAGGCAATATTTTCAGGTGTAATAGATCTAAAATTATGTTATTTCAAATATTTTTAAGTGTTTAGCTATGTAAAATGTAGGGTAAATTCTGAAAATCAAGCATTGTGTTTGAATTTGTACCTAAATTTAAACTCCCGTCTTGCAAACATTCTGGGCCAGAACTTCTGTAAAACGTTTCCATTAAAATCCCACTTCTATTTTAATCAGCACGAAGTTGCAGAAGTTAAAGCAGATGAGACTGCATTCTATGGAAATATTATTTTACTGGTTTTCATGCCAGCAGCCCAAAACAATCTATCCAGATCTTTCATTTGGCACAGATGGAGGAGAGTAAGTACATGCACAGTCCAGGAAAGAACTACTACATTAGTAACTTTTCTGCCTCATTAAAGAAGTTCACTTCATTAAACAGAATTAATTTTAAAACCTGGACAGTTATACAAGCATTGAATTTATTTTTTTTTTTTTGTGCAAGTAGCAGCCTTTCCAGGACATTTAATATGAAGACTACAGACCCTGATTTCAAACTTCACAAGCAAGTTGTTCTCTTTGCTTACAGCAACACCCAGAGGCCTTTGGCCATATTAAGAACAGATATGACTTGTAAGGAGTAAAATCCTTACAACTTTTGAATGGTGTAGGAGGTTTTCCACTCCTCATTGTTGCCATTTGGTTACCAGAAAGCAGCACAGAATGACCCGGTTTCTGTTGCTTCCACAGCATATCTGTAAGGAACCTCTCCCTCTTCCCAAATCAAAAGTCTCCAGCCTTGCAAAGGGGTACTAAGTCCCCCAGGCTTGTCCTTGCAGTCTGACCCCAGTCCCAGCTAGCAGAACCACACCATTTTTCCTGTGTTTAAGGTCTTCCCAGATTGAGGAAGGGCACCACCAGGCCCTGAGTGCCATCCCCAAAAGTAAAAGCTTCAGCTGAGTGTCCTTGTCTTTTTGTTCTCTCAGTCCTCTTCTGAAGTGATTCCTTCATTAATACCTTTGAAAATATTTTTAATTTCACTCAAATAAGTGTGAACAGAGTCCAGGTCCTGGACCAGCAACCTGAGAAGATAAAAATAGAAAATCAACTTCCTCTGAAACAAGGCATATTCTCAGTGCCTCTGAGCTTCCTCAGCTCTGTTCTGCAGCAGAAAGGTCTCCTACAGTTCACCCTCCTAAAAGTGGAGCAGCATCCCTGGGCAGCTGCCATGCTTTTCCAGCCATGGGGCTTCCCACACAGTTGTTTCCCTGGCAAAACAACACCTGCAGCACATGGACCCAGCAAGGCACACGAGAGGGAGGCTGTTCCTCAGGGTCTCCATAAACTCCCAGGATTAGGTGGCCTTGCAGTCTCTGTTGGTTGTCTGCACTCAAGCATGAAGGAAAATTAATCTCATCACTTTATAAAACCAACAAACCAGAAATTGCTAAGATCACATTGATACTTCTGCTTTGTTACTTTCTCTTAAGAGTGTGCATTCAGCAATCAAATCAGGCCTCAGATTAAAACTGGTTTTAAAAGTCTGGTGCTCTCCCTGCACTAGCTCCCATCCTGTGGCTTGCAATCAGCTTGAACAAGGCTTAATTGGGCTTTTTAATTTTTTTTAAGCCCCTCCTGTAGCAGTTTTCTGAATAGGGAAGCATCCTGTCAGCCACCAGGCAAACAGGTGCTCTAGCACACATAGCAAGGTTTGCATCCAGGGAAATTTTCTAGGCATGCAACTTGCACTACACCTCTTTGAGAATATAAAAGTTTTCAGAGCTTCATACTCAGTTTTTAAGCTAAATCCTGGAATAACTCAGCTGAGGGTCAGAGTCTAAACCTCTAAGTGCTTAGAACAAGTGTAGGTAGCTAAAATAGACCCAGATCCTGCCAGATGTAGACTGAGCTCTACCAGCAGAGACAAATTTCTTTGCATGCCTCTTCTATCCTGTTAGTTTTGGAGAGACATGTATCTGGTTTAGAGTGCCAGCAGGAAACCCATGATCCAGAACACATCCCTGTTGAGTCCTCTGACATTAAGGAACACAGAGCTGCACTGCCAGTGTAAGGTGAACTCCATGGCCTCCTCCTTGGTTCTGCAGGGCCAGTGAAACTTCTTCAGTTGCCAAACCCAGCTTCCTCTGGGTAATCTCAGCAACCCCCTCATTACCACACCAGGAAGGTTGTCTGGTTTTTACTGGGATTTGGCACTGAAGGAACACCTGACTGAATGAGCTGCTTTGTTACCACACATGGCTACTGCTCTGATCTCCCCCAAATATGTGAAGTAATGCTGTCTTTGCTAAATTAGAGCAGCTACTATTCAAGTTTATCAATAAACACCTACACCACTTTCTTAAAATTTGTTTTGTTCCAAACTATGAGGATGCTGTGGAGGTGGCAGAAAGGAATTCCATTTCTTCCATGTGAATTCAGCAGCAATTTGATCCAGCAAAGTGACTTCATTAAAGCAAAACCATTTGGTAGATCTTTGCTCTTTTCACTAATTCAGCAGACAAATAATATCTGGCAGACAACCCAGTCTCATTTCCGTGGTTGTTGCCAACATGACCAGGGAGAGCAACACATATCACAGTCAAAATTCCTCCTCACAGATTCAACAGCAATCTTACTCTAAAAAACAGGAGAAGAGTAATAGCTTACAACTTTGAAAATCCGTAAAAAAATAAGTGTGGTTTGGGGTTTTTTTTTCTGCAAAATATACCTAGAACAAATGCAAAATTGTATTATGCCCCACAGAATGAGGAATCAAAGTAACAATAGTAATTTAATAGTGTTTTTTCTACCTGAATCATGTAGAAAAACCCCAGTCAACACCAGTTTTTCTGCTAGAATCTATAACACATCTTTTGCTGGTTTACCAACTGTAAAATGACAGAGAACTCTGCTCCTACTTTTTTCAGCCCTGGTGCTGAAGAGGTGTATCCCCCACCCCAAAGAGATGCCAGAATCTTGCAAGCATCCAAAAAGAGTGGAAACATTTTGGTACACAGATAACATTTTAGAGCTCAGGAAATACCAACTTCAAGAGTTTTGTATGGTTTTAGAAAGACTAAGTGTGTCTTTTGGCTGCTTTGTGTTTCAGCATGCAGTGAGTGCAGCTTGGCATGAATAACAGTTGCTAAAAAGGCAGGTGGGTCCTGCCCTGTGATTCCAGGGATGCAGGGGAGCTCAGGCAGAAAAGTGCCTTTGGTCTTTCCTCCCTGCACACTTTCCATGAGCCAGGTGGGCAGTGGGGAGATAGCACTGATGAAAACACTGTGACTGCAGCTCTGGGACCTTGCAGCAGCTCTGTGAAACCACTGCCTGTGAAATTTTTTTACTTTGACAAGCACAGCATTTGGAGCATCCTCAGCAGGAACACAACCAAAAAACATCCTCCCTGCAGTCCAGAGATCCAAACACTCTGCCTCTAATTCCCCTATCATTTGGTTCTGTAGAATTTGTAATCCAGCACCTTGCAGCTGCAAGCAGAGGGTAAATACTGATCTATAATTCTCTCCTTCATTATGGGAAAATCATCATCCTCACCAGGCAATGTTTCCATAAACCCTTATTGCTAGCAAATGTCACTATATATTCTGATTCCAGTGATGCACCTTACACCAAGCACTTTGCAAAATGCCTGCTGAGGATTAAGTGCCATTCCCCTGCCAGCCCACCCTTCCCCTGCTCCCACACCTCCCTCCACAGCAGCACAGCTGTCAGAACCACAACTGACCCCCAAACCAGCCCAAAGTGTAGGATACAGATGTTATTTTTCCTCCGTACCTGACACAGGGTATCTTCGATGTATGTCCCACACAGTTTATGCCCCTGGGGATCCACGTAATCCACAATGTCCCAGTATTTTGCTGCAATGCTGTTGTCTCTCTCCTGGGCACAGCAGCCAAAGTTTCCATAGGCAGATCAGAACTCCAAGGGCAAAGGGGGCTGGAAAGGCAGCCCATAATCCAGACACTGAGGATGTCCCAACAGAGTGCCTGTCAGGCACAGCAAGGAGAGGCAAACACACACTTGTGAGCAAGGAAAAGAAACTCCAGAGCTGCTGCTGCTCTTTCCAGCCTGTGGCCAAGCATTCACTTCCTTCAGTACAGGTTTCTTGAGGTCAAGCATATTGAAATCCTGGACTTCTTCATAGCATGGTTCATTCATCTTCTCTGTTTTATTAATCACCAGTCCCAGAGCTCAGCATTCCCTGAGGTTTGCTTACATTCCCTCTTCCTTTCTCTCTGAAGTTTACTACTTGGCAGCAGAGACACCCTCCAGGCTGCCTCTTTGGTATTTCACACATCACAGGGCTGAACCCTCCCCTCTGGACATTTCTGCTGCCCCTAGAAGCACTCATAAATCTAATCCCTACACTTTAGGTTAAAATGGCTGAGAAATCCTTCACACAGAAATATGAACAACAAAAACATCAGATGTGATACCTATATACACAGAACTTGATAATCTTTACAAGACACAAGTGAACAATTTTCAGTTCCTAACTACCATTTTTCTCAGCTTTTGAAATGCACCAAACCTGGGTCTGGTTCCAAAAAAAGACTGAAGAGGGGTCCTAAAATACAATCAACTTAAGGCAGCAATTAACCATAGAAACAAGTGACTTCAGAGATAGTGCTGTTACCCACAAATCCAGGTATACATTCAGGGTGAAAATGAGAAGAAATTCAGGAGTGAAGGAGGAAAATTTCATTTAAGGCACCAGCACAACCTCAAATTGACTGTGATGATATTCTGCAGTATTCCTGTATTTAAGCCAATTGATTTTTGTGGGTTTGATCCCACTTGACATTAAACTGATTTAAAATGCAGGAGACCTTTGCACACTTTCCCCTCTGGTGAAACATGCTTGAGCAAGCCCTTCCCATCAGCTAGGGCTGCAGGTGTTTGTACACAGTGTACTCAGCCTGTGCTGGAGGATGACACTTCCCTAAATTTGCTCTTCCATAAGCAGGACAAGATAACTTTGATCACAGCCACGTGGAAAGGGAGCTATTTCTTTCATGCATGATTAAAAAAAATCCTTACAGAAGCTTTGCCCACAGGATGGGGAAAAATATTGATAGGAAAACCAAATCTAGAGCACAGAATTCAAAGCCAAAGATGACCATTGCAATCCACTAAGAGTTACTACATTCCAAGTAAAACACACAGGCTTGAAAACACAGCGTGCACAGAGCGATTTGTACAGAAATTTCACTCCACATTAGTGATCTGCTGGTTTGTCTCAGGTGCAAGCACTGTGGTGTCAGGAAACAGCAAGTTTCTTGCAGGGCATGGAAGAGCAATGCTTGGGACAGTTACACAAAAGCTGTGACTGTGCTCTTGTACTTGCTGACTTCAGCATGACAGTTCTAACACCCGAAGAGGAATGATCCCCCGCAGCAATCCTGCTTCCCGAGGTCACAGGAGACAGCTGGAAGCACCACAATGGATTAGCAGATTTTTCAGACACCAAGTTCCTCTTTATCTTCTCATTCTCCTTATCTCCACCCCAACCTCTGATGCTTTGTTTCACATTTCATCCTCAATAGAGTCTCAACTGCTGCAAAGCACACCCATCTCCCACAGGAAGCTGAGGGGACAAAAGGAAATTACATGGGAGCTCTCACCAAGCACCAGGGCTCCCAGCATTCAGCTTTTAAACTACTTGTGTTGGGTTAATGATAAAAGCTCCTCTGCACACCCACAAAGGAACACAGACAGACATTGGAAAGGGGAAGCCCAAGCAACACCCTGCTGGGATGCTCTCAGGGTCATCACAGGAGAGTCACCAGCCCATCAAAGTCCATCTTTACAAGTCCAGGGGAGCAGAGGGGCACAATGGCAGGCAAGAAGCCAATTAAAGACTCCAGGGAAGGGACACCATGTGTCTGGAAGGGAAGGGACACCAGCTCTGCCAGGACTGTCCCAGGACAGCTTTAGGCCAATGTCCAGGCATGAACCCCAGTGAGGAGCAAGTCTGGATCATCTCTCACCTACGGAGGGGTTGCTTCCCAGGGCTGGACACCTTATGGGATGCTGGGGAAGAAGATCTTGAAACTTCACAATCTAAATTAAAATAGTCCAAACCCAGCTGAAGATCTCCAGCACAACCCCCTGACTATTACACAGTGAGGCAGCAGCATTCTTAGGGAGTCAGAAGTAAAGGAGCACTAGGGTTGGGAATGATGAGTAATTGCCTTTTACAAAATATAGTTACAGCAAGTATTTCACTCAATGTTTAAGACACATTGGCTTAAAGCACTTCTCACAAGACCCTTGTGAACCCAGACCAAAATCCCAGATAAACACTGAGTTTTTAAAAGCACAGCTGTACTTACCCATAAGCTACTCTGCTGCTAAAGACATCTTTATTTCAGTCCCAGAGGGAGATTAAAGCACTTCACCCTCCAGAATTCTACAGATCTGGCATTAAACCAGAAGCAGTATGTGGAAACCATTTCGTTGTTGTTTTCAAGCAAACTGGAATTCTGGTTTGTGATAACACATCAGTGTTTGCTTTCCAAACACAGCAACACTGCACATTTCAACTCATGGGCACGACTGCAAAAAAAAGTCTCTTCCAGCAGGTAGAGAATGCCTCAGTATTTCTGTGCCTCTGCTCTTTCAAGATGTATTTGAAATCGACACTGTTTGCACTTCACACAAATACGAGAGTAACATTACAGAAATTCTTTGACATTATCAGTTGATTTATATCCATTTTATTATAAAATAAATACAAACCAAAGCGTTTTTACATAAATATATATATAAAAAGTTTGAGTCAATAGGGTCTGCCTAGAAGTTTTGGAGTAGCACCAACACAGAAGTCAGTTTTACAGAGAGGAAAAAGTACACCAAGAAGCTTAAGGACACCTTCTCATCAAGGCTGAACAGAGGAATCTGGAGGACCAGATATTCTCAGGTAGACAGGATTGTGTTTGTTCACAAACTTCTTCAGCATCCGAAACCTTTTCAGCTGAGCTTTGCAGCCTTGGTGTGATACATATTTAAAGTATTTGCAACCTAAGGAAAGAAAAAAAACAACACTAAGTTATACCATGATACAAGAAAATACAAAATGCTTTCATTGTTTAAATAATATGCAAACAGCTAAAAACCTTTTCAGTAATTAAAGGTATTAAAATTCAAGACATGCTCATTAGAGACATAACTGCAGCATTAAATAATCTATTCTCACTTAGCCCAGCAAACATTCTACATGTATCTAAATGCCTGTTATCTTGCAAAGTACTTTTTTCTCTTTCATTTTTGCTCAGCAAATTAGATCAGAAAGTAAAATTTCAAGAGTGTAAAGCAGCATTGATATCATACATTTATTTATTATGCTAGATAAGGAAAATAGAGGGTCACATTGACACCAGTAAGTACTGAAACTTCATTCAAGAAAATCTGAACTGGAATGATTTTATTAGCCATTTGGAAATAAAAGGGAGATATCTGATACCACTGAAAGCAAAACAAAAAATATCCCAAGAGCTTCCAATATGAAAAACTGTTCTACGAAGTGCAGAAGAAAAAGTTATAGAAAAGCTGACAATGAAGAAGTTGCCTATCAACCAGAAGTCCAAACCAGTGCATAAGCCACTGTCTCCACACCATATTCCCATTCTTAATTTAGCAGCTGATTCTTGGCCTGATCCTCCCCTTGGTTTTGGCAGCATTTCAAATAATGCTACTAAAGAGGTAATGATCTTCACCTTCTTACCAAACTGCTGATGGTTTTCATTCAAGAACCTCCCTCCTCTTTTCTGGATTACAACATCTCCGTGGTCCTTAATGACCAGCTGACCCCCAGTATTGCTGAGACACTGCCTAGGTTGGCATCCAGCAAGCAAACTCCCTGCAGCCCTCACAATATTCCCTCAGGAGGGTGTTGTGCATTTTTGGAGTTATGGTTTGAAGGTCAAACAAGACAAATAGTATTGTGACTGCTCAATAAGGCCAGATAAAACTATAAGACCAGTTCCCTCACTGTTAAATATCAAATCAATTTCAATACCTTCCACATTCAGCTCCAAAGACAAGAATCTGTTTTAGAGGGAAGAAACTGCATTTCTTCCAGGCAGCAGATCAACTGCATCCCATGTCATCCCATTAGGGCTAGAACTAGACATTATTTCTGTTCTATGTGGTGAAAAGGAAAGAGAAAATGTGTACCCTTTCCCAGTAGGATTCCAGCCACCAGAGCCTTTTCATATGAAAGGTTTGCATTTTCCTGCCAGTTCCTTTTTGCCAAGTACCGGCTGAAATGGAAGGCTGGCCACCAGTCCTTCCTGGAGTTCCACTCTTGCTTGATCCAGTCAAGATGCTTCTCAGAGCTGGAAAAAGGTTAAACAAGTTACAGAAAAGGTTAAATTGTGATGGAAAGATTATTAGGAGACACTGAATGATATAATCAGCTTGCTACGAATCTCCTAAATTGCCAACAGACACAGTGCCTTTATACTGAAACCAAAACACTAATACAAGCATTTTTATATAAAACTAATAATTCTTTTAATCCCTGGCAACACTTGTGAGGCTGGAAGTGATTTCTAGTAGTCTTATTGAGCCTTGGCAATACCACAGATGATGGTGTGAAATGAAGCAAGTCTTTCACTTGTGTGCCAGTTTGTCAATAGCAATATGGAAGTTTCTCAACAAATGAGTGGCATGAAGGGGTTGCTTTGTCCTTAGGAAAGGTTTGCTACTCCAGCCATACTCAAAGACTAACTTATCCCAAACAGTTACTACTGGTAGGCAATAAGGCCCTTAAACCAAGCATTTCAGCCTTAAACCAAGCATCTCAGCAACACAAACTCCTTGCAGCCCCTCAAGGGAACCTACAAGAAGCACGAAGAGGGAGTTTTTGCAAAGGGTAGCTAGAGACAGGACAAGGAGGAATGGCTTTAAACTGGCAAAGGACACATTTAGATTAGATATTAGGAAGAAATCTTTCACTCTGATGGTGAACCCTGCGTCTGTTTTGCCCAATATAGTATTTGGTGAGTGGTGTCTCCCTGTCCTGCTCTCAACCCATGAACACTTTGCTATATTTTCTCTCCCCATCCAGTTGCAGAGGGGAGGGATAGAGCAGCTTTGGTGGGTGAAGGCATCCAGCCATGGTCAGCCCCACTGCACTGCTCTAGTGGGAGGTGTCCCTGCCCATGGCAGGGGGCTGGAACAAGATGATCTGAAAGGTCCCTTCCTACCCAAACCATTCTAGGATTCTATAAAACTGCAACAGGGAAGTGACATCCCCATACAGTGACCAAGATTTATTTCAAGATACTCTGAAGTCATGTATGAAAGGCAAAAATGAAGGCAAAGTTAGAGCACAGAGGGTCACTGTGTCCACTGCCCAAAGGTGGAGACTTGACACATTTGTTTCAACACACTGCATCAGAGCTACTTACGTTACAATTTGTTTCACTTGTCTTGCCAAACAGCTCCATGCTTTTGCATTTTCTTTCCAGCCAGCATAATCCAAGGCTGCAAAAATAACTTCAAGGCCCAGTCGACGTTTTTTTCTTTTCTCTGGAAAAAGATGAGGCTGATTAATGAATTACACAGATCAGGACAAACTGAAATACAGCACAAATGAAATACAGTTCTCCATTCTACCTCCCCCAAATGCTGCTACTTTAAACATAAGTTATGTTTATTGGTATAAATTTCTTTAAAAACTGAAGATTGCTCTCATTAGTTAGGAAAAGTTGGCAAATGTGTCACACATGAACTGAAAAAGGGAGGTTTCAGACAAAAGGTCTGTTTTTCTCCCTCCGAAATAAAAATCATAGAATGGTTTGGGTTGGAGAGGGACCTTAAAAATCATCAAGTTCCAATCCCTGCCATGGGCAGGGACACCTTCCATTAGACCAGGTTGTTCAGAGCCCCAATCATCCTGGCACTGAACACTTCCAGGGACAGAGCATCCACAGCTTCTCTGGGCAACCTGTTCCAGTGCCTCACCACACTGACAATCAAGAATTTCTTCCCAAAATCTCTTCTAAACTTCCTCCTGTCAGTTTAAAGCCATTAACCCTCATCAAATCAGAAGAGAGAACAATCTTTATTTATGTACATTTCACCTATCTGTTGACCTGTTGGGACACATCAAACCACAAGAAGACAGACAGCTTGGAATGCAACTGATCAGCATGGAAAAAATTATTCTTCAAATTGGAAGACTTTTCTACTAGCTTGGAGATAATGCTCCCTTAAAGAGAAGGAAAGTTTTGTTGTTTGATCAGTAACAATGAACTAAAGAATAGATCTATTCCAAGAGAAAAAAGAATAAATAAAACAGAGACCCAAAAAATGTAATGAAGACCTTGGAATTCGGAGTAGGGTGCCTAAAAAAAGTTTTGAGATCCTGCCTCTGCTTTACAATGGTTTGCTTTGCTCAGCCTTTAAAATGAGCAAAGGCATTTATTTACACAAATTTGTAAATGACTGCTCATACATCCAGCTAAGAGGTTATGGGGATTGGAAAGTTGGGATTTGAGTTCGTTTTTGGGGATTATTTCTTAAGAAACAAAACTACTTTCAAAAGCAGAAAGAAGGCTGTAGGATCATCCAGAATAGTTTGCTGAAAGTAGCATACATGAAATGAACAAAGGTGAAGACTTACTTGATTTTTGAAGCATGGTATTAAAATCTATCATTAGTTCATGTGAAGGAACAATATCGTGCAAGATCTGAAAAATAAAAGACAAACCCCAGATAGGTTATTTTAATGTGAAAGCTTTTGAAGACTTCTACCTGACCAAGAAAAGCACAGGCTTCAGAGCTTTGGGTGCCTTTAGTTCAGAAAATTAAGCCATCTGGTACTTTGGTGGCTTGATATAAAGAATGGATCTCTAGGCCCATTTTGCACATCTGTGACACTGCTCTGTGACACCATGGATAAATACCTTGATGGCTCTGGCAAACACTGCATGTGGCAAGTACAGTGTTCTGAAGGAGCAGCCCAAATTCATACCCCATGTTCCCTTTTGTGAAGGCAATGTAATTTTCTCCTTAGGACAGTTCTAGCTCCCCTGTCCACTGGTCTGTGCATTGGATCAGTTTCTGGACTTATCAAACTACTTCTACGATTTATCTCTGTTTTGTAAGAGACTCATGTCTAAAGCCACTGCTAAAATGCACCCAGAGAACTTCATACAAGTCTGCTGCAGTTTCAAAGTCTAAACCAAACAAAACAACCTTACAAACCTGTTTTTAAACAACACTTGGGCTAACAAAAGCACATTAGTGCCATCAAGTGGCAAAACATCATTTGAAAGCAGTACCAAGGGCAAGGAAAGCAGGAATTTAAAAGCTTGACCCAACTAGGTCTTGTCTGCCAACAACCAGCAAACATTAGCTTTTAGCTTTAATGCACAGCTTATTGAAAAAAAAGCAAAGAAACTAATTCCAAGACAGGATCAATATGTGAAAGAGCAGGCAGTTAATGACTTGTACAATATTGCAAAGATCAAACTGCAAGAGAAATCAATGCATGCTATGCACAAGACTGCTGATACAGACCTCTGGAATCATGTGAACATGTTCTCTGAACTTGCTTACTGACTTTAAGTGATATGATGTACCAGCTAAAGGCAAAACAAGAACTGGAATTCAAGGACAGTAAAGGATTCTGCTCCCTCCCACTAACTTCCCTCAAAGAATACAATAGGATAAGTAATGTAACAGAGCTCAAGCAAGCTGTCAGACCACTACAAGACTGACACAGGGTGTATCTCCTAAGGGACACCTACCTTCAGTGCAGATATGAGGGATTTCTTTGATTCACTGTGCCTCTTGAGGAACTGGCAGAGGTAGACATGAGCATTGGGGTTAGCAGGGAACTTGGAGTTGTAGGCATATTCATTTAGCACCTGGTGGGCCTCCTTGTGGTCTCCATAGAACTCCAACAACTGGAAGTCAAGTCTGCCATTAGTTTGTCAGATACAGGCAACCAAACTCTGACAACTGATTTTGGACTGCCACAGAGCCATCCAATAGCACAGTCTGTATCTAAGAGTGCAGCATATTAGGTAATGCATATAAGATTATTCATATTAGATAATTAGATAGTCATCTGTCTTAATTCTACTGGCTACTCTCAGCACACAGAACCAAGAATTCACACACGGAAGCTACTCTGGGAGAAAATGCCTTTACACCTATTTAATTGTCAAAGGATCACCATCACTTGCTCACTGAAAAGAGATGCTGAAGGCACCTGCCATATCTCTAAAGACAGAACTTGGCAGATGCCAGCCAAGGCACCTCATCATCATTTTCCTGCCAAGGAAAATTCTTAAGACGTGCTTAGAGAAGTCAGAGCTTATCAGTGTTTACAAAAACTAAAAGATCTCTTTAAAATTATTAATTCTTCATTACAAATCCTAAGCAGATATTTTAAAAACCCAAACCAAAACACAGAAGGGCTGCATATTTGGCATCTCTAACATTTTGTGTATCCAGAGAAAACACTGCCCTGCCAAAAATCAGAGAAAGTGTTTTCAGGAATTTAAACTAAAGCAGCTATGCTCCAATTTCTGCAGCACCACAGAAACAAAACATGTAAGCTGTTTGTCTATTTCTTTTTCTTGACAATGCACAGATAAAAGTTCTTTTTGTACTCTGCTCAAGCTCTGCAGCTCTACCAGGAACACACTGTGCTCTACATCAAAGCCAGTGACTGGCACATACAAATGTGTTGCTTTTGAAATACTTTGTTTTCACTCACAAACACAGAAAATAATCTGCTTATGGGCATCTTAATGAAAACTAGACAGGGAAACACAAAAGGAAGCCATCTGTAAAACATGCCCTTACATCCACATAGCATTTCACAAAGATGTCCCAGACTCCAGGCATTTTAATAATCTCCTTCAAGTTGACTGCTGCCTTCCGAAAGTAACCGTGCATTTCCTGCTCCACAGCCAAGTCTGAAAATCCATCCTCACCTACCAAAACACAAAGGAAGGTCACAAAGTTATTAACTCTGCCAAGCACAGGGTTCTTGAAGTGCTGCACCTAAGGGATGATCACATTTTGCTAAGCCAGGACTCCAGTCAGAGAGCTTTTAAGAAAAGAGTCCTCAGTATTGAAACAAGAAATTTCCTCCACTCTTCATCATTCAAATTTAGAATCAATCACAACTTATGGAACACAATGATTTGTACTCCAAGAGAAGATGCTACCAGTACAAGGTCCATAATCCAAATTCAACATCTGGTTTTCAGGGAAACAGAAGATCTAGTGTAAGTGATAAAATACTGCCAGTAGGTATATATAGAACCAGATGTGACACATGTAGCAACTTCCACATCTTTAAGGAAGCTGAAATTCAAACACAAGTGTTGAGGGCTTTGCTATCACTCAGCATTCCAGCAGCAATCAAGCACTTGCACACCTATTAAGCCACTGCTTTATGGGAATTCATTCCTTTGATCATGATTTTAGGTGATGCTGGCTAGACATGGGGAGGAAGAGTTTCAGAAATGCATTTCAGGGCACTTCAGAAAGTGCTATTTTGGCACCACCATCCCTGCTGATACAGAATTCTGTACCAGCCACACCAGCACACACTGGAGTCTAGTAAAGGAAAAGGTGTCATTGCAAACCATGGCACCTGCATGAGCAAGCTGAAGATACAGCTCAATCCAAAAAACACTTACCCTGCTCTAACAGGATGTTCCTCTGCTTAGACCAGCTGTAGTAGTCCAAGAGTCCCCTGTAAGCCTGAACCAGCTTCATTTCCTTATCCTGAATGGCTGTTTGCTCTCCAAACCTCCAGCTCTCTGCCAGGGACAGGTTCTGGTAGGCTTCATCTATTTGCCCATTACAGAGGAGATGAAAGACATGCTCCAAGCAGACCTGCAACCCAAACAGTCCAAACCACAGCGTTTCACACTCAAATGCAGAGATTCTCAGCAGTACAGCAAAGTTCTCCACACACATGTGGAGAGAAAGAGGAGACTTACTGACGTGCATAAAAAAATATTGCCAACACAGGTAATGAAGAATTAAAATTATTTGTGTTGTCTCAAAAACCTGCTTGTCTTTAACAAGTGCTGTATTTCTTTCAGAAGATCTAGAAATGACCTGAGGAAATGCAGCTGGGCTGCATTTGCTGATTTTTCAGAGCACCTGAAAGAGGGATGTCCTACCACCCTCCACGTTGATTGGGCATCATAAGATAAAAGCCTAAACCTTCAGTTAGCTCCAGAAAACCCTTGTATGGAACTTCTTTTGAGGACCTTTAACAACAGAATAAAAGACAGAAGCACCATCCCAAGTGAGAAACAGCCAAGGAAACCAAAACAATATAGGTTTGAGTGAACTGCCACAGGAAAAAAAACATTAAAAAACCCTACAGCTGTGTGACACAGGTGTGCACAACATACAGTTTTATAATCAGATTAGCTACTCAAAAAGTGAGAGGGTAATGAGGCAAAATTTAAGTACAAATGTTTAGTTAGGAGCACAGTGGTCAAATTAAAGACTGGAAATAAAACTTGGCAGGTAATTACTTGTATTTACATGTCATTGAGACATGCATGAAAATGAATTTGACTGTTTCAAATTCAAATTAAAAGCTTAATTAAAGGGTTTTTAAGCACTTCTAAGGACTGAGAACATGCATCTGTGATCAAACACACAGACCAAATGAGATAAGGTTGGGTATAAAATGACCTTCAAATATCATGCAATTGATAATTCAAACATTTGGTTTGAATTTTTTTGACACTAAATGTCAGTAGGACATTTCAAAAGAGATTTGGAAATCAATATTCAAGTAAGTGTTCAGGTAAATGTGAAAAATCATCAGGCCTGCTTTAAGTACACTTACTTTCAAATACCTTTTTACTCCTAAAGTTTTCATCTGTTCCATGAAACAGTTGAACTCTTTCATGCTGCTTTGGGAATGATGCCACAAAATTTCAGTTCCTATTCTCCAAATCATCTATTAATGGGGAGAGAGAAAATCAAAACCAACCTTAGTACAAAAATGGCAACAGACACCACATATACAGTCTTACTAAACTTACAGTTACTGTAGGACATGAAAAATGTATATGTGATCTGCAAATAAAAAAATACTACAGAGCATTAACTACAGCTATAGTAACCTACCTACTCAGGCAGTGGGACTTTTAGTGTCATTCAGTGGGTGGTTCAGAATTGATCATTATAAATGCAGCATTCCAGAAGAGCTTATGAAAAGTGCATGCCAGAGGGTTCCTTCTCCCTACACTGAAAAATTATGTTCTTCTTTGATATGACCCCACTAAGACACCAGAATACACATCTGGTGTATAGCTTAATAGCAAAGATTATTTACAAGCTGATGTAGCTCCCCAACTGCATGCACTTGTTTCCAAGGTCTGCAAGCTAGCCATATTTAAGTACTCCATTTATTTAAAAGCTCTGATCCTTTTCCTTCCACCTGCTTCCATCTCAACACCAGCAAGGAGATTTGCAGCTACTGGAAGAGCTGGTAACAACCCAAATGAGCCACCAGCTTGCAAACAGATTCTGACTCATGGCATGCCAGAAACAAAAACATTTACTGCTTTTGCATTTTAGAAGACTACTTGGACTTCTCATAGATACACTGCTGATGGAGTGAACTTATATCAAGCCAAGTTTTCTTCTGTTGTGTCAAGGACCTATTTAAAATAGAAATCAAGCTTGTGATATGCTAATTAAGACAGATGTTTGTCCTGAAGTATACAGATGCTGCTTTGCAAATATTTTTTCAACTGCAAAAGAACCCAAACAAGGAACATGGGCTTACCTCTGATGGACCAATGTGTTCTCTGGAATAATCCTTCTCTAGTGACTCAACATAGCAGGCCAGGAATTCTGCAGCCCTTTTCCACTGCTTTTGGAGCAGGGCATCCTGAATGTAACTTAAACATGCTTCCTTGCTCTTCTTGAAGTTTAACTTGTGTTCATTTGAAGATACTAAACAAACAAACAAAAAATCAACTGAGCCCACAGCTGTCACAGCCCTTATTCAGACAGCCACTTGCTCTCCATTTCAAAGTCTTTCATGTATGGACACTACAAGAAAGTCATCTTGTCAAAAGAGTCATCTTAAGCTCTGTGGTTTTGAAGATAAACACACCTGTTAGTCCACAGGGAAGCAAGACTATGGGAAAAGCTGGAAATGTGATATGAAGTGACATTTTCCATAAGCAGCACACAGCTGTGCTTGAAATTTCCATTCATTTGAAACAGTGAATAGCTGATTATGTCACACTACTGCCCCACTAGAATGAGGGAGCCATGGTGCTTTGATAACTTCACAGTACATTTTGTCATATTTGGGGGACTAGTCTCTTCACTTACTAATCATCACCTAAGTTTGTGATCCCACGGTGCTGCAGATTTGCATGCACACAAACAGACCATTCCAGTACCAAAGGCTAAGCAATTCCCACAAAAATAAATGTAGAGAATTATTCTCATTTGAGTACAAGGCTGCAAAGAGGCCACTTGGCCTTTTTATATCAATAGTGGTTCAATTTCCACTGAAACCAGCATGAAACTGAAACTTCGTTCCCATGAAGTCTGTTTAAAGCTCACGGCTGTGTGACCCTACAACAACACTCATCCATAAAAAGCCACCTGAAGGCACATGAAGAAATCGCCAAGACACCTCCTACCTGGATGCTGTAGGCAAAGGAACAACTCAAACAATGGCTAAGTCAGACAGAGCCATTAGGGTTGGAAGGGACCTCTGGAGATCACCAGTCCAACCCCCTGCCAAGGCAGGATCACCTGGGGCAGGTGATACAAGGACATGTCCAGATGGGTTCTGAAAATCTCCAGAGAGGGAGGAGACATGCATGAAAATGAGATCCAGAGAGATCCACGACCTCCCTGGGCAGTCTGTTCCAGTGCTCTGCCACCCTCAATGTAAAGACCTCCCTCATGCTGAGGCGAAACTTCTAGAGCTTTAGTTTATGGCCACTGCACCATATCCTGTTGCTGGGCACCACTGAAAAGTCTGGCATCATCCCCTTGATGCACCTGCCTTTGAGATATTTGTACGCATTAATGAAATCAGTCTTCTCCAGACTAGAGAGGCCCAGCTCCCTCAGTCTCTCCTCATAAGAGATGTTCCAGACCCCGAATCATCCTTGGTGCCCTCCGCTGGACTCTCCCCAGGAGCTCCATGTTTCTCCTGTCTTAAGGAGCCCAGAACTGGGCACAGCACTCCAGACGTGCCTGGAGTTCTCTATCAGGGCTGAGCAGAGCGGCAGGACCACCTCCCTTGACCTGCTGGCAATGCTCTTCCCAATGATACCATGGGCCCTCCTGCCCGCAAGGGCACACCGCCGGCTCATAACATAACTACGGTTATCCCGGACCCCTTTCCCGGCGCTAGCGGACAATTTAGCGGATGGAAGCTGAAACTCTGCGCCACCATTCGCACGGCAGCACGAAGGAGTTCACACAGAACGCACAAACGCTCCGCCCTTACCCGGCTGCGGCGGCAGGAAGGGCAGATGCAGGGGTGGCTGCAAGGCCGCCTCAGCGGCGGGGCTCCTCCTCCTCCTCCTCCTCCCCGCCACCACCACCGCCGCCGCCTCCTCATCCTCCTCCTCCAGGAAGCTGTCCATGGCGCCGCGAGCAGCCTGGCTCCGACCTCACCTTGCAGCTCGGGGGGGCCGAGCTGAACCGAACCCGGGAGCTCAGCCGGAACCAGCCGGGCAGCAGCTGTGCCGCCCCTTCACGGCGGCGCTTCCCGGCAGGAGCGGGGGCGGGAGGTCCCGA
>JANPWX010000271.1:756496-770263 GCA_024734555.1 Trochalopteron elliotii
CGCGCTGCGCCGCCGCCGCCGCGCCCGACCTGGGCCGCCGCTTCGCCGAGCGCAAGCGCTGCGCCGACCTCGAGTGCAGCAGTGAGTGGGGGCGGTGGGCACGGCCCCGGAGAGGGGATTGTGGGCGAAGATGCCTCCGGAGGCTCTTCCCGAAGCTCTCTCCTTCCGCCGGCTCTGGCACGGGAATTGGGGAGAATCGGGGAAACGGGAACGCGACGCCCACGCGCGCCGTCCCTCTCTCCTCGGCCAAGTTTTCAGATCCCCGCAGCTCTGTGTTCGGGTTTTTTTTCCCCCCTGCAAAGCCCTCTAGTGATAAACCCGCTCTCTGGGTGTTCTCTGGGATAATTTCAGGACCGATTCGCTGGGACACAGATGTCATCTTTCTGATTTAACATTAATAACTAGCGCACCCCTGAAGTGTAGTTCTCCAGTGCTTTGTCGAGCCCTCGTCTTGACTAGAATGCTTGATTTTCTTTTCTAGCTATAACTTGCCTTTTTTTTTTTTTTTTTTTTTTAGCTGTAACTTGGGTTGGTTGTTTGTGTTAATTATAGCTAAAAATTTCTTAGTTATACTTTCAATTTTGTTCTTATCTCTTGGTCCAATCTGGAAAATAGCGAAGCGGTGCATGCGAGGAGGTCTTGTTTACTGCTAGTTAGCAAAGACACTTTTCATGTATGCTATTTTTTAAGTCATACTCTTCTCTTTGTTTTCTTTGGACAGTGTTAATGTGCCGAGGGAAGGCCATGCGGGATTTTAAAGGTCCGGATTGTCGCTTTGTAAATTTTAAGAAGGGAGAAGCAGTGTATGTATATTATAAACTAATAGGAGAATCAACTGAGCTTTGGGCTGGAAGTGTAAGTACTGTAACACATTTCTTTTGTTTGCTCTTCTTGGTAATCTTTTTTAATTCCTTTTGCCTTGTGAGAGAATGCTTGGAGTTTTGAACATGGCTAAATAACACAGTGAATGCTGCTTTGTCATGAGGCCGGTGGGAACTGGGATGAGGTTTGATCAAACCTGAGTGCTGTGAAAAATGGGCAACACTAATGTGTCTAAAAACCGCTAGAAAACTGCCTTTGTGTTGAAAACCTCCTATGGCAGCACTGTCAGTGGTGGTGGCCACAGGCCTACCTGGGAGCTGAGCCTCCCTTCCCACTTAGGGAGGCTTAAGTCTCTGCTTGTGTTCTCCCATGACGTGCTCTCATCCTGCACTCTGTAATCCTTC
The DNA here is from genome assembly GCA_024734555.1 of Trochalopteron elliotii. NCBI lineage: Eukaryota > Metazoa > Chordata > Aves > Passeriformes > Leiothrichidae > Trochalopteron > Trochalopteron elliotii. The sequence continues at coordinate 757,723 of JANPWX010000271.1, forward strand.
TAAAGATCGCTGCATGTGCATGTTTTAATTGTGTTTCTTGTCCTAATATTCATCTGCCTTCTTCCCCTTTTTATCTAAGCTGCATGTAGAGTTGGAGGAAAAATAAGTAGTAAAAAATTAGAAAGGATTAAGGTAAATTTGATTTCTAAAAGGTCTGCCTCTCTTAGCTGTGCTGTAGCAGCTTGCAGAGCAGTGGCCTTGTCTGAGTCAGCGTCCCTGGACAATCTGAGAGGCTTCTGCTAATAGAGAAGGAACATCCCCACACTTGCAGTTACTTCGTAGAAAGCTCCTGTCGACTTTCACAATCACCTTATTTGCCTTACAGAGGCAGAACTGAGATACCACAGAGGAAGAGCAGTTGTTGTGGGCTTCCCTTGAAAATGTTGGCAGTACAGAGGTTACTTAGACCAAGTCCCAATTGCTTCCTTCCCATGTCTCCCCTACATCCTTTTTAGTGTCCAAATTGTTTACTTCAACCTCCTTTCTTACTCTGGTTTTCTACAAAGGAGAAATTATTTTGACAGTGGTCTAGGGTGCTTGAAATCACACCTGGGTGTTGACTGTGGGACCAGTGGTTTAGTGAAAATCAGAATGTATCACTTTCTGTAACCACTTCAGGCTGGGTATGGACAGCCAAGCTCTCAGTAGGAGCTGAATCCAATTAGAACGATATGGAAGTTAATAGGAAAATGCAGCACATGGTTAAAGAAGAGTTAATAATTCTATCATGCTGGTAATTCCCTTCTGACATGTACTGCACCATAAATAATCTGGGTAATTAGCTGGTACAGGTTTCCAGGGCTGCCAGTTCTCGAGATGCAGAGTAGCAGCGTGGGGCCAATTTTGCATCTTCTAACAAGGTATAATGTGGGCTGCAAGATCAGACAGCAGGTTAAGGTAATTGCTGAGTTAATATTCAGTTTAATTATTCACTGATAGGCAGCTCATGCAACAGTTAGGTGTGTCTCCAAGTTAAAAGGATGTTTGCTTTGTGTTTAGCAAGTAAAAGCTGCAGTTGGCAGGTTGGAAAGAATTGCAAAGCTCCATTTTATTTGTTGTCATTTTTCAACTGTGTTACACCATTTTCAGTGCTCATTTTAGGAATTAGTGCCAGACTGATTCCTTTTGGTTGGTGGCTATAACCTTTATTTCTTTTATCCCTCTTTGACTGACTGCTGCTGCATTAATCATAACACTGCAACAACCAGCACGGAAGTGCTGCAGCAGGGTCAGAGGTGCCTTTGCATTTTGAGGAGGGCACTGGCACAGCTGTCCCTGACTCATAGATAGCACTGGGTTCTCTCTCCTGCAGCATGACTTTCTGTGTCGGATTTGGCTGGGCAGCCTCATTTCTCATGCCAGGTTTGGCTGGGCCGCTTGATTTATGCAGGCCAGCCGTGCCTGCTATGTGTAAAAGTCTTGGAGCCAGGGGAAGCTGCTGCTTGCTAATTAAAACCAGGCTACCCAGTGAGGTCTGCCATCAAAAGAATTCCAATGGAAGGCATGTTAGTTACCTTCTGCCACAGCCCTTTTGGGATCTCGTTGCGTGACTTCATGTGGGCTTTGTGTACATCATTTAATCCCATCCATGTACCTGACTGCCTTTTTCCATTCCCCAAAGATTTTTTTGGGAAAGGATTTATTAGGGCAGAATAGAAGCTATGAAATCAAGAGCTAGCTGGAGTTCTGATTGTCATGTGTGAGCAGAGGTCAGGGGAATCTGTGTATGAGAAGCTTCAATTAATGCAACCTGCGGCTTATTTCAAAGTTGTAAAAACAGATTCTAATTCCAAAATCATTTTGAAGGAGCCAAGAGAAATACAATAGTATTTCTGACCTGAAGGGAGATGATCTGATAAGAAAAGGAGTCTTTCACCAAGGCTGAAAAATCTATAGCAGTTGGGACTGGGCTTTATTTGCCTTTGCTTTTCTAATTCACTCCACCCTTTGCAAGCCATTGTTGATTTTTTTTCCCTGTGCCAGCAAACATGCTGTATTTTGACAAAATAGCTCCTTTGTTTTGTGGTGCCAGTCTTGAATACTACAGTGCTTACCGAGCACACACTATGTTCACTGGGTATTTTGCATGTGAAAAAATTCTGGAACCCAGCTGTAGTATATTTGCTATATTTTCTATACATTATATGGCCTGTAGTTTTTAGCAGAGCTCTCTAAACCTCAATAGTACAGCAAAGCCAAATGCTTGGAAAATACTCTATGACCATTATTTAGTAGTAATTTTATGTTATGAATTTCATTAATATATCAGTTGCAGGAAAATGCTTCATTTTTTTCTCCCAAAGGCAAAAGATAGAGCATATCAGGTGTTCTTGTTGTCCTCTGCACAGTGTCCTGCTATAAATCAGTCTCCTCTTCAGCATCAATCTTGTGTTGCTTACACCATCAAGTTGTTGTATAGACTCCTGTGCACTTTTCCTGTACTCTGCCCACACTTTAGCAGGGTCCAGAACTCCAGAAGTACTCCAGATTATTCCAAGTAAAACCTGTTGCTTTTTCACAAAACATTTTGTCAAAGACACTTTAAGATTGTTATTTTATCTTATGGCAAAGGGATTAACTTAATACCTTTGATTCCAGTTTGAGAAAACCATATCTGGCCTCATATTACAAGAAATGAACTCTACTGCAGATTGCAGCTTCTTTGTGTTGTTGTTTTTGTTTGTTTTCAAACCTTGTCCAAAGGTTGGTAAAAAGAAGACAGGGTGGATAAAATGAAGTAAAACAGGAAGACAGTGTTTTGGGAGGACCCAGACAGTCAGGGCAATACTGTGTTTTCTTAACACTGCCAATGCTCAGCAGGTGCAAACCAGCTCTTCTTTGCCCCGTGTTCTGAAGATTTAGTTACCTGAGATGCCTGTGCTTTAGGGATGTGGGCCTTAAGATTAAAAAGATTTGAGCATCATCTTCCCCAGCTGTCTGTTTTCTGATAGGTGGTGAGAGGGTGTGGTTTCTTGGACAGTGAAATCTGCAGCAGCTGCCTGTTGCACATGGGCACCGGGGGGCCAGATGCTCTACACACTGCCACGTGTTTTGTGCCTACACAACTTTTTAGCTGGGAAATGAGTGGATATTTCTCCCTTATAGACTTGGCATTGATAGTGCCTTTCCTCTGTCGTGTCTGTAGAGAATGAATGTTTCCTTTATTTGCACAATGAGGCATTTTTTTCCCTTTACAAGAGAGGACTTGTAAGGAGAGAAGCAGATGAAATTTTGGGCAGGCAGTTCCCATATGGCTTGTAAACCACAGAAGTGGCAAACTGGGTCACTGCAGAGGACTTGTATGGTCAGCAGCTTGGATTGCAATAAAGGAGTTTCAAATTATAATCAGTGATGCCTGATTATAATGGTTGTCACAGAGATTAGTCTGTAAGGAGACTTTGAAGCTCCAACTTTTTTTTCAGAAAGATCATTAAAAGCTAGAGTTGAAGTTTGGAAAGAGAAATAAGACAATTTACAGTTCTAGTGTACCACACAAAGACAAGCTTTAGATTTGACTTGTCTAAATGAATTTCCCATTCCCATTGGTAATTCCTTATAATAAACATACATATATGATCTGTTTTCAGTAAGAGAGCATGTGTGTTTACAAAAGGTGGGGAGGGAGTTTGTTAATACATGTGTAACTAACTTCAGAGATGTCAACTATGGAAGGTAAGATCTGAATAAGTAGTTTAAAAAGGAAGTCCTGTAATGTATCAGTACTTACTTCACTTGCATATCAAAACAAACACCTCCAAAAATTATTAGTACATATTATTTACTTGATACTAATTTGTTCTTTGTGTTTTTTTTTTTTTAATTCAGAAAGTTTCAGGCAAGGTTAACCTGTCTAAGTGCTATCAGCATAATAATATGTCTCTGTATCCCTAATATCCCATAGCCAGTTTCTTTTTTAATTTGAACTTTAGCTGAGTGTTCTCTCCACACAAACTCTTCAAGAAAATTGGCAGTTGTCATCTTTCTCCTGTAACAAATGATTAAGGAAATGACCAACTTTATTTTTTTCCCCAGATATTTTAGTTGTCTAGGAACTGTGTACCTTTCTAGGTGTTTCCACCAGGCTCTAATTACCTGAATTATCTAATCAGTGTAGTGATTGCATGCAATTAATATTGGCTTCTTGACAGCTGTTGTCAGGACTCTCAAGTGAGAGCATTACTCTGTGTAGATCTTATCTGGTGAGTGATAAGAGAGATTCTTGTCTTCCACTGTTTGCCTTGCCTTTGCACATTGAAAATCACCATTCTGTGATTGATTTTTGCTTGTGTCAGGCACTGAAGAGCAACAATGCATTTGCAGAGGGGGGTATGTTTTCCACACAGGTTTTAAAATGATTAATACATCGAGTACAATTTTGCATTTCCCTACAATCTGCTTTAAGATTTTTTTTTTCATAACTTCCAAAGTGAGTGTATTTTGGGCTATAATATTGTGCATGGATATAAATCTTATTAGACAAAGATCATCTGCTGCTTTGCTACTTGAGAAAATCCCTGGGGTGTGTGTGGTGCCTCTGGTGCCTGCACAATAGCACTTAAAGCACATGAGCCAGAAGGCCTGGGCTTTATTCCCAGCTCTCCTACTAATTTCTCCTAATAAGTCAGGCTTTAAAACATGAACAGTAAAACTTAAACCAACTTCACAAGGCTGTTGTGAAATGTAAGCATAAAACCTCAGTGAAAACTCTTGCATAAACGAGGCATCACTGGTCTTTTTTTATTCACTGTGTTAAACTTCATTTAGAATACTTGAGAGTCAGCTCAACATATTTGCTACTGGTATCTGCAATTTTTGACATAGTCATGTCGTTTCTAAACCTTCTTTACTGCTTTTTGTTTGTTTGTGTTTGTTTTTTGGCAGGTTGGAAGCGATTTTGGATATTTTCCAAAGGATTTACTTGAAATAAACCATAACTATTCCAATGAGGAGCTAGAATTACCAACAGATGTAAGTCTTACTTGTTCTGTTTTCTATTTCAATTGGGGTTTTACTGTTTCTTACCTTGGCATTGAGTAAAATTCCCAAGAAAGACATTGGGAATACTGGTGATGTTTAGTAAGTATTTGTTGGTGAGCAGCTACATATGTACAGAGCTGCACATGTATGTTGATGGGGTGGAATGTTTGTGCAGCTCTGTATGTGGATGGGTGTGAAAGCATCAGCCCAAACTGTGGGCAGTGTTCTTCCTTTTCTCAAATGTTAAGGTTTTCTTCTAAAGAAATCTGTTTGGATTGAGCTCTGTAAGTCCTGCTAGCTGGCTTGTGCCTTCTGGTGTGTAATCAAAATGGCCTCTTTTCCCAAACACAAAGTACAAGTTTGAAGTACTGTCAGAAACAAACAAGAGTGGGTACACTCAGCCCTTTGATTCTAGAATTGGTCCTGCAGCCCTTTCACACATGACTGGCTTTCATGCACTAATAGCAGCAGCTCCAGAGCTGTGTCAGTAAGGCCTTTTTGAGGCTGTAGCTTTAGGCATGCTTGTGGCAGGGAAAGCCCAGTGAATCCTGGGTTACATCCAAAGCCCCGTGGGCAGCAGGGCAAGGGAGGGGGTTCTGTCCCTCTGCCCTGCTCTGCTGAGACCCCGCCTGCAGTGCTGCATCCAGCTCTGGGGTTCCAGCACAGGAAGGACAGAGACCTCTTGGAATGAGTCCAGAGGAGGTCATCAAAGTGATTTGAGGCATGGAGCACCTTTCCTATGAGGAAAGGCTGAAAGATGTGGGATTGTGTTTAGCCTGGAAAAGAGAAGGCTCCAGAGAGACCTAATTGCAGCCTTCCAGTTACCTGAGCCTACAAGATAGATGGAGAGGGACTTTTTAGAAGAGCATGTAGTGACAAGACAGGGGAATGAAATGGCATCAAACTGAAAGAGAGCAGGTTTAGATTAGATATTAGGAAGAAATTCTTTCCAGGCACTGAAAGAAGTTGCCCAGAGAAGTTGTGGATGCCCCATCCGTGGAGGTGGTCAAGGGCAGTTTGGATGGGGCTTTGAGCTTTGAGCAACCTGGTCAAAGGTTGCCAGGGAAGTTGTCCCTGCCCATGGCAATGGGTTGGAATGAGATGACCTTTAAACTCCTTTCAACCCAAGACCATTCTGTGGTTCTGTGAAATTGTGTTCAGTGTCTTGCACTGCTTCTATTTATTTTTCAGAAATTGCGTGACAGGGAGCTCCTGCTTGGAGGACTTGGTCCTTTAAGGGGACACCAGTTAACAGGTCTTGTGACACACAAACTTAGCAACATTTGTTTCTTCTGTTCACTGGCATTCAGCAATAGAAGTGTTCTTCATTCAGGACATATGGTGATGAGTGCAGTGTAACACTGCCAGCTCCATTGCTGCCTTATGCTTTGTTCCTGCAAAACCTTTTTATTTAGGTTTTTTATCAGTCCTTGGGCAAAACCTCCACTGATTTCAAAGTGAGTTTTGGTTAAAGACTCAAGGGGTTAATCCTGTGTGATTAACATGATTTACTTTGCTGCTGCATCTCTCTTTAAGTAGGCAAATGTTTCTGGTCTCATCACTGTTACAAAGAAAATAGTATTTTTTGACTGCATATTGTTTTTCTTTTCAGGAAACAGACTTTGTTTGCTTTGATGGAGGAAGGGATGACTTTGATAATTATAATGTGGATGAACTTCTGAAGTCATTGCAAGAGACAGTAGCAAACGAAGGGGAAACTGAATCGAGTGATCCAGGGACAAAACCAGCTGAAGGAATTGAGAAGGATAAGGAGATTGAACAGACTGATAGAGGAAAGGCCCTTGGTGCTTTGGAGACAGACAATCTTGAGCAAAGCGCTGAAGAAGCAAAGGAAAACCTTGTCTTGACAGACAAAGTTGACAATTCTCTTACAGAAGGAACTGAAAACACTGGGGGAGACTCCAGTGTCAGTAGTCACAAAGAAAACTCTCAGGGACATCAAATTGCACATGAGCACTTGAAAGGAATACTGCATGGGAAGTTAAAAGGGCTAGAAAGTGAAAATACCAAAAACACTAGTATTCCTCAGGGTGAAACCAGCCAACTTGACCAAGAGAATGAAGAAGTCAATGCCTATACACTTTTAAACAGAGAGCTCTCTGTGAACTTAAAAACAAAATTTGGCTCAACTGCTGATGCTGTTGTATCAGATGATGAAGTGACTCGACTTGTTACATCACTTGAAGATGATTTAGATGAAGATTCGAGCATTAATCCTCACAATGAAGAGGAGGAGTCAGAGTTTGCAGATCAGTCTGCAGAAATCCCTTTGCTATCTTTTACGGCAGAGGATGGAATTACATCCCAGGTGGATTTAGAAGATGATGGAAACTACGATGTCGAGTCACAAAATCACGAACCTGATGAAGATGCAAAAGGTGCTACAAAGCTAAATAACCAAAGAGACAATGGGGAGGAACCCGACTCAGATACATTAATTCTTAAGGATGCCTTCAGTAAGGGCAAGAAGTCAGGTGATAGTGTAAATGTAGACAGGTCTGAATCTAAACAAACAAAAGAGAAACAGGATGAGGTGGTGCTAATTAGTAAAAGAGAAGCACCAGCAACAACTCAGCCTGAGGAGCTCTCCAAAGAACCCCTTGGAAAGGAGCCTGTGGGTACAGGTGGTCTGGGTTCAAAAGAAAAAGCCAACAAAACTGATCAGTTGGAAGAGCAGCTCGCTGATGGGACTGGGTCACATTCTGCAGCACTGAAAGGTACAGCTGTGCCTGATCCTCATGCTTTGTCTAGTCCAGGCAATGCTCTGGAGTCCAAATCATTTCTTAAAAACAAGGAAGGTCCTTCAGAATCATCCGATGATGACATCAACAAAAGTCCTGAAAGAATTCCACTTGCTCCAATAGAGAAAAGTGAGAAACAGTTTGAGGATGGTGCCTTGGAGGAGTCCTTGGAAAGTGATTTAAAGCACAAAAGATCATGGGAGAAAACAGTGGAAAAGGGAGAAGCTGAGAACAAGCCTCCAGTTGATGTTCCAGCCAAACCAGTGGGAGAGGTAAAAAATGCATCTCAAGGTGACCTAGGAGATACTGACCTCTTGAGAGAGAAAGTGGAGCATGGAATGCCTGCTGTGGAGAAAGAACTTTTCAGACATGAAGAAGCTTTAAAACAAGGAGGGAAAATTGATCATGAAGATAAAAATCCTGCCTCTTCTAACGAAGAACTGAAAGTAAAAAAGAGAAACATGAAAGAAACCCCTGCAGGGGAAGAAGACGCAAGCTATACTGGAGCTGTTGAGCAACCTAGGCCATGGGAAAATGAGACTGAGTATTCAGAGGCAGATGTGAATGAAAACCTTTCAGGAAATCCTGGCAGGATGCCAGTGTTTAAAGAAAGCACTGAGAAAAGTTCCCCTGAAGAAGAATCAAAAAGCACCACGCAGAACACTAATACTGAGAATCTTACTCAGCAAGGAGCTGCTCATGCTGAGGATGTGGGATCAGACAGAAATCTTGGCAAAGATTTGGCTAAAGAAACAACACAAAGAGCAGAATTGCAATCTGAAGAGCCAGATGCTGAAGACGACCCTGACCTCAAACAAGCAGATGATGAGCTACTGGAAGATGAAAATGCAGCAAGTGCAAAGCTGTCACAAGCAAGGGCTGCAGATGTCCATGGTAATACACTAGGTGGTGAAAATACAAGTTCTGAATTAGAAGGACTAAGTGAAGCTGTTTCAGGAACCCCAAATCCTACTTACAAAACAGGAGAGGAAACAAACTCGTTCCCTAAGGAGGATAAAACAATCAGCATGCAAAATGTAAGCGACACTGGGAACAAAGAAGTTGATGTATCAGTGGGAAAAGATGCTAAATTGGATGAGATGCAGCATGTCATGGAAGATGATGAGGAGTCTTCTGAATCTGAGGAACCATCAGCTGTGGAAGAACATAATTTCCAATCTCTTCACACAGAAGACAGCAGTGACTTTGACCAAAGGAAAGATGATCTCCCAGAGGGTGTTTCACAGAAAGACTCAAAAGAGGTGCAAAATTTAGAGCAAATGAGAAATGACCAGCAGCAAGCTGCACATGTCCCCAGCCCTGATGACAGCTCAGAAGGCACCAGTGACCCTGTGACAGACTTCAGTGAGTCTGTGAAGCGGCTCTCCATAATGAGAGAGTTCCTGGATGAAAAGCGTGTGATGCGCCTGCAGAAGTACCTGGGGCTCCAACACGTGGTTAGGATTGAGGCCATGTTCCACGACATGGAGGTGGAGATGGAGCTTGCCCAGAAGGCCAGCCAGAATAATGAAGATATGGAGAAAGCCCTGGATGAGATACTGGAGTTTTCAGAATCGAGCATTATGGATGTTGTAGGAAAAGTTCTGGATTCCAGGGTGGCAGAAAATAAGGAGGAGGTGGTGAAGGAGATGGATTTGTATGATGAGGAGAGTGCACTGATGGATGATATTCAAGAGTTAATATATTCATTAAGGAGTAAATACTCGTCTGCTGGCGAGAGTGTCCCACTTGCTTCTCCTCCAGAACAGGAAGACGACCAGCTGCACGTTCAAGGTAGGATGTTAAACCAGTTAATAAATAGATGAAGTGGAAGTAAACCCTGTCCCAAGCAACACTAACACAGAGAAGCTTTAAGAAGAGGGTGAGGGAGTAGAATTGAAAGAGGCCTTGTGCAATGCAGGGGGGGAATGAGCCACTGAATAACCGAATCAGTATGATTCCAACAGAAGCTGTTTATTGTTTACATTACATGGCAGATATTCTAGGTCTGCTGTCCACGTGGGCACACATCTCTGGGTTGGCTAAGCTGCTTCTTCATGAGGCAGGCACACATCCCTTCAGGACATCCAGTTGGTCAAAGTGTCCATCCTCACGTTGTGCTTCCCCTGTCTAGGGTTTACATTTTTTGCAGACATTTTCTCAGGCTCTTTTCTTATTTTTGATCCTGTTGTTTTCTCAGTAACCTTGATGAATTCCTGAGAGCTCTAGCAACAAAACTGTAGGTGGTTTGATAATATTATTCACGACCAGTTTGGCTGGTGCATCAGAATGGCCTGTTATACAGATACATTGCTACAGTGCAATAACCTGGGATTTTGCTTATTTTTAATGCGTATTCTTGGCATTGTGATGAGAGTAGCTCAGGGACAAATCCTAAGGGATGATACTGAGTTCAGCATGCCTGTTCTTATGGACCAAGTTCTGTGTAAGATAAGTGAGATCCATGCATGGATATGGTCGTAAGGAGCCACTCAGGACAAGTCTGTACCTCCTTAAGGAACAGGGATTCACATATACTAATGTGCTGAATTTTCTGGAGAGTTTAGAGCAGTCTTTTTTACTGAACTAATTATCACCTGATTTTGAGAGATCTGGTGATTAATGCAAAGTCTAGGTACTAAATCCAGGCACCTAAAATCTCGTGTGTCCTTATAATCATATTTTTGCCCACGTTCATAAAAGAGTGCCTAAGTAGAAATACTGAACAAACAGATCTTTTGATTGGGCAAGAACGAGAGGTAGAGTCTTTTGCAAACTTGCTGAGTTTTCTAATTAGTGTGCAAGACGTTAGGATACATTTTTAGCCAGGCTCCTCTTACAGCAGTACATGTTAAGTATGTGATTTCTGATAAGGTCACGAATGATGCAAATATTTCACCTTGCAGCGCTTCACTGTAAGGTCAGTGGTTGATATCTTGAATTTCATACAGACTTTTAATGAGATGTTACTGAAAGTTGATTGAGAATATACTGGATGCAATACACAAGCTGAGCTATTTCAAAAGTGTCAAGAAAGCTTTGTTGCATGCAGCATTTCACTGAAGGTAGCTGTGAGTAAGAAATACACATTAGCTCAGTGCTTAATTCATATCTCCTTCACAGGAATCATGTCACATGTCACAGATGGTGCAAAAGAGGCTGAATATGACAGCGTTTCCACTGGAAACCCAAATACTGTTGATGAGGACAATCAGGAATTCCAGCAGCTCATTGAAGAGAAGAGGCCAGAGCAGCCTATTGGGGAGGAGGAAGAGAAGAGGGCTGTCAATGTTCCTCCTGAGCATGAAGAGGCAAACTTCTCAGATAATGGAGAAGCTGAAGAAAGGTATGATAGTGAAAGAGGATCACTACTGGAAGATACTTCCTTTGGGTCAGTTGATTCAGGAGAGAGTGCCAGCGAACACATTGCTGAAGGTAACCGTTTGGATTTGGCTTATTTTGTTCTTTTGCTCTTGGAGTTGTGCATGGTTTCATGTATTTTTAGACAAATAGCATGAGTTTTCACTGATAGTTTCATTTTATGTTGCTGTAATCCTCATGGCTTTCCCTGATGAGTGACAGTCCCTCTAGTGGCAGTACTGCATTGCTAACTTAGCACAGCAGTTTTTCTACCATGGTTTTGCAATGTAGGAAAAAGGAAAGTGCTGTTGTGAGTGTCAGTTAGAGCTCTGTCCTTGGGCTTGTGGACTGTGTCTCAGGATGGTAGTGGAGAAAGAGCAGAAATCCCTAGAAGCATACCGTCAGCCCAGATTTCTGCCTCTTTGCAGGGATTGACAGCCTAAACGTCATCTTCTATAGACAGGACTGCCCACAGATTTGTGTGCCCTCTCTTCTTGCTCTTTTTAACCCATGTCTCTGGGCCATATTACTTTCCAGGAAAGGTGGTGTGTAGCTTCCCCCTCAGGCAGCTCAATAATTTCTCTGTGTGTTGGAGTAGGAGAAATGTTTGGCTCCCTCTGGCTGAAGCCTTATCCCTCTGGAGCTAGGGTGCCGTCTCATCATTATGCCAAAGAAGGATCCCGTTACTGTCATCTTTCCCTGCTCTGTTTTCGCATGAAATGATTTTTGACTGTGTTCTCAGTGCTACTCTCAGCTTTGCTGTTCTGCCTTCACTTCTGATTATGCTTAATAATTCTGTCTCCAATGAGCCTTTAGGAAGAATTCAGGCACATGTTCATTAGCTTTTGTATGCTGCCGAGGTGCTGTACCATCTCCAGGGCCAAGTGCTTTTGAGCAGTTTCTAAGATCTGAAGGAAACTCTAGGTTGAATGCCAAGAAAACTAAGGAATTTTAAACAGCTAGTGGATAACTTATTGGTTAAGCAGTCGGATGTTCAGCTGTATTTCTGTTCCTTCCTTAAAGGTGGTTAAATGCTGCTTGCCAGGGATTCTTGGGAGGGCTGGTAGAAGCATTGGGAAGTGACAGGGTGGATGATGGTAGGATGGCTGGTCACAGCTGCTGTGACAACAGGATGGGCTGGTGACGGTGGAATCTGCTGGCCTGCACGTGTGGCAGCAGAAGCAGTAGGAGGAGAGGGCCGTATTCAGGCCAGGATAGAGCTGGAGATGGTTTAAACCTTTTGCCATACTTAGGGAGTACTGACGGAGTTTAGGAGTGTTTGACATGGTGTCACTCTTGGGATGTCCTGTGCAGGGCTGGGAGTTGGACTTGACAGTCTTTGTGGGTCCCTTCCACCTTAGAACATTCTGTGGACAGTGCTGGGACCTAATCGGAGGGATTCGCGGTTAGGAATTGGAGAGTGTGTGCTGCTCTGATTCACG
>JANPWX010000271.1:770648-814272 GCA_024734555.1 Trochalopteron elliotii
ATCATGGGTTGTTTGGGGTCACCCCGGCGTACCCCGCCGTGAGGGGGGCCGGCGTTCCACGCCCCCGGCCCGTAATGTGGGGCGATCCCGCCGGAGCGGAGGCGGCCGCTGGCGTCAGGGATCGCTGCCGGCCTCCCCGGATGGCGGGAGGAGCTCGCTCCCCGGCCGGGCTCTGCAGGGCAGGTGTGCGCCCTCCTCTCCGTCTCCCCCCCTCTGCCGGCTGTGGAGAAGGTGGGGGGAGAGAGGGTACGTAGGAGGAAAGGAAAGGAGAAGGCAGCGGCTCCCGTGTGGCTCACACAGTTTGTTCCCTGTGCGCCATGTCATGTCACTGTCAGCCCCTTAACCTGTACCAGGCATTCGCACCCCAAGTGCTCTCTGACCTCCAGGTAGAGGAGGAGACTCATGGCATATGACCCTTTGACAAGGAGCAACAGTTGGGAGAAGATCTGAGCCATTTGCACTGGATTGGTACAGACATCTAGATGTAAAACTGGGGTTTTTTTCTATAGTTTTCCATCCTTATAGCTTTATTTATAAACAGATCAAGTAACTACCAGTGCTGTGCCATGCAAACTGTGCACATCAGTGTGTACTCATTTCGGTGTGGCTCTTCTTTGCCAGCAGACTGCCACTGGCAGGTGTCCTGGAACTCGGGAGTTTTGCACTGAAATGTGAGCAGCAGGCTGCTCTGTGGTTTTCTTTGTTTTCGGTTTTCAGTTTGCAGAAAAACTGCAAGAAACCTCTAGATGGTTCTCTGTTTGATGGGAGGAATAAAGGCACCTGTCAGAGTGCTTGTTTTACCCCAGTGTTTAATGAAAACACGCTCATATCTGTCCCTGCTGTCGGTTTGCAGTTGGTTGACACTCTGCCTGAGGAAATGCGTCCGGGGCCTGATTTCCATGGACTTCCATGGGAGCCTGTTATTATAACTGCCTTAGTAGGAATTGTCACACTTGCTATATTTTGCTGGAGAACCTGCCTTTCAGTGAGTATACTTCATGCTTGCAAGCCTGCTGATGTTTCACTAACTGACTGGGCCTTTGTATGGTTAAACTGTTTCAGCATTACCAGGGTCAAAGCAATATGTAGCCTTTTGTGTTTGTAGTTTTTCTGTTTAGAGCATTAATGGGAGCTAAATGCTGGGCAGAATAGCTGAAGTAAGTTGCAGTGCTAAGAAGCATTTTCTGTAAGCTGGTAATTGAAGATTGCTTAGTAAAAGGTAATTTTGAAAGCAAAATAGAGGAGTATGATGTAAATAAAGAAGGCTGAGGAAAGGGTTAACATGTCTTTGAAATGAGGAGCCTTCCATGTGCTTGAGCCTGTTGCTGGCTATATCCAAAACAGTTAATCCTCCCCACTTCATATTGTCCAGCTACTTGCACGTACTGCATTTGGAGACCTAAAAACATGATATTAATTCTTATTGAAGAGCCTCTTCCATTTGTCCTCATTCCTACATGGATAATTTTCTGTGCAACAAAAAGTCTGTCACCAGCTCTCAACTACAGCAGTGCTTTTCCTTGGGAGCTGAGAGATGAGAATCAAATAGGCAAATTTATTTTACAGCTGTCCAGTTTAGTCACAATATGCTCTGGAAATTTGTGGAATACTTCATGTATGCCTGACAAAAATACACTAGAACTACATGTTTTCTGTAACAATATTGATAGGCTTTCTTCCCTTGCTTAGTTTTGGTATTGAATACGCTGGGTCAGTTTCAAATGCAAAATACAGTGTTAATAGAACAGCATAAAAAACTTCTGAAAGTCTTTAATTTTGAAACAAGCACCTGTCACGTAAACATACTTACTGCTTTAGAGGGCACAGAACTGGGATGCAGGGGGTTTTTTTTGTGTTTGCAAGTTTGTGGCTGTGGTTTGATACAAAATGGCTCCATTTTCTGTGCAAATTGGCTGTGGGCAGTTACTGGTGTCCCTTTAGTGAGTGAGTAGACAGAGGTTTACTAAGGCTCTGGGACAGGGCTTTAGCCTGGGAGCTTTTATTAGAAAATGGCTTAAGCTCGTTTGTAGTGTTACTCAACACTCCTTGGCAGTGATAGATGTGTTTTCCATATGCTGCTTTAACCTGCATGGAAGTGGTCACTCTTTTCCATAGGGAATATTAATAACAGTTTTCACTTACCACTTTTTATGGCTAATCTTTTTGTTTGTTCTCTTCTGTAGGTAAAGAGTAGAATATATCAAGGTAAGTTTCTCTCTACTTTTCAATGTAGTTGATGCTTAGGCATGTAAAAGTTTTGAAGATTTATACTGTTTCAGAGGAGCAAGTATTCTTCTTCAGTCCCTTTCAAGAAGAATGCTCAGTCCAAGGTTACAGTGTAAGCTTGGCCAGTAGATGATACTTCGTTGAATCTGAGGGTTTAAATTTTGTCTTTGATAATGCTTTGATCAGGAGAAACAGTGCAGCTTGCACCTGTAAAATAAAGGGCAAGGAAAAGCTCCGCTTTGTTCAACATAAATGTGAACCACTGCTTCAGAGTTTGTTTTGGTTTTCTGACCAGCAGTGGGTCTGCCTTTGCTTGCTCTTTCTCTCAGAAAGCTGGAGCAGGTTCCTTTTGGTTTTTGGTTGGAGGGGAGCCTGAAACTGGTTGCTGTGCAGTTGCAAAGAGACATTCTATATGTAGATCTCAGTATGCAGGTATTCCTGTGGCCAGCACATCATTTTTTACAGGAGTTTTTCTCTGGCTTCAGGTTTATAAAATTAAAGTGTACTGAGTGGAAAAAAAATTCAAACTAGGGTGGTTGTTGGAATTCATAGTTGAATAAAAAATGCAAATATGGAAGAATTGTCTTCACAGGCACTCTTTCTCTTCCTCCACACATTTTACTTACCAGTCATTCCTCTCTAGTTTCATTGTGATTATACTGGAGTTTCCTTCTACACAGTTAATGCAGAATTAATGAGCTGAGAAAAGCCCATCTTAGATCTCTGAGGTGATTTCTGCAGTGCAGGAAGAATATTGGTATTGGTAGTAATTTGAAGATTGCTTCAGTAACTTGGTAATTTATTGCATGAATTAGTTAGCAGCCCTCCCTAAAAACTGAGGAACATGGATTTAATTCCACCACCCAAATACTCCTCTCTTTGATGCTGTGTAGAAACTGCTAAAGATCAGAGCAAAGAGATACTCTTCAAGTGTGATACAGACCACATTGTTACTAAAATCTTTGTCCAAAATAGAGGAATATTAACAGTGACAAAAATGCTTTAAAACACAGATTAGGGAGTCTCAAGGATAAAATCTGTTGTCCTCTCTTAGTGACAGTAATAAAATTGTGAGGCCAAGCTAATGCAGGGATTGCTGCTTCCTTTAAACTGCTGAGAGCTATCCTGAACCTTGGCAGGCACTTGCTGTATCTGCTGTGCCCAGGGTGGGAAGGGCCTGGGATGCCCTGTCCCAGGAGCCCCGTGTGGGAGGGAAGGGAGGAGTAGCAGTTGCCATTGCACCCTGTGGGATGCAGTTGGAGCAACCAGTGCTCCTTGTTGTGCTGCAGGATTTGCTGTGAGGCAAATGGCACTTGGGGCAGTCAGGTGCAGAATAAGGTGGCTCAGGACTTGAAAAGTAACAGCAATTGGGTGGTTTTTAAATTATTTGCAATAAAATAATTGAAGTATGTTAATGATTTTCATTGAATTCTAAGGGTTGGTGGCTTGTTCAGGGTGAGAAGCAAATGCATGTCTGAAGGCTGCTGCTTGGTCACAGCCCTTTTGAGGTCCAAGCTTTTGAGAGCAGCTCCTCAAAACCTACTGGTGCTGTCTCCCAGCTGACTGTCTCTGTTCTCTTGCTGGTAGATCTTTCAGAGCTTTCATCCTCTTACCTTTGCTGATGAAACATTCACCTTCAGTGGAGCAGGAAGGTGGTTGTTAGGGAATGTGTGGCATCTCCCTGAGTGTCTGAGACTGCTCTGAGATCCTGGCTGTCAGCTCTCCCCTGAGCACACTTCAGCTCGGTGTAGCCAGCACCTCACTCTGCTCTGGGTTCTGGGAGCAGCTTTTGTGAAGTGGATGCAAGAGCTTTGTGCTTGGTGTCGGCTTTACTCTCTTGTTTTCAATCCTAACTTTAAGTGAAAGCTGGAGATGCAGAAAGGGCTGACTGACAAGGAATTTACACTCCTGATTTATGCTTTAGTTATTACCTGAAAATGTTCCTTGAAATCATGGTAATGATAGCTGATTTTTTCCCCCAGTATATGGAATACACTTACTGTAAGCTTTCATTTTCTTCCTAGTGACTGAAAAACAACTTGCTGAAAAGATTAAAAACCTTCTGCAAGAAAAAACAAAAATCTTAGAAAAGTTGTCAGAATACGATCAAAAGGTATTGTTCTGAGTTGTCCTTTGTTTCCTAATTTTGTTATTGCTTTAATGACACAGTCAGTGCAACATCTAATATATTTTTATTTTCTATTTGTACTGAATATTATGTTCACAATTTCCTCAGTTCTGTGTGGTTGTTTCTGTGCTTAGATAAAAGAAGCAAAGGAATCTGTGAAAGTGGCCCAAGAACAAAAAGACATTCTCTCAGATGAAACTGCAGGGCTTAAGGTAAGAGAAAGTTAACTGTCTCTGTACTGAAAGCAGCAATACAAATAAAAATAATTTGCTTTAGCTTGGTCTTTTATACCTTTTTTGTTTTTTTAAGGACACTGTCAAAGAATTGGAAGAAGCAAATCAGCAGCTAGATAACAAAGTGAAAAATCTGCACACCATGCTTGAAACAGAGAGAAAAAAGAATGAGAAGAAACAGAACAAGGTTAGAACAGTTACACTTGTCTTACATTGTCCTTAGCTTGATGTACCCTAAAAGCTTGTCATGACCTCATGGGTTAGATAGAGGTAGAACAAACAAGGTGAGCCACCTCAAAAAGAGAGATTAAATGAAATTTTAGCTTTATCCCAAGATCAAAGGATTATTCTGTTGATTTATTTTGTTTGGGGGTTTTTTTGGGTTTTGTAGGGGTTTGTTTGTTTTTTTTAAGATCTTGTTGAACTTGTGTGATTATATGCTTTCACACACAAACAGATGCATTCAAGTCATGGGCTAATCTAATACTTCCTAGCTGGAGCCAGGAAGTTCCTTGGCAATATAAGTTGAATGTTTCAGGTTGGGAAGAGACATTTTCTTGTACTCAGAGCAGCATTTAATTCTACAGTTAGTGTGAAGATCTCTGAGCTGCCCCTCTTTCTTGTTGTCCAGAGATATACTTGTTTTCTCTTTCTTCTTTTTAAAGCCTGATTTTTCTGTATCAACAAGTTCTTTGGCCTTGTTTTGGTCAAAGGTTGCTGCTAATGACAGCAGCTCCTCACACTGTGGACTGCACAGGTGTACAGGGAACTTCCTGGCCACAGACAGGCGGAGTCAGGGGCACAAGTTGATTTGAATGTGCTGAATGTTTCTATTCCTTACCTTGTTGATAAGGTGGTGCTGCGTTGCTGCCAACAAATGGATGCTTGAAATTGAAATTTGTTGTTGTTTTGACTTTGCCTTTATGCTTCCAGAAGACACAGGTTAAATAATTACTCAGGCTGAGCTTTGTGCCAGGATAACACTTCTGATCTTTTTCTTAGCTGTCTGAAACCCAGAAGTCCTTGGAGAAGCTTCAGGAAGCTATCACTATGCACTCTGCAGAGCTTTCAGAGGTAAAGCATTATTCACACCCCCTCAACAGTCACAAGTTTCTGTACCAGAAGAATTATTATCTTTGGAATAGAAAATGCTGGCTTGGCAGGTTGCAGGTTGTTCATGCATCTGTAACCTTCTTCTTATCCATTTAACCAGTTTTTTTGTAGTTTTTTGCTCCACTGTAGTTTGACTTTGTCTTCTTGTTCCTTTTTGTTTCATAGGTACAGATAGCCCTTAATGAAGCTAAACTGAGTGAAGAAAAGGTGAAATCTGAGCTTCATCATGTGCAGGAAGAGAATGCTAGACTGAAAAAGAGCAAGGAGCAGGTAAGTTATGCCCAGGCTAGGCAACCTTGTCTTTCAAACAAAATATCCAGCCTTTGTTCTAGGCTTTTTTTTGTGTAGCTTCAGTATATCTCTGTTTTCTTAACATGGCAGAATTCCATGTTTTCTATTACCATGATAAAATTCAAATGCTTTGTGCCTGCTTGCACAGGCTGTTTGTGCAGCTGAGCCACGTCTCTGGTATGAAGGCTTTGCCAGTTCCCCTGATGCAGTTTTTTGTCAGCAAAGTCACAGACAGTCTGTGCTGAGGTGGTAGTCAAGGCATGGTGGAGGGATTACCACTTGGGATCAGGGCTCAAGGAGGTAGTGGTGAAGAATTGCCAGAAAGTATTTCAGAAAGCAAAGATAATGGGGAGGAGTTTTAGCCCTGGAGTGTTGGGACAGTTCTTTTCCAAATAAATGTAAATGTCTTTTCTTTCTCATATGTGAAATATGTAGCTTTTTAAGGAATGTGCTTTGATTACCTGTGGACTGCAATTAATTCCTCATATTTTGCGGTGTGTGAGCAGTTTGATGTTGGGATGTTAGCTGAGAAAATGTCAAATTTGTCAAGCCACCTAATAACAAAGTGCAGAAAGATTCCCAGGATCCAGTTCTGCTAGTGGAACAGCAATGAGCCTGATAACTGAAGTTTACCCTTTATCTGTGACCCGTGGTGATCAGTTATCACCAGAGCTGGCATTAAAATAGACTTTGATTACACCATGCACTAAAAACACAGCAAGTAATCATCTTGCCTTGGTGCTTCATACAGCTGCTAAAAGAAGCTGAAGGTTGGAGTGAGAGGCATTCTGAGCTCCGTGAGCAGATCCAACTGTATCAGAAATCTCAGAAGGACATAGAAGAGACACTGGCCTACAAAGAAAATGAAATTGAAGTAGGTTCCCTATAACCAGCTTGCTTTCAGTATTATGCATCATGAAATACTCTGTCATACTTCACAAAATGCAGGGCAACTGAACCTTTGATTTCTTTACTAGGTTTTAACCAATTGCATTATGCAGCTGAAGCAGCTGGACATGGATTCAGAGGCCAAGAAGGAAGACAGAGGGCATGAGTGGGGCCCAGGAGATGATCTGGCCAATGGAGAGTTGCCAGGTACAGTGATCCTGCCTGAAGATCATGTGGTGCTGTGCTTGTGGCATGTTAGAGAGGGAACAAGGGGAATTCATGCATGTAGAGCTGCCAGCACGAATCCTCAAACACAAACTATCCCTAACTGAAGGGAGGAACTGGCTACAAGGTCAATAATTGCTTTTAGATTACCTTTGAGGTGTAAACCATGATTGTAGTGACATGGTTGTAAAGACTGTGTATAAAGGTTGGTCATTAAGAGCATTCCAAAAGCTAAGAGTCTCAGCTTTGTTGTTCTGGTACATTTATTTTTGATATGAATTTTTAATGAGCTTTCTGCTTGCCTCCAGATAAATAACTAATTTAGGTAATCACATTTTTTAAATCCAAAAGACCAAAATAGATGTTTTCAAAGCTATTCAGGCAGTTTGTCATTTGTGGTGTTGCACATGTATTTGCTGCATCTCTGGTTTTAAAATCCCTTTTTGTTCCTTTTTTCTTTTTTTCCCCCTTTTTTTCTACTTAAAGTGTATGTGGGCTGGAAATTCCCACATCTTGATTTTTTTGGTTTTTTGGGGTTTTTTTACCATAAAAGGATGTAGAGATTAAAGTGTAGGGAGTATCACTTTTAACAGTAGTCCACTGACTTACTCATGATTAAAAACCAGCAAAAACAAAGATATTTTTCTCTTGTAGATATTGAGAGTGAGAAGATGAAGACTCAGATTAAGCAGATGATGGATGTCTCCAGGGTATATTGCACAAGTATCTAATAAATGCAGTCACATTAGTGATATGCCTATGATCATAAACTCTCTGCTCCTCTTTTCAGGTCAAAACAATGTTATCCATAGTTGAAGAAGACAGAAATCTTCTGCAGTCCAAACTGAATGATGAAGTAACAGCAAGACACGAGCTGGAAGGTAGGTTTAGCAAAATAACTGCTTAGGATGAAGTGCTGTTGGCTTAAAAAGAAACAGCATGTAAGTGGCCATAGTGGTTCTTACTGCAACTGCTTCTCCAACAGAGAAGATAAAATCGTTGGAACACGATTCCTCTTCGCTGCAGTCAGCTAAAACTCAGCTGGAAAATGAATGCAAAACTCTTCAGCAGAAAGTGGAGATACTTGGTGAACTGTACCAGCAGAAGGAGATGGCACTCCAGAAGTAAGCCTTTCCTTACTTTGTCTCTTGTATCATGGGAACTGTCCAAATGCTTTTTGCTCAGAAGGTTTAAAGAACTTGGAACTTGTTGTTGGAATGATTGATGGCTACTCTTTCAATATAACTGAAGTTGGTATCCTTTCTTTACTTTTGCCACCATTCCAGAGATTGTAAAAAGACTGTCAGTGTGCACACAATCATATTCCCTTCTACTTTTAAACTTCTGGAGAGGGCAGGTGGGTGGCTTGGTCTGCATATTCTGTGGTTGCTCTGTTACATCATCCAGAAGTGTCAAGGAGAATGTAGGGGCTGTTAAGATTTGCTTTTGTTACTCTGAATTCTGTTCAGTGAGTCTAATTCTCATAATGTAGAAACTTCAGCATTTCAGCCTTGTGAGCTTCTTACATTCTCAAAGGGCTAAATGGAGGGTGAGTTGGTGGTGGCAGCTGAGAGGAATGAATTGCCAGTGGTGAGGATCTATCAGATCTGTGTTCATTCCTCATTCATTTATTTACTTACTGGAATGTCTGTAATACTATCTCTGTTTTGTGGGGAAAATTTGAGAATAGGATTCAGGGACATTCTCAGCTAAATTCTGTAGAAAAGCTGAAATTGTGATGGAGAAGCAGTTGAAGTTCCTAAGGTTTAAGTGGGTCGGCTGGGGAAAGCACAGGGTTGGAAATGAGGCTGTAGTGAAACTGCCTGACCTTGTAACTTCCATGGATCCATGTGTAATAAACTTAGAATGGAGAGGTGAAGGGTAGCCCACACTTCAGGGAAAACTATCTTGACCCGTGAAGAATTTCTGTTCTTTCCCAAATGTGCAGGAGATTACACTGCCTGTTAGTACTTCTTGATTAGAATGAAGAACTTGTTGCAATTTTTTTTTTCTGGAAAACTGCTTTGACTTTTAGCCAAGGAATTTGATTATGTTGAACTGGCTAACTTGCTATTAGTTAAATGGTTCCAGTTCTGTGGGATAGCTCTTGTGAGTTAGGAACACACTATAGACCTCTTAAATACTTCCAGAAAAATAGCAAAAATAAAAAAAAATAATGAACCATGAGGTTATAAAAAGACTGTGGAAATTGATTGGGCAGTGAATTGGTATGGAGAATACTTGGAAAAAGCTTCCCACATGGTTAATAACTATTGAGTGTGTTTGTCACCTGGGCCCTAAATTTGCCCCTTCTCACCACACACTCATTTCTTCATTTCCCGTGGTTGATGTCGGTCCGGTGGATTTTCTTGTTTGTACCTTTGTAAATCTGGATTGCAATCTGTGGCATTGCTAGGAAAACTACAGGATCTGCAGGAATGAATTGTCTGCAGTTGATAGATTCTGACAGATCTTCAGAAACTGAGACAGGATTTCTGTCTCTCTTTCTAAAAAGTCTCTCTTTTCTTTCTGTGATCTCATACATTATTGTAGATTTTGATATTGCTGATGTTGGCAGGGCAATAGCTTGATTCTGAGTTGTAATAGATGTGGAATGCTGGACTATATGGTGCATTTTTTTCCCTGTGCAGAAAACTAACCCAGGAGGAGTATGAGCGTCAGGAGAAGGAGCAGAAATTGTGTGCTGCAGATGAAAAAGCTGTGCTGGCCATCGAGGAAGTGAAAGTTTACAAGTAACTTGAATTTCTGAAGATTATGATTTTACTTTCATTTCGGCTACTGAGAAAAATTTATTCTAATGTCTCTCCTTCCCCTCTTTTTCCTTTTGTACAGGCAAAGGATCCAAGATATGGAAGAAGAATTGCAAAAAACAGAGAGATCGTACAAAAACCAGGTAAACTTCTTGCTTGCTGGTTATTACGTCATTTTTTACTGCATCATTCCAGGGCTCTGTGGTGAGTTACTGGAAATATTGGTAGTTAGATGAAAACTGAATGACTTCTTTCCTTCTCAGATTGCTGTTCATGAGAAAAAGGCACATGACAACTGGGTAAGAATGTTCATCCTTTTTTGATGCCAACAGTTTGTATTTGATGTCACATTGGTGCCATTAATGCAGTTGACAAAATTTTCCCTACCAGCTTATTGCCCGCTCGGCCGAGAGAGCTCTGGCTGAAGAGAAAAGAGAAGCAGCCAACCTGAGACAGAAGTAAGTACAGAACAGACCCTCTCTACTGCTCTTTGAACATTCTGGGAGTTGCCTGGGGGAGAAGCAGTTCAGGATGTGCAGTGCATTTTTAAGTTACTAATTTTAACTACTGTTAAACTGTTTTGACGGTTAAAATAACATTTCTTAGTGAAAGCTGTAGCATTTTGCAATGCAGTTTGCCTTGTTACATTATAATAGATACAACTCACATGTATTGCTTGAATAATAATGAGACCCTTTATTTTTCAAAATCAGATTAATAGAAGTAAACCAAAAAATCATCATGCTTCAAAGGCCAGTCATTGTAAAGCCAACTCCAGGCAGACCTGACCGCCAGATCCCACCACGACGAGGTAAATGCTGCTGGTTCTCCCAACACCTTTGGTCTTGGAGTCAGTACATCATTAAAAAAAAGGGCTGTGCTCAGTTGTAGAAAAGGAAATCGAGTGCTTTTAATTCTTTGGCACAGGGCCCTTAAGCAGAGATGGCTCTTCTGGCCCATCGCCTGTGAGTGGAGGAAATCCATCCCCCACACAGATGATTGATGTCCCTGCCCGGCCCCTCTCTGCTCCTCGAAGGGAAGGCACGAGGGGTGAATTTGGTAAGCTGTGAAACTCCCCTTTTTTGTTAACACCCTCTTAGGCTACAAACCCAGGAACACGAAGGTCAGATACTGGTTCTAGGAATGTTAATGTTGATACCTGCCTTATTAATGCACTAATGAGTGATTTGTGGTAGTGTTTCATTAACAGGAATAGCTCAGGCTTGTGTTATTTAGGGTCTCTGGGGTTCTTGTCTCCCTTAAGGTACAATGGTGGATGGCCCCCCTGCCCCACGAAGGCCTCCAGAGCTATCAGGAAGGATGTCTGTTCCTGGTAAGTTGTGTGGTCTGCAACCAACTGCAACTTACTTGTTACTTTTTCCCTTCAAAAAGGTAATTTCAAGCCCACTTTCCCTACCCTAGGCATGGTAGGACACTTATTCATGGCTGTCTTTTTAGATATTGGGCCTGCTGTGGCATCCCTGATCAGCAGTGAGCCAAGAACCTCCTCCCCTTCCACAACAATGGATGGAGTGGTGAGTTGAGAATGCCCCAGCCTTCAGGAAGCCTTTCTAATACATGATTCATTGTACTTCCTCCTGCTTCTTTAACTGTATCATGTTCTCTCTTGTCTGTACCCTGTCACTATCCCTATTTGCTGTCCAAAAAAAAACCCCAAAAGCATCCCTCTCCCAAAGAGTCTGAAGCCCCCAGTGTAACTACAGATTCACCTTCCTCCATGGAACCAGCTGCAGTGAGTATTCCAAGGCTGGATATGGTGATGCTGCTTTGATGGAGAGGAGTAACAGGCTTGGTGTTCTGAACTGCTGAATAACAACTGCTCTGTAGAACTAACCAGGGGCTCGTCCCTCTGTCTCAAAGGGCTTCTCTAATGATGAGCAGTTGCTCTCTGGTTTTTGAGGAAATGAGATGTTTCTTGTTAAGGACTGTGGGCAAACACTTTGGAGTGACTACAACAATAATCCTAAGCAGCTGACTTACTTGTGGTGTTTAAGCACAATTCCATGTGTAACTCAAAGTTCCAGGTCTGTTACCAAAGGGGTATCCACCAAGGACACCTCAACAAGGCTTGAACTTTTTTTTAGCACAGCTTCATCTAAACTTGTCTCACTAACCACTCACTCCTGGGTAGTGCCAGCAGTGTTCTGGGAGAAGGGATGATGATGGTGCAGTAGCTGTCCCTGTTTTCTGCCTGGTGAATGTGGTTTGGAGTGTGTTGGGGTTATTTTTCTTTCTCCCCCTTGTACCTGTTTGTCTCTGGGTGAGCGGTCGGGTTGTTTGGCAGCAGTGTCAGTGCTTGTTTGCTGCAGTAACTCACTGAAGTGTGACCTCGTCTTGCCCAGGGTAACGCTGGTGCCAAAGGCCCCTCTCCTTTCCCTGGGACACCCCTGATGAGCTCCCCAGTGCTGGGCCCTCCACTGCCACCACCCCTTCGCTACGGGCCACCGGGACCGCCACCACCTCCTCTGCGGGGACACTTCGGGCCTCGGCCGCTCCCTGGGCCCCAAGGTACGGCCACAGTCCCTGTGCTGACCCTTCACTTCCTGGAGCTTGGCTGCAGAGCCCACATCTGGTCTTCCTTGGCACACGGCTTGCTCGTGCTTCCTGGGCTTTAGCTGGCTCAGTAAGCTTGGACTGGGTGGCTTTTTTCAAGTCTCCTTCATGCCAAGGTATTTTTTCCTTGTTTACTCTAAAGTGGAAACCAGCAGCCAGAAGTCACTAGAATACAATTCATGGGCTTTGAATTCCTGCATGTGACAGTGATCTACTCCAGAAAATGACAAATGGAGGAACTAATCAGGAGCCGCTTCGTTTAGGTTAAAACAAGATTTCATTTAACTCCACGATTTCCTTTCAGGTCCTGGTGCTCCCTTGCCACCTCCACCTGGAAGAGATTTCTTACCTGGTCCACGTTTAGGAATGAGAGATTTTCCTCCGGTCTCACTCCCGCCTCCCCCTGATCCCAGAGGCTACACACGTGGGCAGCCTCCCTTCCACCCCCTCGGCCCTCCTGGCCCCAGGGATTATCCTCCAGGCCCTCGGCTACCCCCGCAGGCTTCCAGGGACTATGCTCCTTCTCCCAACAGAGACTTGCCTCCGCCGGCCCCCAGGGACTGAGAGGGGGCGGCCCCAAGGACTACGCACAGCCCCAGCGCAGGGTCCTGCCTGCAGCGCCACCCACCCGGCTCCTGTGGGCACAGCTCTAGGAAATGGCTCTCGGTTTGAAGACTTTGGTCTCTTTTCAGTATATCTCAGCTTTTGCAGGATTAATTTTTATCCAGTTGCTACAGACATCTTATGTGCATTTATGATCACAAACTCATCCATCCACTTGGGCCTGCAAGAACCTTTCTGTGATGGACTTGAACCTACTCTAAAAGTGCAATAGGAAGGAAGTACCTGTGTGGAGAGTTTTAATTCAATGTAGCCTTTGTAACCAGTTGGCGAATGAACTAATTTCGTTAAAAATGTAAATCAAATCATTTCCTGTGGAAATAATTTTTTAAGTAAAATGCTATCCAACCTGCCTTCTCCATCACATCATTGAGCTGCAGTTACTGTAGGCCAGGGGTTTACATGAGGATTCTGAGGTTCTGGGGTTTTTTAAAACAGATGTCTGGTCAGAGATCAGAAGCACAAATGACACTGTATTCAAAGGAAAGTTGTAATAAAAAGCAAAATTCCTTTTGCTAAACCCCGAAGGCTTTGTTTCAGTGCCATGTTTTGTTCAGAAAGGACATTGGTTCAGTAATGTGACAGAGAGTGCTACAGTTCTGAGAACAAGAATTGAATCAAGGCCAAATTAATGCTGCTGCAGGGTAATGAGCACATTGCCCTCATGCTGATCTACTCTGCCACAATATGGATTTGCTTCATGTAATGAGGACTACAGGGGATACAGCTTCCAGAGCTGGAAACCTTGATGAAGTTGTGGAGTTGACCTGAGTTTCCACCGTGTCTCTCCACCAGAGAAACTTAGCACTTCCCTAATTGCTTTCTGCTTTCAAGAGCGCCTCACAGCAGCATCAAGCAAAGTTTGAGAGCCAAGTTTTCATCTTCCTCAGGGTTAAGAGCAATTCAGCTTCTTTAAGAGGAAGGCTGGATTTGGAGAGCCTTTTTTACTTCCATCAGAAAAGAAAGTAGCTTTCTCTACAGCAGAGTGGGGGTATGTAAACCATGTAAACATCTACTGCAGCTACCACCACTGAGTAACTTTCAAAACACACCCTCCCCTTGCAGATCAAGTGTTTGGTGCAAGCATTTGGCATAGCAGGCTTTTGACTGTCTCAGTGAGTAAGGTTTCTCACAAGTGCACTGTCCAAAAGGCAGGCTGAGGGAGGAAAAAGGAAAACAATGCAGAATAATAAAAAACCCTACTGGGAGGCCATTACAGCTTTACTGCCAGAGTACAAGCAGCCATTAAAGTTGCCATCTAGCTATTACATTTTTACAGTACAAGTGTAAAGCTTTAGATTTCAGATGAAAGACAAGCTGGAACATCACTGAAGCACAAAACAATCCCGAAGCCTGTGGTGTGTGCAGCAGCAGTCCTGGCACTGAGACGGTTCACAGAAAAAAGGCAAGGGATAGACGCAACTTCAAAAATGGTATTTCACACTCAAACAGACATTAATTCACAATCAGTTAAATACAAAGCTCTACTTGTGTATTTAACAAAAATACTTCAAAGTTGACATTTCATATAACTGGCATTAATACAGACATCTACAAGCTGGGGAAGGGTCCAGGTAAGCAGCAGAAACAGTGGGTTTGTACTTCAAGGGACAGTATTTCAGTTTGCAGGGTGGCTGATGATACGTGCATTGATGACCATCCATGATTAAAAGTCAAGTTCTCCAAGTTCAGGATCTTTCCTTCCCTATACAAGCCTTTGTGATGCTCAGTGTCTCCTCCCTTGCCCATCCCAGCTAACACTAACAAAAGCTGGATGGAATCTCCCTCTGGATGCACCAGCAGTCACCTTGGACACACACACCCAACTGCAGTGCTTACCATGGATGGCAGAGCTGGACTGAACTCTAGAACCAGCCCTTCCCCCTTTCAGGGACACTCAGAGCGTGCAATGCCTTGGTCAGAACAAGTCCTGAGCCAGCCAGGGACCACTGAGAGGTAAATGAGCCAAGCTCAGATTAACTTGCAACCACAGACTAGCATTTTGTTCTGTCCTTTTGCAGCGTTCAGAGGGTGATTTGTATTTTGGTTTTTAGCAGTGTATCCTCCTCTAGTCTGGTGTCCAGAATGCTGCATTCAGAGGTGTTTCTGTAACTCACAGGGAGATCTTGATGGTCACCCATCAGCTTTAAAACCAGTGGGATATTGTAAAGACCCATAAACAGGACAATTCAACTGCCTTTTTTCCCCCTCCAACCAGCAGTGGAATTTTAGAAAGTGTTGCTGACTTTTGTTGTAACAGCTAAATAATGTCATCCCTAGTTATACCAGAGCAAAGAAAGGCAAGAAGATTAGGACATTCAAAACCAGCTTTTTATCCTAATCAATATGGTAAAGCTAAAAATGCTGAACAGCTGAGAGGAGACAGACAAACAGCATGAGGACAAGTAACATCCCTTCCCTTAACACATGATGTAACATCGTGGGGTGAGGTGACAGAAAAGAGGAATGGATGATATACATCTGCATCCAGGCTGTTTAAAATAATTGACACTATTTTGGGAGCTGGGTCTTTAGTTAGCATAGCAGAATATTCAGGCACTAGTTAGATATGCAAGAAGTTTATCAAACCATAAAGTATCGTATTAAATATCCACGCAAATATATGAAAGATTTGATTGGGTTCTACTTCTGTCCCTTTTTCAGGTCAAAAGGTGAACGCAAGTGTGTCATAATAAGCCAATGTCCTGCAGCTTATTACACACCAAATCAAAAATATAGAAAATAAATGATAATCCTATCTACTTACATAAAAAGGTAAATTTTTGAGTAAGTTTCCAGACTTGCACAAAATATGCAGAAAACTGCATACAATCAGTTTCCATAAGAACAGCAGTTTCATGTAAAAGGTGGGTCAGCCTGCTAGCCAGACCTACTTTATACAAAGCTCTGGAAAATTGCCACTTCAGCACTGAGGGCCTGTCCTGCTGTCACTGAAATGGCAAAATGCCCACTGCCACCAGGACAGAGCCTCTCTATCCCCCACCCACCTCTGCAAACCACTCTGTGACAAGATACAGAAAAGAACAGTGCTGTTAGGGAGTAACAGTGATTGAAAGCATTGTAACGTATCCAAAACTCAGGCAAGGCTGTTAAATCATAGTTCAGTGTTCTCATCTGCAGTTGTCCTCCTCCTGACCTGACCACAGGGACTCGTGGCCACCCACCCGACCTGCATCCTCCGCTCCCTCACTTCAAAGCACTTGCAGTACCTCAAGCTCCTTCCCAGCCCACCTCATCCTTCTCCCAGTCTTCTGTCACCCTGCCCACTCCAGAGGACTCTGAAATGCAGATGAGAGGAACTACAATAGCACAGCAGTGTAAACAGTTAGTAGGCCTGCCACATCTTTATTGCTGCAGGTTTGGCAAAGGGGCACTCTCCATCCTCAGGGGGAGCTTCAGGCAAAAGGAGAAGAACGGTTAAAGATAAAAAGTGATGAACAGCAAACTTAGGAAAAGCAGTCAACCTATATCAGGGCTCTTAGAAAAACCTGTAGCTGGAAGTAACTGAAAAAAATCTTGCACTTGCATGGTGGGCTTGTCCCTGCCCCTGAAGTGGTGCTGTGCAGTGGGTGATGGTCTGGTGTGACCTACTGGCATGAACAGAGTCGTCTTCCCGCCCCTCGGAGCCTAAGGCTACTACACAGCTACCAGGACTTGTGGTTCAGTTCACAGAGGTCTCACAACTGGGGTCATTCCTTGTGCAATGTTTGATGGAGGTGAAGGTAAAGTGGTTTCTTGGTCAACAGCTGCAATTTCTTCCTTTTAAAGTCAGTGGGTTTTTTGTACCTGTAACCACAGGAAAGTACATTAGTACAAGTGCTAATGGCTGTGCAGGAAGATGAAAGCAAACTAGAAAGCTCATCCTGTACAGATCTTATTACCCTCATCTTTTAAATACATCTGACAAGGCTTGCTGGAAGCAACAGTAATGAGTGGGTTTACAGGAAGAAATGGTATTTTATCTGGATGATTATTTTTACAGAAGAAAAATTTCAATATGTAAATGAATGTAATACTTTTTTAAGGAGATTCCCAACATAATACTCTGGATTGTAGGAGAGACCCAGTATCAGTTCCCAGTATTTCAGAAGTACCCCAGCTAGCACAGACTAAGCACTTGTCCAAGAATTGCAAGATTCACCCTCTTCTTGAATAAAAAAAAACAAACCCCAGTCCTCAAACCCATCCCTCAGACCTTCAGCCACTCAGCAAGGAGAGAATGCACACCACGACCACTCAATACTGCTTTGAAATGTTCACAAAGGTAATTGCAAATTGGTATCTCATGCCTCAAATCAGATTTCCTTTACAGAAGTTCTGTACCAAAAGGCTGAGTTGATTATTTTTTTAAATATAGCAGATCTGACGCTCAGGCTGAGCTCCAAATTAAAATCTCCCCTACAGACTTCATTAAATCCATACAAAATTAAATTACAAACACCAGCATTTTATTTGGAAACTGGTCTAGTTTCTGAGAAGTCTCTAACCATCTTACTTGCCTAAAAGCATTTTATCTTCCCCTCTACTGAAAATAAAATATTCCTTATGGAAGTCAATCTAATGAGTCCATGAAACCTTCCTTAATACAACAAGCCACACATTGTAACTGAAGGCTGGTTCATTTCCTCTGTCATTGTCATCCTTAATTGTGAGTCACTTACAGTTCTATAACAATTGCCCCAGGTTTAATTTCATCCATCTCCATGAAAGCAAAGCACTTGGTGCTAGTAAACCTTTTCTTAGGCTTGTAGTGTTTGAATTCAAAGAAAATAGCTGCACCTAGAGGAAAAAATGGTTGAATAGGAAAAGTTAGCAATTATGGGTAAGAGCTACCTGAAAACTTACCTGCCATTAAGGTGCTCTACTTAAATTGAAGGGAACTATCTCCCACACTTCCTTTATTTACTCAAAAGCTACACCATGTTCTTACAGTGCTCATCACACTCTCAACAATTTAAACTCTTCACTCCATTGCTCACACACAGGTACCAATGACTAAGCAGGTGATAAAGCAGCTCAATACCTGTGTGGCAGAGCAGACTGCTCTGTTTTTATCTCTTTTCATTTCTCCCTTGCCTGTGAGCCATCCCAATGACCAATTTGAAAGGGACAGGATGCAAAGGTCTATTTTTATCCTTGTCTGGATCTTGAGCCCTGCAGCTCAGGAGCAGCCCATTATCTGTCTCCCAAAGCTCCTGGGCCCTGTTTCAGGTCCCTGGTACCACATACCTTTTGTTAGTCTTTCAATGTGTTTCTGAATCTCGATGTCCACATTAAAATGGACATATGTGTCCTCCTTCCTCAAAGCCACAGGAGTATCTTGCACAGGAGTCAGATCTATCCCATTCAAATCTGCAGGAAAGAAACAGCATAAGAATGGCAAAAGCTTCTCAGATTTTAAAATTCAGTCAGCTTTAAGAGATTTGTAAGTCTCTCCTAATCCTGCCACAAAAAGTTAACCCACACCTGAATATTTCCACAAAACCTAAAAAAGGGGCAATCATACCCCTTTGCAATCAGTTGATTTTCGAGTACAACACAAAAGCAGCTAAAGTTCTAGCAATATTTCAGATAAAAAGTTGGAATTATGCCTCTTTTTATTTTTAAGAGTGCATTTCTTTCTGCTGTCAGCAGAAGATTCCATTCCCTGTGCACACAGGACACAGCAGAGCTCCAGCCCAAGTGGGATACACACCAAAGGCTGCCCTCCACACAGGGTCTGCAGGGCACAGCTGGCACAGCTCACACATCCTGTGTATGCCCTGCTTTGTCCCTAGACACAACAAGCATCATTTCTCTTGGGTTTTCCACAGAGGCATTGTAGGGCTGTGGGTTGGGCTCCAGCTCTCAGCACCAGCCCTGGTTCTGCTGCTCTGACACAGCCAATACTGTTTCTCACTAAGGCTCTGCTGCTTCCTGGGGCACATGTGTCCTCTGTCTTTCCTCTCATTCTCCATCCCTTTCCCTCTGGCAGAGAAGTTGCTAACAATGTGGCCCAAATTCCAGGTATGGAGTGCATATGCTGTGCTTAGAGCACAGACTGAGGCCCTGGAGCACCAGTGATTCCCTTCATCCAGGACATGGGCTGGGATTGCCAATGCTGCATCAGAAACAAACCTCTCTTCAAACCTGCCTCAGAGCAGCTTGGTTTAAAACCAAGGAAATCAGCTATTAGTCTCTTCAGACTCCTAACAGTGACAAAATGAGTCCTCAGAGTTACTTTTCCTGACCAAAAATCTTGGGAAATAAAAGTATCAAAAGACACCATTAGCAGACTCAGCCATACTCTGTCCACACACTCACTTTTTGATCCTATTTCTACCTCATTACTTGGCAGCCACCCTTTACAGGTAAATGAGTTTGGAAACAGGGAGCATCATGTTAAGAGACTTGTTGGGAAAGCGAGCAGCAGGAAGAGTCTCCCTTATCTCCAGAAGTGAAATGAGAGCTACAGCAACAGTTTTAGCAATGTACAATGAGACAAACACTTCAGTGGCAAGGAACAATGTTTGCTTTACAAGTCCTGGTAATTATTCAAGGGATATTTGATGCTGTGAACCTTCCTCCTGCCAGAGGACATGTCTGGTGGAAGAAGCACTGATCACACATCTAACAAGTATTCTACCCCTACATTTAGTATCCAATAGCACATCTCAAGGACACATAAAAGGTCATTACCACAACTGAAAATAACAAGAGGATATTGGCTGAGCTACAGATTTTTACATGATAAATAAAAAAATCATCTACCTACAAAGATTGTAAAGAGAAGCTGAAGTAAAGCAGAACAAGGCAAGGGTAAGCAGCTTTCACTACAGGGGCTTCCTGCTAAGACATGCAAAATGGGGGACAGAGATACTCCCACTAGAAAGAGCGTGAATATCAAAAATCTCAGCCTCAAAAGACACCAGCTGTTACTGTGGGCCTGATTATTTCTGGGTCTGAGAGATTTTAGCCTGCTACCAGCTGCTAACTTTTTCCCAAGGAAAAATTTCTCAAGAAAGCTTCTTCTCAAAACAATCTTGGCAAAGAACTATCCTTTCTCAAAACAATCTTTCTCCAGGTGGTGTTTTGCTGTTTCTCTAGTTTAACCAATGGGATTAGAGAGGTGTGTTCCTATTCACCAATCATGTTAAGTGTGTATCAGAACACCTTATAAGAGGTAGTAAGAATTGGACAATAAAGCCTTTTTTCTATGTGCTTTGCCTTCTGAAATATTTGGAGTCTCTCATCTTTCTTTCGTGTCCTACAAAGACACGTTACCATCTGAAACAGAGAAATCCTGATGTTGCCTATCCTGGACTGACAGAGAGAGAGGTTCCTCCAGATTCATGGAGGATCTCAGCCCACCAGACTTTGGCTGAAGCATTTCACTAGCCAGGCTAACACATTTTTTATTTTATTTCACTTGCAAGCTTTGCTTCCCAGCTTCATACCCATCCCTCTAAACCTCAAGCCCTGGTAAGAATATATTTGTATTACTACAAAGTTAGTTTAACAGAGGGCAAGAATGGGCTCAGTGGGCTGTGGTTCCCCACCTCCAGAAAGCCCAGACCAGTACGTGTGGGGAGTACACACAGTCCAGCAGATCTGTACTTAGGAGTCACCTGCAGAAGCCATGATGGAGAAGTAGGGCAAAGTCACTCCAGCTCTCGGCATGGACAAGCCATCCCTGAGTGCACAAAGAGAAGTGTATCCTGCAGAGATTCACCTCCCAGTAGCTGTCAAATACAGAATTTTTCCACCCTTGATTAAAGCAGAAGCCCTAAATCCTCAATAGAAGTGCCAACAAATGTTTTTCCCGGCAGGCTGAAAAATCAATAAAGCTTTTAGAAAATGCACTCTCCCCAAAGCAGCCCTGAGGAGGCAGAACAGAAATCATTACCCTTTACACTGACTGTGATGTAAGGATCAATGCACTGCCCAGCATCTTTCAGACCAATTTTCTCTATGTTGATGGTGAGTAACGTCATCCCGGGTTCAGACGGCAATCTGGGCAATAAAGTACCTGGAAAGAGTAAAGTGTGTTATTAACCCTTGGTGTCATCTCACAGCAGAGGCCTTGCTTATCCCATCTTCTCCCATGCAAGATGCTGTTCATAGGGGGTTTAAACTCCAAAGATTCCTGTCCCAGGAGCACACACCACTGTGGGAATGTCTGTGCAAAGACACACAACATCCTTTGACAGATTTCAAAGCCCCCCCAGAAAAAACCCAGGACTGCCTCAAGTCAAATCAACTGATAAAAAACTAATGCCATAAGAATAGAGGGGAGCATTGTTTAAAGTGTTATTTGTTGCTGTCACACAGAATAACCCATTCTTGGAACTCACTTGATATCACTTTTGAGGATTAAATTTGGGAGGCTGGATTCAATCTGCAGTTGCAAGAGGTTTAGACACCCCACTGAACATGACTTGGCTTCACATTGAACATTTAGACTGGGAGATTAAGGAGGAAAATGGCATTGTTGCAAATCATCCAGCACATAAGGGAACCAGAAAACTGATTCTTAAGTAAGTTCTACCGGCCTCTACTTTAAGGGGGGGGGAATTAAGTGTTTGCATCCCCCCCTTCTACCTAAAGGAAGGAGTTCCCAGCTCTGTATTAAGAATATTTAGCATTAAAACTTAGTGGTCAGTATAAATAAATCCTCAGAGTGCTGAGGAAGACAATGCAGCTGGCAAGAAATCCAGACTGTTCAAACTCATGATATTCTGTCATCAAACATGGAGTAGGTTACTTCATGCTGAATTTAGCAAAAACTGGCACCCTTCAAGCCCCTCTCGCCTACTGGATGAACAAACACCAGGATAGGAAATACTCAGGCTCATGAGCAAGTTTGAGTTAAAGTTTTGGTTTTCTAATGAAAAAAAAGAAGTCATCCTAAGGCTTGAGATCTAAACAGTGTAAAAATTTCCTTTGACAAGTCCAATATGGGTTTTTTCTTGACACAATTTTTTCCTCTCATGTGCTTGAGGAGTTGTGGAACCACAAAGATTTTGTCTTATGAGAGATTGGCTTTGCAAGAAGGACCTCGCATTCTGCTCTGAGAACTACAGGCACAGCTTCGGCAAGATTTCATGAGCGTTCCTGCATCCAATCCCCTTCTCAGGATCACATGCAAGACTTGAAACCCCTGATGCTGTGTGTTTCTGTATGTCCTCTCCTGAGGAGACTCAGGGCCTGCACAGCACTGCAGACACCTCCCAACATAGCACAGCAGAGCTCAGCCCAGTGTTCTGAGCAATGGGACAGGCTTCTGACTGCACGGGGAGAAATGTTAGAGAGCAAATTTAGTAGAGCCCCCTTATTTCTGCAAAGCAGCTCATGCTCTTGTTAATCTGTTTCTTGCCCAAAGAGATGTTCAGATATAGAGTTCTTATTCCAATCTAAGTGAAGGCAGAAGAAAGCCTGTCTTCTCTTTGGCATAAACATTTGCTCCACCATATCTCAGTTGTCTCCTAAAAGCAGCATGACCCTCAAGAGCCAGGAACAACTGCAGCCTTCAGCTTTCCTGTCCATCACTCCATGGGACTAAGTGATGTGGCACTTGATAGAAAAATCACCTGAAAGATGCCTCAGCCTGGTGTTTATTATAAAAATAGTGGCTTAAGAGAAATTATTCTTCTCTTGAAGAATGCTTTCCCAGAATGTGTGAAATTGCAGAGTTGCAATGGGCAGAAGGGTCAGACTCACTTCCAGGAGACAAGAGAACAGTAGGACAGAGAGTATCCAAGGAACACTGTTTCCTTCCTGCCCTAGCAGGAGGAACAGCCAAGCCAGCAGAGGACTAGAGAAGCTGACTGTAACCTGTCTCACATGAGCCACGGCCCCAGGCAGGCCTGTGCTGGACCCTCTGCAGCCAGAGGAGGTGACAGTGCCCTCTCTGTGGTGCAGCTTTCCTGGGCTGGCACCACCCCCTGTCTGCCACCACAGCCTGAGCAGCTCACACTGAGGCCTTTCAGGAGAAAGCTGCAGCCATGCCAGGCACAACCACAGGGCATCTCTGCCAGAGGGGGACGGGAGCATCTGCAAATGAAGGAAGTGTCCTTCCCCAAGTGGGTTTCAGGGACAGACAGGTGCCAGCCCCGCAGCCCACTGCCACCAAGACACAGGCACTCAGGCTCTCCCCTCCCAAATCCCAGCTCAGAGAAAGGGGAAAGTGCCAAGTCTCCTGCTGGGCTCACAAAGTGAAATGGCTGACAGAAGAGCACAGCACAGGAAAAAAGTCACATATAACCAGGAGAAAGGCAGGAAACCTGTGCTGTTAGAGGCTGCAAGCCATTGGTCAGTTCAGCTCCACACAGCGCAGAAGTCTAACTACACAAATACTCTTTGTGTAGAATTTCCCATAAAACATGTATTCCAGTAAATAAAATCCAGCTACACCTACCCTTGGCTACACCACAGCCCAGAACCTCTTCATTAGTACAGCAGGACCTCTAGAGAGTTGTTTGAATCAACAAACATGACCTTCCCTTTTCCCCATACTGAAGGCAAATGAAGACAAACAGATAGGTGTCCAGTACTGTGATTGTTGCCAAAAATTGTGTTGTGAGGATTGGCACTAAGAGCTGTATGAAGAAGACCACAGCTACATGAACATGAGCACAGAAATAACTGTACAGACGAAAAGGTTCCCATACCTTTGTTGGCTCCTGGGTTAGATGAATGGGGCAATGGGATAACGATGAAGCCATGCATGGAGAAGACAAGACCATGGTCAGTTAGACAGTACAGTCACACACTATGGATCAAAGGCACATCAAAGCAAGGAGTGCAACACAACTCAATTCAATAGGGAAAGTTCATTTACTCATGAGGCTCACCCCAGGGCTGCAAACTGCTTTTGTTTGAGACTTCCTGCTGTACTTGGGACAGACAGAAGGCATCTCCATAAACAGGTTTATCATGGTGAGTAACAAGGATCGAGAGAGCAAATGTCAGCAATCAATATGACAATATATTATAGCCTTTTTAGGAGCTTGGCATGAACAGGTGTACACTGTGCATGTCCACATCAGGTCAGCCTGCAGGGGCCATATTCAGCACTGTGCTTGGGATCACATCTGAGTATCATCTCTTTTCTCCAGGCATAAGTAATGGAACACTCCAGCTCTTTTGACCATTATTCCAGTACTGTCTTCCTTACTTGTTATCTCATTCCTGAAATACAAAGTTTGCCAGCCAGCTCTGAAGCTAGAAACTTGTTTCTTCTGCAAAGAAATTACACCAGGAACCTA
Source organism: Trochalopteron elliotii (assembly GCA_024734555.1). NCBI lineage: Eukaryota > Metazoa > Chordata > Aves > Passeriformes > Leiothrichidae > Trochalopteron > Trochalopteron elliotii. The sequence continues at coordinate 794,986 of JANPWX010000271.1, forward strand.
AAGAACCTCTGTTGCAACATTTCAATTGTCAGAACCTGAAGACTTTCTCCAGAATCTGTTGGTATATCCAGTTCTATGAGTGCTTTCACATGGACAAGGACTTAAGCTATGAAAATTAAAACCCCCTCTTTCTCCTCTCACAGCCTGGCTTTACTCTAAGCCACTGTCTCACCAAACAATGCAAAAATAAGCAGCAACAGCTTCTCACATCTCTAGGAGGATGTGCTGCTCCTTGCAGGGCAAACATTGCCACAATTTACATTTGAACACATTTGAAATGCCTCACACAGTTAAAGTGCATGAAATGAAAATACTGAGTCTGAGTCAGGATTAAAGGCTAATTATTTGAGGTAGATGGTACCACCCTCACAGGTTCTCCATACTGCTGTTTCACAGTAAGATATTGTTGGCTAAAAAAAAGTTCACTGGCCACTCTTTGTTGCAGCAGCCCTCTTATTAGAGAGTAAAAATGAGCCTAGACACAGACTTCTTGTTAAACACAGCATGAAAAGGGTCCTGGTTTATTCCTCTTTACAGCTCAGCCATCCTGACTACAACCATTCACTGGCTCTGCCTGCAGCAAGCTCCTGCTGTAGGTTTCCCTTGCAGCCTCTGACTGCTGGTTATTTCCTGCTGAACTCTGACTGCAGGTATCAGCTTGCAGACTCCAACTGCAGGTTTTTACCTGGCCAGGCTCTGACTGCAGACCCAGACTGACCTCACAGCACTGATTCTCCCTCCCCAGGATCCTGCTTCATGATTCTCTCCTTCATGCTCCTCAATGTTCCTCAAGGATCATCTTCCATAATGATCCTCCCCTTACCAGCTAACCCCCTCTTGTATCTCACTCGTCCTTATTGGATATAGCTGTGACTCATCAGGGGCAAGGCTGTATTGGATAATTAACACAACTGCTACTTATCAGGGGTGAGGTCACCTGTATTCCCTTCTCCTCATGGTTCCCCAGTACAGCATTAGGTTTGTTTACATGACGCTGTAGTCCCCACCCAAACTTTTCAAATCACAAGTGGAAAAAGAAGCTTTTTAGAGCCAGAACATAGAGATGTTATAGAAGCTGGCATGGCAAGTCTAGTGCCCCTACCTGGGACTCTAGCAGGAAAAGAGTCTGGAGACCCTGCTCCAGCTCCTCCTTCCTCGTCATCCTCCTCAAACTCCAAGTGTTCCTCTTCTCCAGGTGCTAAAATCTTCCTGTAAAACAGAAGAAAGAAGAAATGTGACCAACACTCACTCATCACCTGGCTCTCAATTCACAAACCAGCATCTGAGCATGGACAACACCCTTTAATGTCATTTCACACTCCTTAACTTCTACCTACAGACTTTGATAGAGATTGGAGGAGTTTAGACCAATAGAAAGCACAGAGCCTAAAGCCAGGAGATGATACTGGAAGTTTCAGTGAGATGTAGGGATGTATCAATACTGATTTTACCAAAACCACAGCCTTGATTTTCAGTGGTACCTACACAAACAGAATTCAAAAGTTCTTTTATTAATCAGTTTACACAAAGCAGCCTGGCAAGCAGATGGTTCTAGAAATGTGTTTCAGGTGCACACCAGGTCCAGGCCATACTCCCTTTCAGGTACATATCTGTACATGAAGTGATGTACAAGAAGTTCTCTCTTACCTGAGTGGGACAGGCTGAACATCAAAGGGGAACTCCTTATTGTAAGTAAGGATATTCTTTAAGACTGCAGAGAAGGGAAAAAACAAAAATACATACTCATAAACCAGCATTAATTCTACTACTTTGCACAGCTACGTCCATTCTGACAGCATCTTCAATACACAAATAATTATAATAAAATTTTAAAAATAATCAGATCATACAAAAAACACCCCTCATCTCTCATATTTTAAACATCAGCACAGCTTTGATTAAAGCTATATCACTGTAACATTTAAACAAGTGAACTGCAACTGCAGTACAAGATTACTACTACCACACCCACACAGACAAGAGAAGATAAATGTGGCAATAACCAAAATCTTCATGAGAAAAAGCTACAGCCCCCAGGGTGAGGGTAGCAATCTTTGGTGGCTGTTGAGAGCAGTGTGGTGTTGGTGTTACTGGCATCAGCTCCAAACAGACTGAAATCTCCACAGCTGGCACACTTCAGCACATGTGGGTGCACACTCAGGCAGTCACCATGGGAGACCAAGTGTGCTGCTAACACAAAGCTTTGGTAAGATTTTCTACTTCTTCAGTTATGTATTTTGGGGGTTTTGTTTGGTGGTGGTGGCTTCATTTGTGTTTTCTTTTTATCTGCCCTTGTATGTCTGGGCAGATTGGTGAAATTCAGGAGAGATAAAGTACAATATCTGGGCACCAAGCCCCAGAGACAATGCCTATATTTTCAGCATTCCATGGAGAATGGCTTTGCTGTTTATATTTGAAGTTTACTCACATTTTAGTAATCCCAACTTTAGCTGCCATTTCCAAACACAACTACCAGTGAAACTTGCAAAAACATGTGAAAGAAATAAGCATTTTGTGATGGCTAAAGAGCCTAAAAATTTACAAGAAGACACCTGCAGGGAGAGGCACTCTCCTACCAGACAATGAATATCCCAGACTGGTAGGGGAGCAGAGAGAAAAAAAAACCTGACTCCCCTCACAGAGCTTCACTTTTCAATAAGCACTCTCAGAGCAGAGGAATTCTTAGCACTACTGAATGAGAACAAAACTCTTTTCAAACAACGTTCAGATTACACAAATACCAAGAGGTACTTAAATACCAGTTATGCTCCAGGAGCCATTGCCAGGCCCCTCTCCCTAAGCACACTACAACTCAGCCAGTGCAGGAGAGCTTCCCTGCCTGCCTTCACATTCCCATCACCCAGCCTGGGCTCCTGCATTAGCTTACCAGACACCATCTGAATGCTCCAAGAATAAATTATCCCTCTGGGAAACTATAAAGAAACTAAAAGGTCTTTCCAGTCTTTACTCATACTGATTTTTTCTTCCTGATTTCTGTGCTACGACATGAGAGGTTAATCAGTGCCTGATCCCAGCCAGACACAATACATAAATACAGAGAAAGGTTTAAAGTGCTTTCAGTCAGAGCTGTGATGAGAGACAAAACTGATGCCATGTCTCTCTCGCCAGACTTCTGCTCTGAGGGAGCAGTACTGCAGATCTCAACATGAATCTTAAGAATCACAGCCACTTCCCACCAGAAAAGCAGCTGATCAACACCAGACGGTCACCTTCCAGTGCTGCTGAGTTTCAGGAAAAGAAGGGGATTTTTATTACTCTCAGAATTCCCCAGCTCTCAGAGAGATACATCACATCAGAAACAGAAAGTGAAACTGCCCTAGGAGGAAACCTCAGTGAAGTGAGTTTTCTTAGAGATCACAGGCACATTAAACAGAAGAGACAAGCGTCACAGTAGCTCTCCTCATGCTTTCCAAAGGTTGGGAAGTGCTAGACTCCTCACTTCTAGTAAGCACGTCCTTTTACGAGCTGCCCCTGAAAAACCCTCCTCGTAATTCGCTTCAGGCATCACTAGAGGGCCCAAAGAGCTCTACTGACACGAGCACAGGCAAGAGGCAAACAGTCCTACAGCACCTAAAATCGTGCTGCTGCTGCTGCTGCTGCCCGAGGCTGAGCACCCCTGTCCTGCCGGGAACAAATGTGGTGCTGAATGTTCAGCTCAGGACTGGAACCTCTTGCCTTTAGCTGCACAGATCTGTGGCTCAAGTTTTTAAAAAGCTTTCAATTCTTGTCTCATCACCAATGGCAAGTAATTTTGCAAAGTTGTAACAGCAATTTTAAGTGCTCCTTTAAAGATCAACAGGGTAAGCAGCAGGTCCACCACACTCAGCCGGGTGAAATACTTATTCAAAGCCACTAAGAAAAAGCTAAGCAATAAAACTTGGAGGAAAAGGAAAATCCTCTTTGCATCTACCACAAGTGTGAGCTTCAGTTGATTCAAATAAAAATACCAGATCACAGGAAAAAAAATTAGGTCAATATGAACAGGAATCTCCCTTGTAATGCTGTATAAGACATCCAAGCTTTAAAAGGTTTGTTTGAACGTTTTTGGATCTCTGTTTCATTTTCAAAACCACAATTCACCTCTGGGAGAAAGAGCCTTTCCCCTCTGTAACGAGAACATGATTCCCAGAAAATTCTCCACAAGCACAACTAATGGGTAGATCTCAGCATTGTGGCCTCCATCTATGCTGCATTTCCAACAGAAATCTTTCAAAAATACTGTTCTGCTGGCTCTTGTGCAGAAGGTGCCTTTCCTCTTGTGACATTGGACAGTGTCACTTTGATTCACATAGAATCACAGAATCTCCTGATTGGAAAGAACCCTCAAGGATCATCACAGTCCAACTCCTGGCCCTGCATAGGACACCCCAAGGATCACACCATGAGCCTGAGTGCATTGCCCCAACACTTCTTGAACTCTGCCAGGTGGGTGTTGTGACCACTGCCCTGGGGCTCCTGTTGCAGGGCCCAACCACCCTCTGGGTGTAGCACCTTTTCCTGATCTTCAACCTAAACCTCCCCTGACAACTTCGGGCCATTTCCTCAGCTCCTGTCACTGTGCCTGCCCCTCCTCTGCCCCTCACCAGGAATTTGTAACTGCAATGAGGTCTCCCCTCAGTGTCCTCCAGCCTGACCTCAGCCTCCTCAGGCTCCCCCTCGAGGCCCTTCACCATCCTCATACTCTGATTTTATCAGCAGTTGGCTCTTTCTTGAAAGATTTCAAAAGAAATTATCAACACAGGCCAAAAGATCAGGACACATTAACTTGGTAAAGACCACTGTCCATTTAGATTTTCTGTGACAGTAATTTTTTTCTGATACCTGTACTGGTTTTTTTTTAATAGACAACATAAAATAATTCAGACACCATGCTCCCCAGTACAACCCAGTGTCCATTTGTCTTATAATTATCACCCAGGCAAAAGGGATGCCCCAGCCCATCCATTTGTACTGTGCATTCTAACACTGGTATAAGCTTCCACAAAGAAATGGATTTGTGAGAGCCAGTGTGTTAACAATGACTTCACACAGTGCAGCCTCAAAATAACTATTTGTATGTATGGAACCTTCTGCAGTATTATTCCAGCACAAACTATTCAGTGACAAATCCTATAAACAAACAGAAGTAGCCAACTGCTTCACTTACCAAGCTGCATGAAATGCAAGCTCAAGTAGGAAAAGTTAGAACTCGACAACACAAGATTAAGGGGGGGAAAAAAAAAGTAAATCTGAGGGCCCTGGTTGTTATAACAACACCAAAACCATTCTGACAGCTTCAGGCACAAAAGTAATTAAAACAAGCCAAATTGTGTGAATAGCTGTTTTGTATGAATAGCTGTTTTTGTTCCACCCTAATGGAATGGCTTGACCTAACAAAGGAATCACTTATTTTGCATTGCCAGCCCAGATTTTTTTAGCTTTTTCTGGTGGGATGCAAAAGAAAATTGACAACATGCGAATTAAAACACTTCATGGTGCATTTTATGAAATGGCTGGTATTGGCCTGATTAAGATTTACTCTATTCAAGATACACTTAAAAACCACAAAACAAAGGCACAATTCAGAGAGAAAGAGGCCAGAACCATCCAAGTAAGGCAGCAGCATTAGGAACATCAATGTTCAATTGTTGTTGTAGAAGCACCCATTCTCCTCCAAGGAAAATAACTCAGTGTATTTGAAAACTGATGGCCACACACTCTTCCTCAGTTTTAATATAGTTGCTTGTTATATGAGGTGTGGGCTGAATGCACTTCACACTGCTGAGCAGTTTTTTTAACAACTAAAAATCAATTCTCTGATGAAGGGCAAGATAAGCAACAGGACTGTTGAAATTTTGGACAGGATTCCCGTCTCTCTTCCATCATTCAGTCACTCACAGGGCATTTGCACAATGGAGTCTAAAATCCACAGTCATTCAATGATTACAACATTTTAAATACTTTGTAAACAGAGAGCAGCAGTATCTACACAGAAAAAATCCCAAGTCAGAGGATTCAGAGGCCAGACAAGCAACATGTAGAGCAAGGAAGACGGAATATTCCAACACACAGTTAAACCCTTTCCTGAGTTATGCTCTTCAGCCATCAGACCCAGCAGTTTTGTTACACACCTTCACTCTGCACTTTCAGGGAGCAGTTTAAAAGCACTTGGACTCTGTTTTGGTAGAGATATTAGGAAGCTTAGCTCAATGCTCCATTTCTTAACAAGCTCCCCTGTAGGATCCTGTGCAGAGAAGCTCAGTCTACTCGTGAAGGGGAAACACTTGCCTGCCCATCATATTTATCCCCAACACCCTGCTCAATGTTACAATTGTGTCATAAGCAAAATATACCCAACTTCAGTCAGCATGAAAGAAGCTCTTCCACATTTCCTGTTCCCTGAGAATTGCAGAAACATTAACATTCAGGATAATAATGCTTAGATGTGGAAGCTCTAATCATAAGGATGCTTTGAGAACAAAGCAGCCAGTATAACAGGAAGGAAAATGAAGCAGATAAATAGATACTTCCTATATGAAAAAGTTATTTCTGGATTGACATACCAAGACCTGACCCAGGATCAGTTGGGAAAAAACAACACCACACAAAACCCTTCAAAGACTGACTCACATCCTCACTTTGACTCTCAACTTCGTTGGTCTGGTAGCATTACAGTGGGAGGTGATAGGTGATTGGCTACCATGAGCACAAGTTAAATATTTTCAGAAGAAAAAATAAATGTCATGCTGCAAGAAGGAAGACCACAAAGTGTTGAAATACAGTTCAAAAAAGAAATGTGCAGGTAAATTGTAAAATGTACTATTGATAGCTTAAAATACTATTTTGTGCAAAAATTAGCAGCACCTAAATTGCTTATTTGAAAATGAAGATGAATATATTATCTGAAACATTTGGGTTACTGTACTTTTAAATTAGTCACGTTACATTCCTTAATACATATCAAGTTTTGTCTGTGTGGTAACAGACACTTGGAATAAGCCCCTAAATCCAGCATCACTGCTGAGCTGCAGTGTGGTTAGTCAGTATTCCTGCTGCTCTCATGTTTTCCCCTGTCATGACAAATGGCACTCGAAATACAAAGATACCACTTACTTGGTTCCAACTTCTTCAGATCCTCAAGCTTAAACTCATCCTGCGACTGGGTGGACTAGGACAGCACAAAAAAAAAAGTCAGATCTTCAGATGGACCTTCCTCTTCTGAGCTACCTTATCTCAGAATAAGCATGCAAGGTGCTTCCTTTGTTCAAGCACACCAAGTTACTACAAAACTCCATCCCCCCAGAAAATCTCCCCAACAAAAGGCAGTTTCACAGCTGAGGCAGAGACTATGTTACTTCTCACTTATTAAGAACAAACTTATCCAATATTCCAAGCTCTAATGCAAGATAAATATTTTTAACCCAGCTGGTTGTAAATTCTTACTTACTGCACACAGGAACATTCACATTTCAAGACACGTGTCCAACATTGTGACACTGGCAGAAATTACAGTACACAGGATGAGCTTGACAAAACTCAGCCAAGAACTCACTGAAAATAGAAGAGGAATTCCCATCTTTCTTTTCTCCAGCTCTGATGATGGTTTCCTCCTCTGTCTGGAGGACATACATGTACAGTTCTCAGTAAGCCTATCTGACTTACTAACTCAGAGGAATTCTGAAGTTTTTATTCTGAGGTAGCTCACCAACAATTTGATAAGATTAGTTTATTCTGAGACAAGTGGCAAAGCTGGCATAAAAAGAAGTGGAAATAAGAGGATTGACACTGGACATTCTCTTCTGAGTGGATGGTCAGGTCTTACCTATTATGTCATTACACTCTTGGCATCCCTTAAGATTGCCCATTGTTTTCAACATTTAAGGTCCAAAAATTTAAGATTTTTTTTCTTTATTTTGTCCAAGAGTGAATAGGGACCTTCTGCAAGACTGTGTAAGGATACTAAAGCAGCTATACCCTTAGCGTTAGGAGAGTGGGAAAACGTGAACACACTCACTAACTGCTTTAACCTCTGCTAAGAAACCATAACCTCCCCAAAGTGGAGTGAGTGAGAAGTTCTTGTACCTTCTCAAAAGGTTACCAAATCCTCGACTTACTGCTGGGGAATCAACAGCAAGGAAGGCTGTTCTTGCACATCATCTCTCCAGCTTGGCATGACATGGTTATGACATGGCTGCAGCTCCTGCTGCTGCTCCCAGATGTGACCTGACCCACACAGCTGTTCCACAGTGGAACATGCAGGCCCTCATCAAAGTCACAGTGACTCCAAGCAAAGGCAACACTCTTCAAACACCCCAGGTTAGATCAAAACAGAATGACAGCTAGAGGTAACCAAATATTTCTTCAAATTCTACACAGCCTTGAGACTGGTCAGCTCCTAGCTCACAAGTCCAGCATGCTGTGTCCCAGCCCTTCAGACAATTGAGGACAGCACCTTGTCCAGCAATATGAAGTACTTGGTAGTGCTGCTGGGAGTAACCTGATGCAAAATTTGCCTGTCATCACTCTTTCTTGGCAAAGAGGTAATCCAGTAACTCAAGCTTTGATTCATCCTTTCCCCATCTATGGCTTTTTGGAAATTTCTCTCACTTGCTTTTTGTTTTGGGGATAAGCATGTGCTGAGAAAAAACTACATCCACTCCCATGACAGCTACTGTGAGTCCAGAAAAAAGCCCAAAAAGTAGTTTACAAATTATTGTTTTCTCACATTTTCCTAGAGCACTGTCAGTTTTCAGGACTGCTAAAAAGTCTTTTTTATTCTACACACATGCTTTTCTTTGTGGTCTGACCTGACCCTGATTTGTGAAGCACCTGGATAAGTCTAAGGGTCATTTTGGTGATTTTTTTAACCTTGCACACAGGTTAGGAAGAGAAATGAAACAGTTCTGAAGGATGAAAATGGGGCAGAGGACCAAAGACACAAAATGTGGAGCTGAACTCCTGTACAAGCACTAACAGCTGCTCATATAAGCACTTGCAGTCTTTTTTAAGGCAGCCACCTGGGCCATCACGACAACAACCTAGAAATTCCAAGTGTTCACTCCATTTTCAGATGTTTGGGTATTTCTGAAGACAATAAATGAGTTTTTAAAAGTTCTACAGTTACCTGCTGCTAAGGTATGAATCAGATAGGAAAAAGAGCTATACCTGTAAAGCTGCACTCCTCAGTTCCAAGCATGTTGCAATTTTAGCTATGGTTTTCTGAAAGGGAAAAAAAATAATTTAGTGCCGAAATTGAATTTGTCCAGATTGACTTTTAAAGAATGTAAACACAAACAGTTGCTTTCTTTTGCAAAAATTTCAGGTCTATTGTTCAGTACCAGACCATTCAGCATCAGAAGCTTTTTTTACAGACAAGTAGGATTTGCTGAAAGCACAATAGATGAAAGACATCTGCCACTTAACTCCCCTCCCACAGCCCAACAACACAGATGGGGGTCATTCACTCCACAGAAACTGTAATAATGCCTATCACATCATAAACTGTTTATAAACTCAACTGCTCTCAGGTGATAGGGGACTGAAAAAAAAAAAGAATAAATCCAAGACAAGCAGTATATTACCTCCTGAGAACCTGGTTTGTGCTGATTTGCCCTTTTAGGAGCCAGGCCTACAGCTCCTCTACCAGGCTCCCAACCTCAGCAGACCAAGTCCACCCACATCAGACATTACAGCAGCCCAGTATCTCAGCCTTAAAAAAACACAGCCCACTCCTGTGGGTTTTGGTGGGAGAGGAAGTCTAAAGGTGGATTATTTTTTTAACTCTCTATTTTTGTGATTTTAAGAGATTTAAACTCTGAGTGAATCATGGAATATATGCCTGAATTCAAACTTGTCAGCAATCTAAAATATCTGTGAGCAGAACTGTGAAATAGAAGAGAGGGAAGGGCTTCAGAATAGCCCATTGCAAGCAGTCTTGCTTTGAAGACAGTTTTAAGCTTTTATGTCTCACAAAGTAAGATGCCCCAGCAAGTCACATTTCCTTCTGTTACTGCCAGCTGAAAGGAGTTAAGACTTCCATCAGTGACATCAAGAGGACACAAATGCCCAGCGTATTTTTCCCGACCATCACAAGTTGGTTCATTGACTAAAATATTTTTGTGAAGGAAAATTCAGATGATCTGCAGAACTAACGGCCAGATACAAACTTAAAATACTCTGTGGAACATTTATAGGGCAAGAAAACCAGCAACAATGAAGCTACAAAGAAAAGCAGTTTCCTTTCAAATTAAATTTCCCCCCAGAAGGAACAATGAAGTTGAAATACACACCTGTAACTCATTCTCTCCTTTTAAATCAGGCAGTATAAAAACAGCTCCTCCACAAGTGGGATGCAAGGGGAGGAAAAGATTTCCTAGAGCACAACTCTAGCATCAAAGAAATTCAAGAGTATAGGCACCTGGCACACTATGCAGTGTCAGTCAAATCCAAACAGAGGGTTATATTTTTTGGACTCCAAGAGGTTGGTAACAGCAGATAAAAACTAGACATGCTTTCAAAGGTACCTCCCTCAGCACCTGTCTTGGCTCTCCTGCAAAGGGGTGTCACAAATCCTTCTCAGTCATCTCCTAGGCCCCCACTAGTTTCAACAGGCTGGGATAAAAACTAAGTGACTGCAGTTTCAGTTCACCTTAGGCCACACTGAAAGTTGAAAGAGTTCAGGAGCTGCATCATAAATAGATCACACATCAATACCTCAAGGGCAGAGCCAAGAGCTGGAGTGTGCAAAAGCCTCAGATATCTGATTTTCATCTGCCACCACAGGCTCATCAAAGATTTTGAAGCCATTTCTCCCCAATTGGCATCTCCCTTTAACATTGTTACAACATGGCACTAGGCCAGACTTTACATCTTCATAATTTTTATTACTGTGCATTGCATGGAGGCCTTTCAAAAACTTTAGTTCTTCTGAGCACCTTCACAGAAAGCAGCAAGTGATGCCTATTAACACAGGACACATTGTGCAGTCAACAAACTCCCTCCTCCACAAAATCAATTCTGCCATACAACAGAGACCCATGACTGGATCTCCAGCACAGCTCGAAAAAACACAGGTATTTGGAAATAGAAAAGGGCACACAGAGTCCTGAGCTCACTTTGAGACTTTCAGACCCACACTGCATATGTGGGTGTTGTGGATTTATTTACATGTACTGCCAGGCTGGGTGGGAGGACACCAAGTATACTGCAGAAGCAGATTCTCAGTCCCTAGAATGAAAACACACTGCATCCATCTAATCAGCTGCAGTACAACAAAAGGAATTCCTTTTCATATTTGTGAACAGCTGGAAAAATACATTTGCAAAGGTAGATTCTTGAAGAGGAAGGTGTGAAATAATGGGTAAAAGAAAGGAATCCACAGGTTCCCTAGGGAAGGGAGGGGAATCTCTGAGGTTTGACTACAGCTCCAGCATTTGCAGAAATCCAGCTGTTCCAATAGTTTGGGTGTTGACTGCTGAGCAGAGCATGCCCATTCTGTGTGAGATCAAAACTCCTCCACTTGCACAACAGAAAGAGGGCTATGAGTTTGCAGGGTACCAGCACATAGTCTCCATGCCCCACCACAGAACCAGAACATGTAAACAGATTTCCACCTGGAGCCCCTCCTGCTCTCTCATTAAGCCCACACCATAAATGAGGTCTCAGAAGCACTAGTCAGCCCCTATCTCCTTTGCCAATTCAGCAGTAAATTCAACAACTCCACTATTCCCTATCCTGCAGATTTATAACTGTGTGTTCTGAAAACTGCCTGAACTAGGAACTCCTCACAGAACAAAGAGCAATACAAAATGTGTATCCTCTGGCTCTTGGGGGCTGAAGGGCAATAATGGCTCTAGAAACAGATTTAACTGAAGAGAGTTTGGGAGTCTTAAAATAGTAAAGAATAGGTTTTATATGGAATCTATTGAAATATGGCAAGCTCCCAGCAGGCATTATTCATAACTATTTTTTTAAGGGACCACACCCAACCCAAAAGTTAAAAATGCAGCTAAACACTGCTATCATTTTCAGCTGCAACTATCCCATGCAAAGGCTCCTTTCTGCAGCAGGGAAAACATTGTGCATCTCATTAGAAAGACTGAAGCCATAATTAACTTTGCTAGTTTAAAATAGTTTAAATTCAGTTTTATGTAAACTCGTGATTAGAATGGGGAAGAGTCAGTCGATCTCGTAGTCAAGGTTTCTTCAGAGCAGTTGTGTGAGTAATGACTGTGCTAACTGTAATGCAGGCAAAGATGTTTGCACAAACACAGAGCCAGAGCAGAGCTTGGCTTTTACCAGAGTTTAGGCTGTTAGAAGACCAGTAGTTTAACGAATCATGCTAAGGCTGTTCAGCAGTGCTCGTATTACAGCAAGTTATCATTGCTTCAAAAGCAGGATTTTCTAACACTGCCGAGAACTCAGCCTAGCACAAAAACAGTTACACGAGAAGCAACAACTGTGGTTGGAAGAGGGCTTTAAAGGTCACATTTATTGCACAGAGAACTGGGTGAGAGTAACTCTAGCTGGAGGCAAGCTCACAGACACGGCCAAACCTAACTGGAACAATTCCTATCACAAAACACAGTGGCTGATCATGAATGAAGATGGGATTTTTAGAGAACAGAGGTAAAACAACGAACAGCGGTATTCAAAATGTTAAGACTGAGGTAAATTCAATTTTATCTCTTAATATTCCACACATGCTGCCTCTAGGAGATAAAACTTGCACAGCCTCTTCATGGCTGTTGAAGGGAGACTAAACACAATGATTTGCTGTTTACAGGATCTGCAGAGAAATTCTTCAATAAAATTCACAATCGCTAATGAAGATTCCAGCACTGCCAATTACCCAAGTCAAGACAGAGCCTTCCCTAAGGACTAAAACTACAGAATTATGTCCAGCAATAGTTATGACAGCCCATCAGAATTTGAAAATACAGGAGTGAACAACAAAATCTGGAGTCTGCTCTGTCAAGGCAAGCAACATATAGTGTTTCAAAACTGATCCTTTAGGAGCAAAAATGGGAGATACGACTATTTCAAAGCCTGAATTCTTACCATAAACAATACATGTATTAGAAGACAAATGATAACTGGCTCACAGTATGACCAGGAAAGAAACTGGTGGTATCTGTCAAGTGTTCTTAGATTAACAGATTGTATGATTACATTAGCAAGTAACACACCATCAATTTTCATGTGGCCATATCTGCATTGTAACACCACCTGCGATGCAAGAAATAAACCCAAATGTGGTAGAAGTTCCTACAGACAGACAGGGATGAGGATTTGAACCTGGTCTTGTCCTTTCCCTGCAGCTGTAAAGAAAGCAGCATTCCCTTGGTACAGAGGAATCACTGCTGAAATCCACCTTCCCCACAGGGTAGGTCAAGTAAGAAACTACAGCCTCACAACAATTCTCAGCAGTGTGTATGGCTCTCTGGAAAACACCTGACTGAAAATCTACAAAAAACTGCAATGAAGGTAGATCAAGCAAGTGGAAATCATAATTATCTTCATGCCCTTTCAATCTATGAAATTCTGCACGTAGCCTTGGCCAGTGACATCAGATAAGCAAACCCTGAAGGTTACAGGCTCTTCCACAGTTAAAAAAAAGAAAAGAAGAAAAAAAAAAAAAAAAGAAGTGGTTCTTATGCAACATATAGAGCCTCAGAAAGTCAAGATATTAGGGAAATAGATTTCTGGGAACCAGGAGGAAAGAGCATGCTGGTGGGTGCACTGGCAGGAAAACAGCTGAGCCAAAGTTACTGATTAGTAGCTGATTTTTGGAAGGGCAGCTGGAAAGAAGATACATTTCCATTTAATCAAACTTCTTGCAAACCCAGCACACACCAAGCCCTCCAGCCACATGCCGTGTGAATGATATTAGTGATGATAGTAATTAGTCATAATCACTAGATGATGTACTGGCTGAGCTCCTGCAGAAACAGGGAAGACCAGCACAGCAAGGAGCTTTACATCAGAGATTTTGCTGCGCAGAGTTTTAGGTGCTTTTTTTCTAAGCAATAGCAAGACTCTAGTCACATATTTTTTTTTGTGACTAGCATTCCTCATGGTAGAGGAGATAAAGTGTTCTTTCAACAAAATGTTGGGGAGTTGGTTTGTGCATGTGGCTAATGAAACAGGCACTGCTATTTGATAACCAGACTCAAAGATTCAGTGCATCAGCCACTTAATGATCTGCAAAAACCAGCAAGTGATAAAAATGCCATCCTCTTTTATAAATTATATCAGCTTTAGAAATGGGTATCACTCTGCTAGGATGGAAAACCACCACCCATCACTTTTTTTCTTTTCAGAAGACTGTTGCCTTAAGACATGAGAGCACTTGTGCATGAAACATCTGAGGTCAGTTATCTCCACTTCCTGAGCCCCCCAGGCCTCCCCTCATGGCTGACCTCATTCACTTCCCCAGTCTGGTCCAAGGTCCTTTTCATAAGACTCAGGGAACATCTGGAGGCAAAGCCCTGTGTGGCTCTGGTTCCCATACTCACAGGAGATGATGTCTCCAGAAGTGAGATTAACAGCTTCGCCTTCATGAAGTAACTACATTTTCAAAAGTCTCCACAGAGGGGAAACACGCAGTAAAGATGACTCTAGCTGAGAATGATGGAGAAAGCTACCAGCAAGGAAGGGAGAGCAGAAGCATTCAAGGAATAAACAGCTGTCCAACATTAACAAGACTCTCACGGCTTACAGTCCAGGAAAAGTGGACCAAATCCTTCTCCAAAATTATGGCTCTGTTTAAAACAATCATGAGCTTTATCATCTTTGCAGAAGGTAAGCAGAACATGGAAGACCAGGTCTTTGTTTTTCATATTGGTACACATCGAGGGAACAGCTACAAACCTCTCTCTCTATGTAAAGGTGCATTTCTTTGAGCTTCTTTACACACATCAAGTTCATCTCGAATTTCTGTAGCCAGCACCTGTTTTCAGGACTTACATTCCCAAGCTCCCATTACTCTAGCACCCTATTACCATTGGTGAGATTCTGAGCTAGCAGATGTCAATTTTCAGGTAACAGCATTGCTCAAACAAGTGATCTTATGACATGGAAATCTGGAAACACACCTCTTGTTTTTTATTCCTAAGAAAAACATGCCTTTATAGAAGACAGGGAAATTTAGTAGGGCATCATATCTCAAAAGATTTTATTTTGCAGTAAATGCTTGTGTGCATGAGTCCATTTAAATCCCATCACAGAACTGCAGTAGGATGTTGCTAAGACAAGAAACAGCCTTTTCAACTGAGGGGACAGAGGGAGGAGTAAAGTAATTTCAATATTTTGAAAGATTATAAACAAATAACATTCTAAGAGGCTGCTAGGGAGTATTCTGCCAAGACCCTTCCCTGTCAGGTGTTACATGTTAAGCTTTCATCCCCCTCACACACCCTCAATGTCTGCAGTTCAAGATGTTTTGTATTCAGGACTCACAACATAAATTGTGCTAATGTTGAATAAGCAACTTATCAAACATTACTCAAAAAAAAAAAAAAAAAGAAAAAGAAAGAAACACCAGGTTATGAAGGACTCTGGCCAGCATGCCTAACATTCAGCAGCACAGCAGAGCACCCCTCACATCTAATAACAGCAACCGTTTTAGCCACGCTGGACTCTGTTTCTGTTTGCGTACATGGAGGGAGGAAAAAAGGTCTCATAAGGCTCTGGCCTGCAAGATAAAAAAACATAACACACATCAACATCTATGAGTCAAACTCCTTGCATGAGCAAACAGCAGCACCCACCTTTTGATCTTCTGTGAACTCCGAGTTGTTGTGTGGAGACTGTGCCTCTTTCTGGAGGTGCCTTGCTAATCTGGATGGGGGAAAAGAAAATTGTAGAGTGGGAACGTGACACAAACACACACACACACACCCCAGCTCCAGAAAATATGTCAGCCAAAAGGTCCACAGACTGCTGCTCCAAAGAGGTTTGGGTTGGTTTTGCAGTTGTGTTTTTGGATTGTTCTTGTCTTTTGAAACAAAGTTTTCTATAGCCATGGTAGCTCATATTTAAGAAAAATCCCCATAAGGTGGACAAAGTGTGCAACTACAGGACAGACTAATGCATCGTGAAGGGAAAACAGGTATGAGGGTCCTTATAGCCAACAGCCCCTTTTACAAGCACTGACTTTTTTCCTCTCACAATCCTCTTCTTTTCTAATACCAAGCCCCAGCCCCTGTGAAGACCCACTGTGGTGCAATCCCACACGCATTCCCCAGGGAGAGGCTGAGGCAAGCGCGGTGCCGGGGGCTCGGTGAGGGCACCCGAAGCCATGGCACACGCTCTCCCAGCCCTGGAAGCCAGGCACAGGGCGGCTTGGCCAGGCTGCCGGGGTGGAGCCGCTCACATTTGTGCCTGTCAGCATCACAGGCGGAGCACAAACCCCACCCCTTGTCATCACCAAGGCAGGAGTACCAAGGGCTTTGGAAAGTAACAGTAAGCAAACAGCTCGAGAAAGCGAAAGGAAGCTGGAGGGAAGCTATGGGAAGAGTTACAGTTTCCGTCCCGGGAGGAAGGAGAACATTAAACAAGCAAAATCTCTGGGCAATTGTTGCCATTCCCTGTAAATAATTTTTTTTTACAAGCAGACGGAGAGGGAGAACATGGTTGAGGGGAAACCCAGGGACATCACAATAGGCTTCCTCCTGGAACCTCAGAAGTTTGCACTGTGAAAGGGACTCTGATGCTCTCCACCACTGCTGTGAGCATTGGCCCAGCTTTAGGAGGGGTTTATAAAATGTATACACCAAGATACATCCAGCAGAACAGATTGTTGTCAAAGCCTGTGGCAGGAACAAAAATCAGAACTCAATTTCTTTGCTTTTCCTCAAAATAAGGTCTCAAAATTTGCTCAGACTGAGACCACTGCAGCTTTTAACTCTCACCAGGGAAAAAACACAACCAAACAGGATGAGGTAACTGCACAACTTAGTGGTGTTGTTCCACTTGAAAAATGGAGAAAGATTGGGGGTGAGAAAAGACAAAAGCATAAACATGCTTGAACAAAAAAGTACACTCCTTGCCTACTGCCCTGCCCAACGATACACAGGACAGAGAAAGGGCATTTTACAGCAATGATTTAAGGAAACAGATCACCATAGCAGCAATATGCCACCCACAACAGGCAGCATCACAGCATTGACATTTCTGCAAGCATCACTAACACAGCCCTCTTTCCATTTGTCAGTAATACAAAAAAAATCCACCCTAATCCAAATAAATGCATCTGGCATTCCCCTTGAAGCTCGTTCAAAGTTGGATGAGACCAAGTTCCAGAGATGGGGACATTTAACAGGGAAGCCACTGCTGACAGCTTGAAGGGTTCCTGCATGAATAATCACGTGAATGACTGAGGGCCAATCTTTGTACCAAGCTTCTTGTACTTCCAGGGGTAACATGAACACCTGAGCAGATGACACAGGAGGTACATAATTGTGTTTTACATCAACAGCCATCAGGACTTAGATTTTTCCCAAATCCAAGCTTTCTCAGCATCAGCAAGCTCAGTATAAACAGCTTCTCTCTGGGATGCTTGTGTGGATCAGCACAGACCTGCTGGTGTTCACAGCACCTGGACAAGAGCAGCCCCACACCTGCTCATCCCATCTCAGGCTGCCTTTGAGAAGGCAACACCATCAACCCACCCTGCAATGTCTCTCCAGAACTACAGCTCGGTCTCTTGCCCTGGGCTGCTTGTTTGCAACTTCTGTCCTACAGCTTGATACTGTTATTAATTTACCTGCTAAAGATACAGGATGAAGAACACACACACATAGAAGAAAAGGTTTTGCTCCTCCCTAAGAAGTATCTCCTTGTAAAGCCTTATCTTCTCTCTCCTTTCTCCTCAGCCTTCAGACCATGGAGTTTATCTACCAACAAGTATTTAGTAGAAACTCACTGATAAGAGCAGTTTCCACAGCTTCCTTACAAAGACACCACACTGCCCTCAGGTCAGAACAGAGCCAGGGTGTGGAGATCACCTCAGCTCTTGTCTGACACAAGCAGCAAAGTGAGGAAGGCAACAGAAGCTGCACTTCAATTCTCAAACTGGACTGTCTGCAGATGTCTAGTGACCTCGCTTCTCAATGTAGAGAGCTCAGAAGGAGAGCCCAAAGACTTTTCATTCCAAAGAAACATCATTGTATGAAACTCACTGCTCAGACTGCTTAGACAGTTTAAAGCATTACAATTCTACTGGACTCCTTGTAGACATCCACATAAGGGCAGTTAGTAAAAATATCTTCTTTTACTTCTTGATGATTCCTTTTTTTCTGCCGAGATACAGATCTGGAAGAGAATTTCTTTTCATCTCTCTGCCAAGGTTTGTAGAGTAACAGCTTGCCCTGCTCTAAAGGCCATCAGCAAACTGCAAATCACTGAACTTGCATCATCCTTCCTGGTGAGTGAATGAAATGATGAGATTACAGCCTCTCCTGACCACATGGTATACGGCCAGCAGCGCAGTGACTCTGAATGACAACTGAACTGGCAGCTGGTGTGGTTACAACCCAGTTTGACCAGTCCTGAACAGTGCTAAAAGATCCCTCAGGGAGCATATCTTCAACTAGCTTTTTCTTGGCAAACAAGTGCAAACCCTCTTGACAACTTCCAGAAAACTCACCAAGAGAAGCCTGGCCTGAAATACTCCAATCACGAAGAAATAACTTTCATTGTCATGGCAAATGGAGTAGTAGGGAAGAACATCTGACTAAAGGTACCAGGTGTGTTTCCAAGGAGTCCATCATCAGTGCCCTGTAGCCAATACTCCTCTGCTGCCAAAGGACTCATGAATGGTGTGGTCCCATGCTGTGCAAGCCAACCTGACTGAGGTTGCCAGGTTCTTCCCTCTCCCACCCTGGTACCATCAGAGACACAACACACAAGTGTGTGACGAACCCCTTTTCATTCTGATGTGTCGGTTGGTGGGTTTTTTGTTTAAGGCTGATGCTTAGCCAACCCATTTGCCAGGTCGATCCGCTCCCAGAAGCGTGGCGCCAGGGCAACAGGGTGCCAGGATGGGGCATCCCGGTCCAGTGGTGCCATCAAACACCCCAGCAGCCCGCGCTCACAAAATCACAACCTGGTTTGGGATGAAAGGGACATTAAAGATCACCTTGTTCCATCCACTGCGAACACCTTCCACCAGACCAGGTTGCTCCAAGCCCCACGCCGGCCGCTGCCGCCCTCCCAAGAGAGCAGGACGGCGGCTCCCGCCTCGGCCCCCGGCCGGGCACCCCCCGAGGGGACGCCTCGGGCCCC
>JANPWX010000271.1:819272-846797 GCA_024734555.1 Trochalopteron elliotii
TGGGTGCGCACGGCGCGACGGCCGCTGGCCTGAGGGACCAGCCCCGAGGAGTGCCGGCACGATAAGCGCCGCGCCATAGGTGCCGACGCGATGAACCAGCCCCCTGCTCGGTCAGGAGGGTCTGGACAGTGCCGGGGAATCAGTGCCGGCAGATCTTCTTGGGTCTGGTTTGTTTGTTTGTTTCGCCAGAGCTGCAGAGTGCTTGATAAGGATGAACTTAGGGGATTCCGAAAGGACCACGAGATGATGGAGGTCCTGGGGGGTCTCCGGTCCAGCGTCCTGCTCAGAGCAGGGACAGCTCCGAGGTCACACCAGGGGCTCAGGGCTTTGTCCGCTGAGGTCTGGAAAGCCTTTGAGGAGGGCGAGCACACAACTTGCTTCTCAGTTTTTCTGTCCTCATGGTGAAGCAGTTTTTCCTTTTACCCAGTAGGGCCTCCCCATGTTCAGGATGTGCCCATTAAGTTCCATCACCCCGCACTGCTGTTGTAAAAGTCACTGCGATGCTTGCGTTATATTTGTCTGCGGAAATTGAAGTGGAAGAAAAGAGATAGTCGGGTTAACCTCTGCTCTCCCAGCCTTCCAGGTCTGATACATGCATGTAAATAGATCCATGTTTTCAGCTAGGATTCCTGGTTGCAGGTTCATTTATACCAAAGGCCCCCAAATACAAGCTATTCACAGGTGGACCAGACACAGTATAATGATCCCAGTGGATTGAGGTTTAACCTGGAAAAGAGGAAGGAGGCTCAGGGGTGACCTTATCACTCCCTACAACTCCATGAAAGGAGGTTGTGGCAAGGTAGGGATCCGCCTCCTCTCCCAGGTGACAAGTGACAGGATGAGAGGAAATGGCCTCAGGCTGTGCCAAGGGAGGTTCAGCTTTTGCATTAGGAAGAATTGTTCACAGAAGGGGTTGCTAATCATTGGAATGGGCTGCCCAGGGAAGTGGTGGAGTCACCCACCATCCCTGGAATTGTTCAAGGATAGACTGGACATGTCACTCAGTGCCATGGTCTAGTTGACATGGGAGTGTTCTGTCAAAGGTTGGGCTCGGTGGTCTCAGGGGTCTTTTCCAACCCAATTGATTCTGTGATACTTTTCATATAATTTACAGGTATGTTCAGCCTTATGCAGGAGGTAACAAATGTGGAGGTTTTTTCCTAGGAATGTGTGTGCTCACATAGAGCAAAGTAGGTGGTAGCTTTTTGCCTAACTTAAAATAGTTCCTTTAGAAAGCCAAGAGAATGCAGTTCTGACACTAAGCACATGGATGTTGAGCACAAGGCATATGGAAGCTTGGCGTTTCAAAAGAGAAAAAAAAAGAAATTAATTTCAAATTAATTTCTTGCCTAGTTGTTTACATTTGGAGTATCTTTTTATGAGCAGAGGAGCAGGACATGTGCAGCACCTCAGTTGTACCTGTTCCTGCAGCTATTCTTTCCTTTCCACTCCTTAGATTTGGCATAAACAACATTACAGGAAGAAAATGACCCACTGGTTCCATCGCAACCCTCTGAAGGCTACAGCTCCTGTTTCATTCAATTATTATGGGGTAGCCACCACTCCAGCTGCAACAAAGGTTTGCAAGTAAGTGAACTTGGGACTGACTTCACTCTGCCTCTTACAGTTTGGGGAACATCCTTAAAAGTAATGGTTGCTCTTCGGTTTTTGAGCTGAAGATGACTAGAGATGTGTAGGCGGGGAGGCACTAAGACACCGCTAACGCTGAGCATTTGCTTACAGAGAATGAATTCTCCAGTTTTTGAGTCTCTTGAGTGCACAGCAAGGCCAATTACAACAATGCAGAGGCAAAAAGACGAAACACTTCATTGTCTTTCTGATGACTGTGCATTCCAAAGATTGCTTAATTTCCATAAGTGAATAAGGCCTGACTGTTCTGTTGTGGGTAGGAATGTAATGAAAAGGGATTTCAGCCTATTTTGCAGATCTATTCTTATCTCTTCATCTCATCATCCCGTTCTAATGTTGAAGAATGTTGCTGCTTGTTACTTCCCTTTCCTCTCTGTGCCCCCAACCTCTTGGTAGGTAAAGGCATAGTTATTTCAGTAAGTGTTAGAACAGTAGATAGGGTACTGATTATCCACTGCTGTGTGTCCAGAAAGGATTGTACTAAAGAGTCAGTCATATGTTTCCAGAGGAGAAAGGAAGAGTTTTCTGTATTAGTACATTTTTGAATAGAATTTCTTAGTTTTGGGGTTTTTTTTCCTTCTTTTTTTCTCTCATTTAGTGACTTGCGGTTATCTCGAACGCGGCTGTTGGAGCTGTTCACAGACTCGAGCTGTAATCCAGAAATGATGAAGAATGCAGCTGACTTGTACTTCTCACTCCTGCAAGGTAGGGAGGTTTATTAGCAGTACCACTAACTCATCAAGAGAAGTATCAGTTCAATTTTAGTGGCACTTCTCAGAATGTGAATTGTGCTGATCTCCTGTGAAGAAGCCATGCACTTCCCAGGAAGGAGAGAGTCTTCATGGGTTCTGTGCTTGATACCAGTGGTGGCTGCTCACCAGGCCCGTTCTCCAACTTTTCAGTGTCCTCTGTGACCCTGCCAGTACTAAGTGCTGGCAGCCCTGCCCTCCTGCCTTTAACCTCATTCTGCTTCCTGTTGGAGGAAAAAACGTGTATTTGTGTCTCAGGTGGTGGTGAGTTGCTCCCTAAGTACAAATTGAGTCTATTAATTAGTTGATATCATTTACTATTCAGTGTAAATTGCTGATTTGTCTAATACTAGACCATTGACTTGTTGCAAGTTTACCTTCTACTGCTGCTTGTCTTAGATGTGTGTATATATGTAGGTGCTCATTAGCATGGTATCTGCAGTTTCAGTGGATGGTTCACCTGTGCTGACACATTCCTTTGAGACCTTCCTTCTGCCAATATTTTGGTGACACTCTCTTAGCAGTCAGGTGCTCAGCCAGGTTTCTTAGGACTGAGTTTTCAGGAATCAGCTGATTTGTGGAAAGTGGGATCTTCCAGTCTGTGGGAAGTAAACATTGCTTTAGTGAGCCCATGGGAGGGTGTAGGCTAATGTCACATCTAAAGGTCAGATAAGAATCCCTGTTGCTACAGCCAAGATATGGAGAGTTTCTTCAGGAAAATATCATGCTTGGCCATTAAAATTTTCTGCATGTGAAAGGAGCCAGTATTTTCTGTGTTTATAAACATATGACACACTGACAGGTGTAGCCCCAGCAGCTGCTATGGCAAGCTCTTGACCTCTTAAAGTCTGTAACACCTGATCAGACCAAGACCCTTCTTCAACCTCCCTAAAAAATTCCAGGGCCTGCATATGCTGGGATTGGAACTTCCTATAGTATGGGCTTCATCCCATTGACTGCTGGTTTCTTGGCTACTGGACATAACAAACCAATATCCTGTAACCCTGGAGGTAGATGATGACTAGGTGAGCCCATGCATAGAAGCCCTTTTTCCTCTCTCTGTTGACCAGGCAGCTTTTCCTGGAATTTCCTGGTTGCCACTCTGGTGGGAGAGACAGCCACTCACTCACCTTGACCAACCTCAGCCATCCTGTACCTGGGCCTGTCCCACTCCCAACTTGTCACCATATGGGACATGCAGACAATCTGCCAGGTTTTCCTGGAGCAGTCAAGATTCTCAGGATTGAGTTGGTAACATGCTGGGCAAGCAGTTTCCTGGAGTAGCCAGTTGGTTTTTTCCACATTTTATTCACAAGATACTGAGGAATAAAAGCCCTGGGAAGTAACATGGGGTTTTGAGAGGTTCAGCAACAAACATTCCTTTATCTATACCTGTATTCATATTGGTCCATCTCCTTCATTACTCATTTCTGTTTCCTACTTTGAGATTGCCTGTTTTATTATTCCATAGGTTTTATCCTTTCTCTGGATGACTCTTCCCAAGAGTGCAAGTTGAGATATATTCAGAATTTCAAGTGGACAGACACATTGCAAGGACAAGTCCCGAGGTGAGTGTGCTTTTCTGAGTGCAGGGTGTGCAGCTGCTCTCTGCTGCTCTGTTACACACAGCACAGACCTGAAGGGAAACAGAAATGTAGCAAAGTCTTGAACACAAAGTAGTTTCTAAAAAGGTGTTGCTGTGGTTTTGGTAACTGCAGTACTGTGTTAGGTGTTCTGAAGTGTGCGTGGCCTTTATGTAAAGCTGTTAGAATGCACAATAATGGTAGAAGGATCTGTTGGGTCTCAGTGGATCTACAAACTGAACCTGCAGTTGGCTAGAGCAGTACAAAGAAGAGCCTTGAGGGTGTTGGTGCTCACCGCAGTTTAAAACTTAATTTGGCACTATTGCCTGGCCAAGAACTTCTGTGTGTTTGGAGGTTCCAGTGTTGCTGAAGATCTGGTTTTGGTCTTGTTCTCTGAAGCTCTGAGTACATGTCCTCTTGGTTCAAGCAAACAAATCTTCTGTTTCCAATGGGAATACAGATTTGTAACCTTCTGAATTACTTACTCACTTGTCTCTTGCTGTTGGAGGTAATTGTGTTGTATAAACACACCTACAAAGCTGTCAAGCTTTAGCTGGAAGTGCTTGACCTCCTCAAAGCTTTTATTCCTTGTGGAAGAAAATCTGTTGATTAGGACTTTCTTCTAATTTTCTCACGGTCATACACACTTGTATTTGTGCCAACATTACTCTTCCCACTCCCACATCTTTCTTTTTAAAAGGTTTGCTAGTTCCTAAGCTATGCTGAGCTTGTGATTGCAAGTTCAGTCTTTTCAAAGACTCTGTTTTTAACTTTAGAAATTCCCTGATATTTGCACATGCTGTTTGTCTGCAGTTACATAAATACTTGAAATAACATTCGAGAGAGTTGTAACAGACTCTGACTTATTAACTTAGCTGTACAACTTTAAAGTGGACATTCCAGGGCAAGGCTTTCCACAAAATGTGCAATTGAAAAAAAAAAAAAAAAAGATGGAAAAATGTCAGCCACACCCAAAGCTAAACAAATCTCAAGTAACAGTTTTAAAATAAAAGTTCCCAAAAGGGAAGGGTGGGCATCTGAATGTGGGAGATTCTAATTATGACTTCTTAAAGGGAATAAGTTAAAAAATTGAAGTCTCTCTTAGGCAGTTGAGTAACTAGGAGGTTCTGAATTGGAAATTGTTGACATCTTAATTGAAAAATGTTTTATGGAGAGAAGTGTTGACTTTTGCTATGTGAACTATCAGCAGAGAGAGATATGAGAACAAAACTGAATGCATTAAGTTTTTGGGGGTTTTGTCTGTCTTTTTTTAGTGCCCAGCAGGATGCAGTGTTTGAACTGGTTTCCATGGGATTTAATGTAGCTCTGTGGTACACAAAATATGCATCAAGACTCGCTGGAAAGGAAGAGTAAGTGGTGTTCTTTTCTTAACAATTCTGCTGCAGCAACACTCCACCAAAGATGTAGCAGGTTCTGGGGGTTGCCTGCTGTGGGACGTCCAGCTCAGACAGAGAGTTCCAGGAGGCAGCTGGTGTTTACACACAAGCACTTCAATCCCTTCTTGCCTCTGTAAACCAAGTGCAGTAGTACCATGTGACTGTGATACAGAGGAAGTGTCAGTTGTCAATAAACCCTTCATCAGTCCCCCTCTAAATGTCCAGGTACAAAACTGAGTCTCAGAATCACAGCTCTGCTGACATTTAACCCTACAGACTTCTAAATCCTTGGCTTCTAACACTGAGGTTACCTTTTACTTGAGAGTCATCTTATATTTCTTTTTTTTTCAAGCAAGTTCTGTATGATTATTTCATGATTGGACACTATAATAAACTCCTTTACTCTGAAGGTAGCACAGCCGTGGGACAGGTCACTTAGGGAATTAGTGGACTCTTGATTCTTGAAGGATTTATCTAGACAAAGCCACAACTGACGTGATCTGCTGTTGCCAGTTGTGGTGCCCCAAAGCAGGAGGTGGCACTAAATGACACTTAGAGGCCCTTTCTAACTATAATTTTACTGATTCATTGTGTTTTCTCAGTATAACAGAAGATGAAGCAAAAGATGTGCACCGCAGCCTGAAGATAGCAGCTGGAATTTTCAAACACCTGAAGGTAGAAGGACTTTCTTTGTTGTCTGTTCTTCAAGGTGTCTCCAAATACCAGACTTTTTGTCTTAGAGGGGCCTTTGCTATACACACATACCTGGTACCACCTGAATGATACAGGAAACAGAAGGGTGTTAGTATGTGGTGGTACCACTCAATCCCTGCAGCTCATTCCCAATGGCACTGGGAGAGTGGTTTGTCTGTCTGCCCATGTCATGTGCTACAGTGCTGTCTTGGGAGCTTCACTCAGTGTGTCCCATCCATTTAGGAATGAGGCATTTGTTTTGCACTGGTATTAGACCTAAACTAACTCTGAGACTTGCTTTGTATTTAGGAAAGTCACATTCCAAAATTGATTACGCCTGTGGAAAAGGGAAGAGATTTAGAAGCTCGACTTCTAGACTCCTACATCATACAGTGTCAAGCTGAAGCTCAAGAAGGTATCTTCAAATATCCATTGGTTGGGTGTGGGAAATAACTCTTTGTGGGTCCCTGATGTCTCATGAATTCTGCTTGGCAGCAAGGCCATGGGTTTTTTATTTTCCTGAAGTACTATGGCATAGTGAGGCAGGTGGCTTTTAAGGAAAATTATGTTAAAATTATAAAAAGAAAGTGCCAAAAATTGGTCTGATATTATAATTATAGTATGGAATATCTTTCACTGTAGAAGAATTTGTGTGTGGTACTCCTCCTTTTTCTCATTTTCCACTTTCATGCAACCCTTTCACCACCATGCTTGCCTAACATAAATTCCCAGTTCCTTTACTTTAAAATATGTGCAGCTTCTGTTTATTAGCTAATCTTAAGGCTAACATTCCTTCAGGTTTTTTTATTAAATTGGAATCATTGTATCCAAGAAACAATCTGTCTTTATTCTGCTGTTTACTTGACTGCACAACATCCATTTTCTGTTCATGCATGGGTTTTAAAACCCTAAATGCCTCTGCTCATTTGTCGTGATGAGACATTTCAATTAAACTTAAACCATGATGTGGAACTTCTTTTCAGTGACAATTGCTCGAGCTATTGAGCTGAAACACAATCCAGGCCTAATAGCTGCTCTTGCTTATGAAACAGCCAACTTCTACCAAAAAGCTGGTGAGTGTCTTGTTTTGTATCCTTAGTGACTTGGTTTATGCACTCGTGCCAGCAGATATACTTCACCCACCCATAAATTGCAATATTAACGCTGTTCTCGGTGGGTGTGGAGTGTGTACTTAGCTTCTATTTAGCACATTTAAGGCTTCAGTTATCAGCATGTATTTTGATAAGACTTTTTGGTTTTGTGAGAATCTTTCTCTGTAGCTGATGGTAGGAAACATTAGTGAAGGAAGACAGACTAGCAGCAGACAAACGGCGTGATGTCAGTGGAGTGTGTCCCAGCTGCCTTTGGGCAGCAGGTCATGATGCAGTGCGTGGACAGTGAAGTGGGTTCATTATGTTCCACCTTCCAGATGAATAAGCTGATCCCTGGGCTTACTGAGGCAAGTGGGAGAAATGCAGAAGTTTGGGAGTCAGGAGAACATTGTAACATATGTCACACTATAGGTCACCACTGGAATTTAAAGTAGGAACAAGCTTTGAAATGCTGCCTGAAAATACTTAGAGCATTAGCCATCCAGATTTAGTGGACAGCAGTTCAGGGATTCTAGGGACAGCTTCATGATTGCTGCATATTTTTGGGGATTTTCTCCTAGTTTTTCTGTGCTTTTGCAGGAGTAATTTTTTTCCCTCGTTTCTGGAAAATTTAGAGTTAGGATCTATTGCTGAGTTTAAGAATTCTTGTCTTTTAATGTGTTCTGGGTTTTTCTTTTTGGAAGCGTCTTAAAAATAATTTTACGTATGTGTTCACAGATCAAACTTTATCCAGTTTGGATCCAACCTATGCAGGTAAATGGAGGAAGTACTTAAACTTGAAGAACTGTTTCTACATGGCCTACGTAAGTACTTTGGGTGGCAGCAATCACAGCTTGTTGTCTGTCTTCCAAGGACTGCCTAGGGAATGGGGGCTAAGTATTGTCTTGGCTTTCTTCCCATACTGTGAAGAGGAATTGTGCAGTGTCAGTGACATTAGAACCGTTCTTGTGGAGCCAAATGAAATTGCAGCAGTGTGGATTTGTTGTGATCACAGATCTTTAATTGAAGCCATTCAGGTTGAGCACAATGGTCATCTCTGTTATCTACATCACAGTCTGAGCCTAGGCACAGTTCAGAGCTGTGCTTCTTTATTGAAGGCCCTGAATGAAACTGCATCAAGTACCAAAAGGTACCATTCCAAGAGCTGTCCCTATTTGCCTGATGGATCTCCTGGCAAGTGCTGCAGTGCCCTTGAGATCCTCAGCTGCTCAATTTGCTGTCTTGTAGCCTGCCACAGCCTATAATCTGTCTTTTTTACACTGTACAAAAGGCCCAAGCTAAGCAGTTTACATCGTTGTCTTTCTCTTAGGCTGAACCTGTAGCTAAAAGCTGCTTGCCTCATTAGCAGGTTTGAGAGATGAGGGAGGGTCAGAGTTGTGGTACGTCTTGTTTTTTTTAAAATTTGAATGATCTGGGCAATGGTAGATTTGGATAGATTTGTACTGTGAGAACAGACACTAAAGGAAGGGGGGACAAGGTAGGCATTAGTTGATGGGATTATTCCTTCATCTATTGTATTCACTATTTAAACCCAACTCCTGAGGAATTCAGTTCTCACTGGAATACAATACCACCTTTAAGCACAGGTGTGAAGGAGTGGGACTTTTTGGGCTGGAAAAGTTATTTGGACTATGAAAAATATCTCAGACAGCAGAACACCTCATCTCTTCCAGATTCAGTGATGTTTGTCGCAGATGGAGTTTTTGATGTTCAGGTAGTTTTAGTTCTCAGTCTTAGCTTTGTAAACTTGCCTGGGGTTCATTCTCTTTCTGTGCTGGGGCTTGATGCTGCACAAGTGAGGGCTGGGACTGGCCTGTGTGCTGGTGCTTCAGCTCAGACCTGAGCTTGGTGCAGCTCAGGTGCTCTTGGCTGGACTGAGAGAACTCAGTTCATGTTCATGGTCCTGGTTGAACTGCATTAATGGTTCAGTGGATGCTGCTTTGACTCCATTCCTCAGCTGTCAACTACCTGCAGGGAATGGCAGCTTCAAAGAGTTGCAGCTGCTGTAGGAAGCAGGAGAAGGGAATTGGTGCAGGAAGTGCCCAGTAATGATTTTGTCCTCTCCCATCAGGCATACTGTTACCATGGCCAGACTTTGCTGGCCAGTGACAAATGTGGGGAAGCAATCAGATCTCTGCAGGAATCAGAAAAATGTAAGTGTGGTTGAGACTGGAGTACAGGGTCTGGTGATGCCATGCCTGTTCTGTTTTGCTGTATTTTGTTAATTCGCTCTCCCATAAAGATTTTATCTGTCACCTGGTGGAAATCCAGCACACCTTTGAATAGAGACAGTGTTTGTTTGGGTTTTTATTGTTGTTTTTTGGGTTTTTTGTTTTGTTTTATTGTTTTTTGTTTTGTTTTGTTTTTCTTACCAAAGACTGTGTTTCGTAACAGTGCTGCAGCAAATTTCATCTTCATGTCTCAGCCTGGCTTAAAGACTGGCTTTGAGCTGCCTGCAACATACACTGTAAAAACCAGTGGTCATCCTGTTTTCTGGTCTATATGTTAGAGTAGTGCAACCATTTCTGCTTTGTAGGTTAAATAGTAAGTCTAGATCATGATTGTTTATTTTTAAACAAGTTTCAGTCACTTACTTCTTTTCTATTAATTTGAAAGGTTCTATTCAAATTTTTTTTGCAGTAGTTCAAGGTCTTCTGCCCAGTCTTCTCTCTTCAAAGCTAGTTCTACCCCAATGGCCTGCACTGCATAACTTTACTGCAATGTATAAAAATACTCAAACCTCTAAAGCAGAAACTTTAATATTAGTTTTAAAAATAAATCAAAAATTTATTAAGAACAAACTAAGTTGGATTTCTTGCAGTAAAACAAATACTGTTCTGCTGTTCAGAGAAGAGTGCTTCTTCTCCCACTCCATGTTGGTTTTTGTTTGGTTTGAGACATCAGCTCTGTGTGGACACCTTCATACCCTATGTTTTTCCCTGCCATGTGGCACAGTTCTTGGCTTTATTGTTACATTTTGCCCCACACATATGAATGCTTTCCTGCATCTTCCACCCAAAAAGCTACCTTATTCTTCTCCTGTTCCTAGTCACTTGTTGGATGTAGTAAATCTTGGCTGGAAGTGCTGTCTTTGAACCAGTTTGGTTTTGTTTCTAAGAAGAAAGAGGCCTGACTGGATTCTGGTGTCTTCTAGGACTGAAGCACTCTACAGCAGAACCATGATTTAAGAGGGTCATGTAAATAATTTTTATTTCCTTTCTTTCTTGCAAAGTTTTTGCCAAGGCTGAAGCATTGTGCAAAGAATATGGAGAAACCAAAGGGCCTGGGACTACTGCCAAACCTTCTGGACATCTTTTCTTTAGGAAATTAGGAAGTTTGATTAAGAACACACTAGAAAAATGCCAGAGAGAGAATGGATTTATGTAAGTAATTCATGGTTGGTATAGCACTCTGTATGAAGTGTTATTACCTCATTTGCCTTTATTTCAGGATGGGATGGTAAATTTTACTCTCCAGTTGTTACATTCCTTTAGGGCATGGCATGTAACTTACAGATAAATTTGCAATTCTATGATTTTCTCTTGGCGGATTTGCAGTGGGTCTGTGCTGCCCCACTCTGTGTCCTGTTCAGCAGGGTGGGTTGGACTGACATCTGGAGAGGCTGAGCAGTTTTCTTCCCTCATTCCTCAGCCACCTGGTTACTTTTCCTTCTGCACAGGAGAAAATCTCCAGAAGTTGCTGTGTTGCTCTAATGCTCTCTTCCTGTCTCCTGGGATCTAGTAGGCAAAAGAGGACAGAGGGGGAAGTGGAGAAAACGAGTAGGTGATTCTGCTTTGCAAGCAGAGAAGTCAAAACATGATGCACCCTTCAGTGAAGATCATGCTTAGGGTGCTAGAAGCTTTACCAGTCCAAGTAGAGTTAATATTGTAAATAGGGCTTTCTGTTCATTATTGTCCTTCCAAAATGGGTTTGGAAATACCAAGTTTTTATTTCAGTTGAAAATACCAAGATTAGTTTGTCTTTAGAGTTCTTTTGCTCATTTTATTTCTCCCCTTTCCTCCTGTTATGATTTAGTGTTCCATAATAGGTTTGTTATTTCAATTTTTATGATATTTGAAGACCTGCATAATAGGGGAACTGACTAAATGGAAAGAATGGTCAAGTACATCACAGTGAACTGCAAATAGGAAGAGACGTGCTCTGCTCTGCTTTGGTTCAAATACCCATTGTCAGAGCTGACAACAGCAGCATACTGGAGATTTCAACACATCCATGTCCCTCTAGAACAAAACTTGGGAAGAGAAAGCAGTGACTGTTTTGGGAGGGCTCTGTGCAGCACAGCAGGTGAGGCAGAGTGTGTCAGTGTGTGAGCTCTGCTGGCCTGCCAAGGGCAGAGGGACACCCTGAGTCAGGCTTTGTCCTGCAGCCAGTCTTTGGGGGCTACTGTGTTGCCATCATCCACTGTGGCACATTTAAGACTATTTGGAAGCAGCGCTGTCCTCTTCATCTTTGGGAAGTACTTCAAATCCTCATTTGTATTTTGAAGGGTTTTTTTTGGACAGAAGATGCTCTTCTCATTGAAGCACTGGGAATAATGGTTATTAAGAGGGAGAAAACCTGCCACACAATTAGGGAGCAAGCAATAGTCCTAAGAAGGAGCTGCTTTTGTCCTTGTGAACCTTGCTGGCAGAATGCATGTTAGGAAGTGCCTTAATGAAATGGAAGAGAGCAGCAGAGCTTGCCATTGTGAAAATCCAGATTATTTTGTTTAGAATTGCAAACAAGACTTGCAGAGATGGTGCATTGTATTTTAAATACATTTCTGTATTCTGTTCCAGCTATTTCCAGAAGGTGCCAGCAGAGGCTCCCCAGCTGGAATTGAAAGCAAACTATGGCTTAGTAGAGCCTGTTCCTTTTGAGTTTCCTGCCTTGAACACACACTGGACTCCTGAAACAGTTGCAGCATTTGATCTCACCAAGAGGCCAAAGGACGACGCTGTAAGATAATCCCATGTGCTGTTCTTTCTCTCTGGCTTTATTCTGTGTGTCATACAGAGTTGGTTTGGCTCTTCTGTAACATTCCACAGCTCAATGTAGGAAGCAGACACAAGGCTACCCCCTAAGCTCATCCTTCTCTTGTGCCAGGGGCAAGTCGATTGACCTCTGCCACACTGGCAGCATCTGGAAAATCAGCTCATTTGTTACTAAGTCCTGTAACAATACAGGAGTGAATGCTACAGAAAGATTGTTTTTTAGAAAAGGATCATTTAAGGATGCTGAAACAGAGAACAGTTGGCATTTCCCTCTTGCTTGAGGCTTACTCAGAGTTTTCAGCCTTGAAAAGAGAGGGGACTATTAGATTATAACATGTAAAGTTAGCTGTGCATAAATGCTGTGCAGACACAGTGGCTTGTGCTTGTGGTATTTAGTTTTGGTTTTTTTTTCTATTTGTTCGCAGGCTAAACCAAAACCAGATGAAGAAGTAAAACCTCTGAAGGAACCAGATATAAAGCCTCAAAAAGACAGTGGATGCCAGATTTCTTAAGTGCCATAAGTGCTTTGAATTCACTTTGAAACTCCTATTCATAGGACTCTGGGGCTTTAGTTCTGATCTCCTTTCTTTGATTCTCCTTTTTTCATTTAGAAGACTAATTTAATTTACACTTGTTAATATTTACCCATATTAATATAAGAATGTGGTGGATTTCTAGGAGGTTATTTATATCTGACTTATTTTTGGTTTTAGTGAGATATCATAGAATGAGTGGGCTTAAATGTTCCTATTGTGCCTCTAGGGAGTTTCTTTTTGTGGGTTTAGTTTTACCCACAAATAGCAAAGGAAGTATCATGATTGTAATGCCTGAGGGTTTTTCCATTACCTTATATGCTGTATCATGTCCAGTTCTGCAAACAGAAGTTTGCATCAACAGTTATATTTATTCAAGTTTTGTCATTTAGGCTTAGCCCCTGTCTTGTTCTAATTCACCTAATTGTAGTGAGGGAAAAAATCTGGGTTTGGTTGTAACATTCCTGTGGTATTTCACAGGACTTGCACAGAACTTGAGAAACCTCAAGTTCTGCATAACAGGAGCACAATTTATGTTCTGTCTCTGTCTTTTCCTCTATAGATTAGGGTTTTTATATCAGAATTTGTAGTAACCTTAGCTTTGTCTGTCCTTTAATCCAAATCCTTTAATCTCAAAGTATATCTGAAAGTGATGCAGCAAGCAATATGGAAGTGCTTAAAAGCAAAGCATCCCTGTGTCATTTGTTCAGTGTTTTGGAATCATCAAAGCTTTGTTAAGTTTGAAGGCTGCAGACAGCTAAAATCTCTTGGCACTGGAATTCCTGAAGCTGTCATGCTAAGGTAATGGATTTGGAAGTAAGTTGCTATGTTTCCATCCGGGTAGTGTCTGTAAGAAGCTGTCAGGAGAACAGGGAGGAAAGATGAGCTGAAGAGCTAATGGCACAGCTGGGAAGCCAAGCTCTGGATTTCCTTTATGCCCTGTGTAAACAGTGCTGTTTCTCAGCTTTTGCAGTATTGTACTGCAATCAGCTCTTTCTGAAGAAAACTTGCCAGAAGCCAAGCCCAGTCAAGGCTGAGAAAGAAAGGATTTTGTAGAACTTGCTGCTTCCATTTCTGCCTGCTGTGGAAAATGTGACAGCATTCTTTAGTGCTGAGCACTGCAAAACACCCATCACAACAAAAACAACATTCTGATTTGCTGCAAATGCAAAGGCATATGATGCATGTGTTGAAGTGAGAGCCTTGCAATCCCTGGGTACCAGTTGCTGCACTTCTCTTTGCCTGAGAAAGAAACTGAGCAGCCTGACAATGTTCACCCTTCCAGCAAACATGATGGAAAATGCACTTACTGTGATGTAAACTGTAAACGCATTCCTCAGTTTGTACTCTTTGTTCACCTTCCACCATGCTGTAATTCAGTGCTTCTAAAATCTTTCATGGGCCTTGGAGTCACTTAGCTTAGAGAGCAGGTGTGTAACTCCTTGAAGGCCTGTGAACAAAAGCTGCTGAGGAGGTTAATAGGGAACTCAAGGCTCTTCCTGAGATACTGGACCAAATTATAAAATCTGTTGATGCAAAAGGTAAAGAGACTTTTAATGCTGGCTGTTGTGGGTTGATCAAATGTAGACCTCCTTGCTTCCTGTGATGAATTTTGAATTTTTCTTTCTGTCAGTTCTGCACATAAAAATAAGTGTAAAGTGAGCTGAATTTCTTTGGAAGAAGTTTCTGTTCTGCAGGGGCCTAGAGGATAATGAGTATCAAGAAGAATATATACCTAGAAAAGCTCCATTTCTTCTGGTGGTGCATGGGGACCTGGGGTATGTTTCATGAAGAGTTACTCAAATCTGTTCCTAACTTGATCAGCTGACTCATTAGACTTCTTGCATTGTTAAAAGACAGCTTAGGTTTTGCCAGAGTGAAGTGTGGAGTTAGTTTCCTTATAAGATTTTAATTCTAAAAATGTATTCCAGCTGTAATCATCAACATTTGCTCAGCCTGCCCCCTTTAAGGATCAAGATACAGTTAAGTCAGTTTCATAATCACAATTTTTTTAGCTACTTGTTGTTTTTCAGAATTCTTTGTACACATATGTACAATATGTACACATCTCAACTGAAGTAGTTTTCTTACTGTGTAGACCAGATCCTGTTTTCCCTCCTCCCCTCATTTTCCCTTCCATCTGCTACAAGGTGTGGCACAGACATACCCTTGTTTGCTAATGCTCATGTAGGTCCTGGGTCTCATTTCCAATGCAGCTTTTACCCATGGGTGGGTTCCAGTAGAGGAGTATCTTAAAATCAAATTAACACATCATGACTAAATCATTCCCAAACATCTTGGTAGGAAAGATTATTTTATAGACTTGGAATTCTTTGGACGCTTTCTCAAACCAAGCGGTTTGTCTGAATCAAGTTCACTGTAAATAGTTTGGGGCACAACCAAGTGAATTGTGTCAGATGATGACATTACTTAAGCCTAGCTGTGTAACCTTTTATGCCATAACTGCTTCAGTAAATATGATGTAGTAGTTTAAAAATAGAATAATGGAACAAATTAATTCACTTAACATGTGTTGCTTTTCAAGACAAACTTTGTTTACTTGTAGCTGAAATCCTGTGGCAAACATTGGATGGTTTTCCCAAAAAAATAAGAAGCTGGAGATTGTTTAGTTTGCAAAGTAGAGAGAGCTGTGAGGCAATGAGCAGCTTTCCCTTCTGGTTTTGTTGGGTAGTAGCAGGAATTACTGTAAATAGGATATAGATTAACTGTCCAATATGCTTAAGAATATGGGTGAATGAACTGGGAGTTCCAGTGAATGGAAACCCAGCAGCCCTGTTCCTTCTCTTATAGCTCCCTTTAGTAATTTTTAAGAGTGAAGTATTTTGAATGGTGACTTTTTAATATTCTGATGCTGCAAGAGCCTGTTTTTGTGGTCTCTCTCTGGTTTTAGAGGCTCTCATGGCTAAGCCTGCAAATCTTGTTGGTGTAAATAGTCTTTAAAAATTTGTGCCCCATCTGGAGCAGGACAGAACTGCAGCTGAATAAAATACGGAGTGCTGGGCCCTCTGTATTGTGCTTTAAGAAAAGCATTGATTGTCTTTAATCTACTATAAACCAAACCATTAAGCTCTTTGTAGGATTTCTATTTAAATACCTTCCTCCATGTATTTAAATACACATTCTCCATGTATTTAAATACACTTTTTCCATGTTTCGTGTTCCTGGGTTTTCAGTAGTTACTCTCCATCCAGCATGTGACACTCCTAGAGCTGAGGGGCTAAACCTGGCCCTTGGATGCTGATATCTGCCTCCCACTGGATTTGGTAGAGGAGTTTTGCCTCTCAGCTTAGGGATGGCCTGTGTTCACTTGGATGTTCAGCATGGATCCCTGGTGTGTCTGTAACGATGGTAGTCGTTTGTACAACAAGCAGGAAAGTGGATCCCTGTGTCTGTGTAGAATAGAGACTACTTTGCACTTTAGAATTTTCTTGTCTTGCAAATTTGGTACAATACAATATGCTTGTAAATACTCCTTCCTGTCATTTTGTTGCACTGATTTCAGTACTGTGCTATGGGTAAGGTTCTAATGGGAAACATTACTAAAATGTATTTTTAATTGTCTGTGTATAAAACAAACTCATGAAGCATATCTCTGCCTTTAGTGTTGGGGAACACAAGAGGAAGCAGTAATTAGCTCATCTGTCTTCCATGGGAATTCCAAGAAGTGAAGACTTTCTGTCTGTTGGCTGCGGGGTGAAACATCCCATCCCATCCCATCCCATCCCTGTGTCTGGTATCTAAGCTGAAGTTTCAGCATTAACATAAATCCTGTTCATGCCTGTTAACTATCCCTGAAAAGATCCTGTCTCTAAAGATCACTCTTAAATTACCATAGTAGCATAAGCTGGGGTTTTTTTTCCTTTCTGTGTTTATTTTTCCTGTCACTGTCCCAGCTGAGTGAGGAATAAAGCACAGTGAGTAAGACAGGCATGGAAAAGCCTCTGCAGTGTGTACCTGTCTCCAGGCTGTGAGTGCAGTGGAAAGGCCTTTCCACAGTGGCCACTGGTTTCACTCAGAACATTCCCTGCTGGTGATGCTCTCAAACTCAGCCAAGGGCCTGTGGCAACCCAGGGGACCCTTGATTAGCTTTTTATCTAGGAAGGCCTCCCTCCTTTGATGTTGGTGCCTTCATGGATTACAAGCTTCCTGAAGCCATCCTGTACTCTGAGTAATCCCACTTCAATGGAATCAGCTCTGAGATCACTGACCAAGCAGCCTTACTTTGTGAAGACAGTCACCATGCAATCTTAAACTTCATAGCTGGAAAATTTGTATATAGCCACAAATTTCAGAATACCACTTAAAATAAACAATCTTCAAGTATGATGTTTTATTTCATTATTTAAAATTTTACATACAGTAGCAAGTAAAAGCCTCTGTCTTGAATGTTACTTTCTGCAATTTAAGGAAACTTATTAATTATGGAGAATGCTTAATCCTTGCTTAAAGGAGGACTTAAATGAGGAAGATACATGAGTTGGGTGCCTCTGCAAGTAGTAGCTACAATGAAGCATGTCAAGTCCTGGGGCAGGAGTAGAGATGGGCTTCCCAAATTCCTGTTGAGAAAAAAGAAAGCAATTTGGCAGAATTTCATATGGCTGTACAAAATCCCAGTATTTGCCAAGGTCTGTGACACTGTGGGATTTTCTATATACCATGTGAAGGGGGTTATTTGGGAATAACTTCAGTCCTCCATATCTGAACCAGACATGCATTTGCTGCTGTCTCCAGGAGTCCCATCTGCCTCTCAGAGCCATCTGGTGGTCTGTAATAATTTTGCTTCATGCCTCCAATCTTTCTGTCTGACTTTGCCAAAGAAGGACCTGTTTGCAATGTCCTTGTTGGTGGCCCCTGGATGTAAGGCTGCCCTTGCTTTGTTGAGTTGCTCTCAAATCTGAGTGTCAGGGACCTTGTCCCCTGTGACCCCTGGACCCTCTCCTCTGGTGCCCGTGCTTCCCCAGTTTCTGCCAGCACAGCTTAGTCAATACTTTCTCCCCAAACATCGTTAAAAACTCTGTAACAGCACCAACAGAGCGCTCTCGAATGGATAAACAATCCCCCACAGGACTGTGCTGGGGTGATGGCCACCAAGGGGCAGCAGAGCTCGTGTTTTCCTGCAGTTTCCCCACACCGCTGCCCAGCACACACGGTGTGCACCCAGGAACAGCACCGCAGCTGTGAAATGGGGAGAGCTGTCACAAGTTACACCTTCTACATCATTTTACATAGAACATCTCTGTAATTGCTGACAGGGCATCCAGGAGCCCGTGCATGCTCTGTGAGCAGGAGAGCAGCTACCCCTCCATTGAGGACACTGCTGAGGCATGGAGCAGGAGCACTGACAAACACAGACAATCTCTTGCCCTGTGTCCCAGCGGCTGCTCTGTCCCAGGGCCTGGCAGCCTCTCCAGGGCAGCTGCCCTTTGGAAAGAAACCTGCGTGATGCTGTGGACATCTCTGGGGGGTTTCTCTGGGGTCGTGGGCTGGGTTTCTGTGGCAAGGATTTGGAGTGGGAAGGCTGAAGGGGCAGCTTCTGTGAGCAGCAGCTGCCCTCATGTTGGACAGAGCCCATTCCAGCCAGCCCCAAGACAGCCCCACTGCTCCCAAAGCTGTGTCCATCAGCCCTCTGCTCATGGCTGTGGGGAAAAGGCTGTGAGGTGGACAATGAGGCCTTGGGCAGCTGGAAATGTGAACCAAGGGCTTCTCTCCTCTGCACACTGCCCTGACAGGGTGCCCCAGCGGGCTGGGAGTGCACAGGAGACTGTGAGGGAACACAGCAGGGCAACTGACCCCCAGTGACCAGAGGGTACAGAACTGTGTTTGGTGCAACTTCACAGATTAACTTGTTTTTATGCTCAAAATTAAAGCTTTCTTCTTGTTTCCATAGTTCCCAGTGTCCTTGGAGTCTGTATCTCTGGTTTGGGAAAGTTTGAATTGCAACCACTTAATTCCTTAGCAAGTTAAAGTTCTTTCTTTCCTTTTTTTTTTTTTTTTAATTTTAATATGATTGATTAACTTTAAGCATGGATTAACAGGAATGCAATCACTACTCAAGCGACAAAGCTGGCACTTGGCTGTTTTTTCTCCTTCTTTTAATACTTCCTGGTATTGTCTGAAGGGATTATCACCAGGATTTAAAACCCTTGATGATTTGTAAAATTAGCTGTTTTCTTTCATTCAAATGATATAAACTCTATCAATACAATTCAGACTACACTGCATAGTATCAGCCTGTCAGCTTTTTCCAAAGGGTACAATTTACAGTACCCACAAATGAGCTTTTGCACGCCCAGGTGCAGCCTTTGTGGATGAAAACAGTAGAAAACCACAATTATCACACAGGTAGACAGCAATCAGTGTGTGGTATGTTAGATGTGGTATAAAGTTTGTGCAAACTTCACAGTTAAACCAGTGTGGCAGAAAGCACTTGCAGAAAAATCAGAATAGGATGATTTTAATCAAGGGTGGACCAAGAAAGATCAAGTAGTTCTTGACAAGTTTGTTAAATTTGAGCCATATATCACTTGGTGTAGTCAGCCTGACTAAGGACTTTCTTGTTCCTGTATTTCAAACTGCAGAAACTTTTAAGTATTAATGAATAGACCAGTAAAAGAATCCACATAAAGCTTAAAATCAGATTACATGAATTCCTGTGAAAAGTACTGTAATACATGGTAGATCCTTAGGAATATAAGAGGAAATTAAGGAACAGAGAAAGGGGAAAATGTTGAACTCAAAATCACGCATTAAAATTCAAACCATTTGCTTTTGGCAACACAGCTTTAAAAAACCTCCATGCTGTAACTGTTAATGGAAAGGCCTTTCTACTGGCAAGTAGAAAAAAAATATCTCTGCAGCTTCCACAATATCTTCTGTCTGCTGCTGAAAGAAAAAGTCTCCTTGGTAAGAAAACACTTTCTGGAGAGAGTTTCAGGTAAATATGTCAGAGTTACTGAGTGACATGTCTGAAACGAGCCACCAAGGACTGTCACAGGGTTTCACCTCTTCCCCTCCATCAGCTCAGAGAATGTCCTGACCAACTGCACAGCCTGTGGGGGTAACCAAGGGCCTCCACCTACTGCAGGAATTCCATGACAGAAATAATTGTGTGCCCCTATGCTCGTTCAGTTGTAGGGAGTTGTAATTTACAATTTACACAGACTTGGCTCCTTCTTCCTAGTGGATGCACTTTGTCTGTTTTTAATATCATCTGGGGATAACCACAACTGAAATAATAATTAAGTAAAAGATAGGTGCTTTAAGAAACAAATAGACATTGCATTTGTGGCTATGGAGGTAGTAATATTCCATAGCTACAGCAATAACCTTCAGACAGCTCCTCACTGCCACACAGACTTGGGATGTATGTGCAGGCAGGTTTCAAGATAAAATAGTGCATTTGATTGAAACCTGCAGTTTTACATGGTGCTATAGGAGGAAACCTTCCCTAGGATTTCACGTGTCCAGCTTTTCTTCTGATGAGGTAAATAATGCATAGTCAGAGTGCAGAACAGCTGATTTTGCAAATTGTTAATAAATAAATACTAATAAAACGTGGTAAATTTACACACTCTCGAATGCCAGTGAAAAGCTGTTTTGAACTCAGTGCTGGGTATGCACAGAACTGCTGAGAGACCTGGCGTGAAAAAGTTCCCCCTGCATATTGCAAAAACCAGCCTCAGCCACATCACAATTGATTTTAATGCAAATGAGTTGGTATAAATAAAGCAGATCTTTTTATTTTCTCTCCCCTCACAATTTTATTTTTCTCATTTACAGTTAGTCCAGAACTCAGATCTAGAAGAACATGAAAAATTTACCACTGAATGGAAAAAAAATGGTTTAAATGAAACATTTGATTCTTCCTGGCCTGATTACCAGAATACAAATAAGAAACGATTCTGTGGAAATCAGTGTGGCTGTAGGAAAGTAATCTCAGTATAACCATGAAAATCTATCACCTTGCTAGATACAAGATTGCCATAAATAAATGTTTGTCTATTCCACTCATTTCCACTTTCCATGAACAACATTGGAATGTGAAGTTAAATTCGGTGTGTTCTGACCTTGCATTGCAAAAAAGGCTTTCCTGGGGCTCCTGGACACTTTGCTGTCACAGGCACCTGTCCAAGTGTGTGTTGGGGGACACAGACACAAAGCCACAAGATTTTCCAGCAGGATGGTGCCCAGGAAGGGCAAGGGTGCCATTCCTCAGCAACAGCCATGGCAAAAAACTGGATGTGGTGTGGAGAGAAAGCTAATGAGGACAACCACACTGGCTGTGCAAAGAAGAGCACTTGAGGGCCCTTGCACATACTACAAAGACATTCTCTCCAGGGGGAAAACAACCAACACAGCAGCTTTCATGATCTTATGTCAGGCAACCTCTTCCACATGAAACAGAAAATAGTTGAGCCTTTATGTGCATCTTTGTAATAGGCAATATCCCAAATTCAGCCTGATCCAAGAATTAGGTGAGGGTTTTTTGATGGGTCCACATGACACCATACAGGATTAACTTTGTCTAACCATAAAGGCCCTTTGAGTAGGTGATGCAAAACCTCCCAAAACCTGAATTCTAAACCTTTTTCCTGTCACCAGTTCTCTGAAAGTCCCTAAAGTGTGTGGCTCTGTTGCAACATTCCTGGTTCTATTAGTGATATTTGCTGTTGGTATAATGTAAGGTGACTCCAATTATCCTTTACTAATTCCTGCCAGTAGGAAAATAACCTGCCCTGCTTTGTTATGCTGCAAGACTGGTTACTGATGGCTGCAACAATGGTGCTGTACAGGACATTCAGCTGATCCAAGGTGAGTCCCAGGACCTCTTGAGGATAAATAGTGCATTTGATTGAAACCTGCACTGGGGCTTCTGGGTGAAATTTTTAAACTAAGGATGGGTGAAATGTGTGGTGGAGTCTTTCTAGCAATAGAATTCTACAGAAAAGATGGGATCTTTTAAAAAAATGTGAAGATAACAGATTATGGACTTCATAATTTTAAATTCAGTTTTCATTGCCTATCAATGAAGGCGTCCCAGAAGTTGTTTGAAACTTGCAACTGCCTGAATCTGTATTTGAAGCTCTTGTTAGCCAGTTTAACTTTAGAGAAGAATCACACATGGGCTCTTGCAATTTAGGTGCAACACAACTTCCCTGAAAGCCTGAAGTGTCAGCTTGTGCCAGTTTGTGCTTTAAAGTGAATGTCTGCTTTGGAAAAGTGATATCTAAAACTGGTAGCGTAGTTTTCCAAGTTCTAGGTGTGACACAACTGAATTTTAAAAAAGGACCTCAGCTCTGGCAACATATTCTGAGGTCTTTCCCTTGAGCTTGATTCCTGTCCATCAAATACTATTCTTATTTCTCTTTAACAAGACTTAAATTTGAACCTTTGACATATAAACCTATTTAATAGCAGGCTTGCTTAGTGGAGGCAGTAACTTGAGAGGAAAAGGATAGCACAGGAGTTGAGACTCTTGAAACATGAGCCAGAGGTGATTGCAGCTCACCCCCCTGCTCTACCTGCTCTACTACAACTTCTTGCAGCCCTTTGCTGCTAAAGCAAAACTGGTTCATTTCCAAAATGTAACAGCAGGTTTGCTGATGGTGTTTCCACACTGCTGCTTTTCAAGATTTATTTTAACTGTGTTTTGTGGCTTCTGATACTGCAAATGTCTTGTCACTATTCACCATGTAAGCTACAGCCATAAATCAGCCTTACATGATGGAGTCTCAGTGCAAGGTAAGTGGAAGCACTGGGACAATTATCATTTTTTAACTGTTCCTCACAGAAGACAGCTACATTAGTTGCCTTTTATCTAGTGAATGTTTTACTGGTTTATCTTCAGGAACACGGAGATAGTGGAGAAAGCCTGGAGGGAAATGACATGGACTTTTTTGAGTGACAAAAAACACCTTGGGGTACAGTGTTGATGATCAGTAAAGAATACAATGGGTTTCTCACAACGTGCTTTTGCAAATAATGAAGTTTCAGAATGTAACCCACAAAGTATCTCAACAACTATATATCTCAGATTAAAATAACTTAATAGGCTTGGAGTGAATTCCTACCCACTTGTGGCACAACATATCCCCTCCCTTTGTCCAGCCAGCAAGATTTAATGTGCAGTAGAGAAAAAACCATGATCATGGAAGAGAAAAGGGAGTTTTGTGAGGAAGAACATGACCTCAGTGACATCTGCTGCTTTTTTAAAGCTAAAGGGATTGCTGGAGCTTGTCATCTGATTCCCATTAACTGAAGCTCTTATTTTCTGATGCAGGCGTCTTGGAGCTGTCATTAGCTGATGACTTCTGAATATGGGAAACTTCCTGCTTGGGCCATTACAAAGGAATTCAATATCCTGATGTCCCTAAACCAGCCTGCAGAATCCTCTTTTGGTCTGGGCAAATGCAAATTTTTTTTTTTCCTCACTCATCAAAGTAACCAAGTGAAAACAAAAAGAACTTTTGCTGACTGGAAACATGTAAAATTTACCTATATTCAGCAAAGCAAGTAGTTGAACGTTAACAATAGCGATTTTTCTAATTCTTGCTCTCCAGGTTCCATATTTTTGTTGCTGATTAAAGTGTTGGTCAGTATTCCTAACGAAGGTAGATTTGCTTTATAGATCAACTAATCTAATAAAAGAAGGATACTCTTATCCTAGTTGATATGCTGCTGCAGTAATCTTATGCCTGAAGAAAGGGAGGGGAACAACTGGAAGAGTGGATTGTGTAAAGTACTATGCAAGAGAAGTTTTCTGGACATACTTTTGAAGGGATTTTTAAATTATACTTTTCCCTGACACTTTCATGGTAAATGAGAAAAAGCATGCCCAAAATCTGGGTATACATGGGCCTGTGTAGTTTCTGGCTAGCTAAACAGAATAAACAAAATTTTCTAGCCACTGGGCTCTCAGTTGAAAATGCAAATCAGTGCTAACGCTTTTGCCTCCCCTACCTTTTCCCTTTTCCCTCGTTTTCTTTTTTAAAAAGTCTGAGTGTAATGGTTGAGAGCATGGGGATATTTACAAGGGTAATATATCCTCCCAAAAGCTGTTTTCTCTCTCAACTAGAGAAAACCAAGACAGAAATACAATCACTGAAAGCAGACATTTCATTCATCCACATGCAAATCGCCACCATAAGCCATGCTTGAGTCTCACAGGAAAGATTGGAAGTGACACAACCTCCAAAGCAAAACTGGGAGCTGTCTTTTTCTGCATAACATGTGCTGTGAGTGATTGAAAGTTGTGAATTTTTCATCTCTCTCTCTCACCAACCAGCTGCTGAGTGTCTCATTTCCTTGGCATTTCTGTTTTTTCCTACTTTC
The DNA here is from genome assembly GCA_024734555.1 of Trochalopteron elliotii. Lineage (NCBI taxonomy): Eukaryota > Metazoa > Chordata > Aves > Passeriformes > Leiothrichidae > Trochalopteron > Trochalopteron elliotii. The sequence goes on from JANPWX010000271.1 coordinate 843,336, forward strand.
AGAACTGGAGAGTTGAAGTTGTCACTTTTCAGCTCCTGCTGTATAAACCAGTGGTCAGACTCAATAAGTGCTCCAGCTAAGCTAGCACACTCCACAGGGCTGTCTGCACTGCTGGATGAAATACTGAAACTGAAATTATTTCCATGACACAGAACTGTTGTCTTATGATAATTCTATTGCATATTAAGTCCCAGGATTTGAGAAAGCAATTCTGTGGTCAAAGCAGTGGAATTTATTCCCATTAGTTACTCTATGTGTTTTCTTTGTTTTGGTTTTTTTGGTTTTGTTTTGTTGTTTTGGGGTGTTTTTTTTGTTTTTTTTTTTTTTTATTTGACTTCTCTTTAGAATCTTATGCCCACTGGAGAGAACTTTTACAGCTATGCTGTACCTTGTTCATGCTCTGAATGACATCTTTCACTGAGGGCTCTGATTTTTTTTGTTTCAGCTAAGGCTGCTAGCACTCCCTAGGGGAGACTACTGTCCTGACTGTACATGATAAACTTTGGGAAGGAACAGCTATTTTCCCTCATTAGTTTTGATGTTTCACTGCAAGGCAGAAAATGCCCACTCTGCCCATTTGCTTGCAGAGCTGTGCTTGTCTTTCTCCTGATTTCATAAGTAAGCAAAGTATAACAGAGGAGCCATTTCTCTCTGGGTCATAGCCACAGGAGGCTCTGTTTCCACCCCATCCAAGCTTTTGGCAGATTTGGTCAGTCTTCTGCAGCTTAAGGATTAACAGGTTGTCTCTGGCTACTGCTGAAAGACAGATATTTTCTAGTTGTTGATAAAAAAGAAAGAAAAAGAAATTCTGAATCCCAGGCTATGTTCTTGTTAACTATTTAAAATGCTTTTCCTAGAGAACACCCAGTGCTCTTTCATCAAACCTGCAATGAGGGGCTCCACCATGGCATTCCAACAAGCCTGCACTAAATGCTTTGACAAAAAACATGCACACTCTGAAATGAAATCTTATTTACTGTGGTGTTATTAAAGTGCTAAATAAACAGACAAACTCAGAAGGGCTGCTAGGATGTGGGCGGGTAAATAAATAAGCTTTGATGGTAATGTCAGTCAATGCTAATTTCTATCCTTTGAAGAAAGTGTGATAAACACAGCTGTCAGAATTGTGATCTGAAATTGCTCTAATTAAATTAGATTTTTACTAGAATGAAAGCAGCTGAGCACCTTGTTTTGTTTCCTCTTTAGCTGGACTAATTCAGAGAATAGTGACTTTCCAGCTCTTTCATGGCCAGAGAGGAAAGGTAAGATTCGTTACATATAAACAAGGATCTGAATATGCACAAGGCTATTGTATAGAATTCTGTATTCATATTCCTTTTGTTGTATTTGCTACCCACCATTTGCATCTTAATTTAGAATCTGAGGTCTTCAAGGGGGAATTATCCGTACTGGCCATTAAATGCTTTCTTTGCAGTAATATGGGGAGATGACGTAACTCCCTCACGAGCATCTCTCAAGTTTATGTGTTACAGTAAAAGACAGCCAAGGGTGTTTCAAGGTTAAGAACTATTTCACTGCTGATGAGAATAATAACTAGCCATCACTGTAAAGAAAGTCATGAAGGGATAAAAGATAACAACCTGAAGTCAGATGATCTCTGGATAACCCTCCATTTTTTGTTTCTTCCTTGTTTCAAAAATCACCTTGTTCCTTTCTGTAGATAGACAGAAAGACCTGTTACTTCAAGCCTTGCAGATTTACTTCGTAAATGGAATTGTGATTGGGCTGAGATCTGGGAGGCTACTTCTTTTCAGTAGAGCTGAAAATGAAGCAAGGTGATAAATTATTTCAGTACTTTTTTTAATGAGAACACTATTTTCCAAAGCAATCTAATTAATTACAGAGAACAGCATAGCCAAAAGTAAACAACTGATATATATACATATGTTTGATTTGTGAGTGCTATTGATTTTAATTTAATTAATGTAAAAGAGATCTGTGTCAGACTTTAGTTCCACAAAATAAAAATATGAATTTATATATGGCTAGATTTACATAGAGAAGTATTGTCTTAATATACCTCCTACCGATGCCATCTATCAATTTCCAAAATGCATTAATTATAGCAAATCTATCTGATGAGGAGAAATTCGATTAATTACACCATCTCTTCCATGCGTGGGCAGTAGATGGCACTGAAAGACAGGAGCTGGGGTGTGGAAAACAGGTATTTTACATTTCTTGATGCTAGTATACTTCAGTGGAGGTCACTGCAGCATAAGCGATAATCTATTCTGTTGGGGGGGGGGGGGAAAGAGTCACAGGAATTACAGAAGCTTTATTGCATGACTCAGTTATTTCTTGAGTCTATGGAAGAAATTGGTACAATTAGAGACGAAGTGGTAGAACATGATATTAAGTGGCCAGGGCTGACAGCAAGGTCCCTTTGCAGATGGGGGAAATGCAACTTTCCCTCTCTCGCTTGTTCATGTTTCTTCACAGAAAAATCTCCTTCAGAGTTCATATGCTCCCTTCCTGTCACCACAGTGCTCCTTGAGTGCAGCTCTAGTCCCAAACTTGACCGTGTTAAAAACATCAACTTTCCTTTCACAGCATTTCACGCTCTGGTTCTGCCCCATCTGACCAAAGGCAAAAACCCTTGGGTTGTTGGAGGAGACACGATGGCATTCAGGAGGAAGCCTGGTCAGAACTGGAGATTACAACGAGCCATCAATCAAAACCCCTCCAAATGAACCCCGGAGGGAGAATTGGCAGGGAAGGAGGGGATTGGAGTCCGACTCAGGCTGCAGACTCTGGCTCTCGAACCATCAGCAGCCTGGCGTGGGTGTTTCACAGGCTTCAGAAGGGTTTTTAGGGATCCAGTTACCCTCAGGATAGGATGGAAGTGAAACAGCTCATCATGTGCAAGGGATCACTGCAGACTATCCCATTTACTAGGGTTTTAAAAATTACAAAGACATACTTTTATTCCAACTGCAAAAGGAAGCACTGAAAGGTTAGGAAACTCCACGTCTGCATTTCGGCCCATTCTCTGCTCTAAATAAGAAGGACACCTTTTAGGACAGAAAAGTACGCAATCATGTAATTAGAAACTGAGGCCTGTGCACAAATTGGCACAATTACGTCTGGAGCAAGCTTTTTCCTAGGAATTCAGCACCGGGTTTATCTGTATAGATAATGTTGTTTCCTATCTGCAATTTCATTTGCAATACCGACATGTTTTTAGAGATGAAGAGTGGTCCATCGCACAGGACTCTGACCTGTGCCACTGCCTAGGATGAAACTGTCTGGGGGCCACTGTGGCCTTCGCGGCATAATCTCCTCAGACTAAAGTGGAATCCTTTCAACCCCAGACCCTACTTTCCCACAGTTTCGATACATTTTTTTAAAGCGTGTCTATCAAACTGTAGTTCTTTGGGGAGTTTTAGTCACGCTCCGCTCCCCGCAGCCATTCCCCGGGAGCCGGGCGGGGCGCGAGGG
>JANPWX010000271.1:847197-1062570 GCA_024734555.1 Trochalopteron elliotii
TTTAAAGGTGCTCAAGCACCTAACTTTTTTCGTTCGTTACGGACTGAGATGTGATCAGCCCTTCGTGTGCTCCTGCCCTTTGTTCAGACACACGGTGCTTGTAGTTGGCTATTTTATTTGTTAGGAGCAAAGGCTCCTTGAGAGCAGGTCTGCAGGCAGTGGTTTGGGAAGGGAGCTCATATACGGCACCCTTTGTCTTGGGAAATAAGAATACGGTAATTCCCGACTTCTGGCCGCACAACTGGTGGTGTGATAAGGTTGCTCGTTGCTTCCAGCGGCGGTGGAAAATGCTGGAGGTGTGTTGGAGGTGGGGTCTGGGCAGAGGGGTGTGGAAGCCTCTTCAGTTTCTGGATTCAGTGCGAGCAGCCAGTTCCCGTGTTATCTGTGGCGTTGGCACCTGCAGCCAGTGCAGGAGCTCTCGCGGTACCCCGCTTTGGGAATGGCTTAGTTCCTGCATCAGGGGCAGCTCACTTGCTGGTTTTCACATCCTCCTCCCGGTCGAGGTTGAGAGGACACTAGAAGTTTAATGAAAAACTTCTCTGCCAGTAAGGCAATAGGGCACTCCATCTCTTTTTCTCAGCCTCTGGAGAAGATGGAAAAACACATTTTTGCAGAATGGTTGATGGTTCACGTTGTATGGATGTAAATGAGAACCAGCTCTTGAGGAGAGATGAAGAGCTGTAGTTACTCAAAGTGTGTCTGTAGCGTGTGTGTGATTTAAATGAACAAAAACTGATCAGAATTGCAAGTAGCTTGTTATGGAATATCTGGCTTGGACAAACCTGTGAAATAGTAACAAACACTTAGTACAAGGCATCTGGATTGTCAGTGGGTTTATAAAAGTGCTCAGCTTTGAGAGTGTTGACTGGTGGAACTACAGGCAAAAATGTGTGCCAGGGAGCAGATGGGATGAATTGAGACTGGAAGGAATAAGGGATTTCTTAACCGGAAAAAGGAGTAAGAGCCTGAAGCAAGCAGCCTGCAGGGATGGGTGTGGAAAAGATCTGGTGTCAAACAGCCAAGGTGGGGCCAGGGAAAAGTGTATTAGAAAAATATAAATACTTCAAACGTTGGCATGGTACTAAGGGTGCCAGAGTTCAAGAAGTGTTTGGACAATGCTTTCAGGCACACAATGTGATTCTTGGGGCTGTCCTGTGCAAGAGTTGGCCTGCTTGTGGTTCTGTTCCAACCCAGGAAATTTTGTGATTTGTAGTCTCTTATGGCAGATATTTAAGTTTGTAATCAAACCTTCACACTATATTAGAATATGTACCATTTATAACCAATATATACCATTTAGAATGTATAACATTTACAGATTGTATTTATTTTACATATATTTATGTTTTTCTCTGAATGTAAAATAAATGACTTGTGCTTCTTTAGTTTTTCAGTAGCTCCCAGAAACTCTTAACTACTACTCGGGGGCTGCTGTGCTGAATGCGTGTGTAAATTGAAGGACAAATTAAAGAGGCAAACATCCAGATGGGGGCTTTTTTGCTTAAGCAATTTTCTTTAAGTGTTAAAGTAAGAAAACAAAACAGTCTTTGACACTCGTGTACTGTTTCAGAATAGAGCAGTTGAACTTCAGCATTGTTGTAGTGTAGGATATTTTGGTGGTCATTAAATAGGAAGAAAAATCAGATTCTACAGGAAGATTTGTTTTCTCCTTTAGAGTGAAGGGAGTGATATCCTACAGTAATATCATAGCCTAGTTGGAGGACACTGTTATTTTGAGATTAGAAGCTTAAACGTATGTATTGGTTAAAAGCAGATGGATGTTGAAGTGGGGACTTGACACTGGAGTGGTGCAAAGTATGGAGGAATGCCTTAGGATTGGAAACTTTGTGCCATGATTTAGGAGGGTTTTTTTCCCCTTTTGAGGGACACCGTATACTTGCAGGGAATAGAGCACAGTGGTTGGGTTTCCATTTTTTTAGCCTGCTTTTGAACTCATTGTAGCAAAGCGAAGGTTGTTTGCAGGTTATATGAAGTGATAAATAAGACCACAGCAATGTCTGTTTGCCTTCAGGGCACCTGGGAGGGGGTCACTGCCGGTGGCTGGGCTTTGCCGTCTGTAGAGCCACACCTTTGCTTCAGCGGATTTGCCTTCTCTTGCCCAGGTGGTGCAGGGGAGACACGACTTGAGGATGAAGCTTTCTTAGCACAGAGTCACACCACTGCTGAGATTGTGGGTTCTTTCCTCTTCACTTCAATGTTTTTTCATTCCTTCTTTCCCAATGCTCTACCATCGCAGATTCCTGGCTGTGCTGGAGCATGCCACGTGAAGCTGCTTTTGACTGCCGAGAGAATTACTGTAGCAGGAACAAAGGACAGTGATGGGAGAGAAGTGGTCCCAAGGGGCCTTGAGAAGAAAGAGATGGAATTCAGATTAGTAGCCTCCAAAAAAATCTTGCCGTAGAAGAGGTGAAAAGTAAGACTTTGAAAGAACAAAGGTAAAAACAACATGTGAAAACACTTAGTTCTCATAATGTTACCCTTTCCCATGAGGAGGCTTTTTGAATGGCTTTCATAGTAATGTTTCTCATATGTTGACCATAGATTTATTTGGGCAGTTAGCTTGACTTTTTCTCTAAGCCTTTAACAGACATGATTGATTTACTGGCTTTGATAGAAGGATAGAATTACTTTCAAACTTTGAAATACATAATAAGCACCTCAGGTAATTAGCAAGCCTACATCTCTCTTTAAAGTGATCAATGGCATTAATTTGGTTTGGTAACCATGGCTATTTTCTCATTCAGCGGCCATATGGTATTTCTGAGTTTAGTGTGATTTCCTGTAGGTGGTTTTTACAGAGTCAGCTGGGCTTTGGTGTGAAGTGCAGCAAAAATTAAATACTATGGGAAGGTGTGAAAATGTTCTTATATTAAAAGAGAAAAAAAAGGAGCAGGTTACTTTAACTTTGGTGTAAGACTGTGTAGCCTCTAAATGACACGGTCAGGGAGACTAATGCCAGAGCAGTAAAAATTTGTAACTGCTGCTTGTTTGACACTGAAGTTTTTAAATGCAAATAATGATCAACAGATCAGTGTTTTGTTGTAAACAAAATACTTTCTAGCTTTTTTTGTAAAAAGGAGACCCCTCTTTCACTATCATACCCTTTTAAGGGGTTTTTTTCCTAAAGTGTGATACATTAATGCTGTTGTTAAATGTGTCATGACATTAATAGAACAGCCACAGGAAATTTCCATCTGAATCCTGATTTTTTGAGGCCTGCAGTAATCAAAAAAGTGTGAATTTTATTTGTCACATGAGAAGTGGCTGAGGGAGCTGGGGTTGTTTAGTCTGGAGAAAAGGAGGCCCAGGGGGACCCTGCTGCTTTTTATGACCACCTGAAAGGAGGTTGTGGACAGGTGGGAGTTGATACCTTGGTACCTTTTCTCCCAGGTACCAAGTGATAGGACAAGAAGAATCAGCCTCAGGTTGCTCCAGAGGAGGTCAAGGTTGGATATTTGGAAACATGTCTTAGTCAAAAAGATGGTCAAGCATTGGAAGAGGCTGCCCAGGGAAGTGCTGGAGTCACCATCCCTGGAAGCGTTCAGAAAACACGCAGATGTGATGCTTACAGACAGGGTTCAGTGTAGACTTGGCAGTGTTTGGTTAATGGTTGGACTTGATGATCTTAGAGGTCTTTTCCAACCATAATGATTCTAAGATTTGAAATCAAGAGCTTCTGAGAAACATTCTGGGCATCAAGGAGCATAGTCCAGCTGAGCTGCTGAAAGCTAACAGAGAGGAAGGAGTCTTTGGTTGGGAAGCTTGGAGCTGTTTCTGAAGCAGTTTTATAAAGGTGAAAAATCCTGGGGTTTTTTTAAGCTGACCTTTACTCTATGATTATAAATAGCAGCTTAAATTTGTCTGTGGGAGATTATCCAGCATGCAATATTAACAGAAATCAGTCTATCTGGGAGAGTTGTGGGAAGGGGAACCAGTGTCAGATGGTGATCTTGGAAGGAGATCTGGAAGTGGAAGCAATCAAGTCAGGGGAGCGAGGCAAAGAAAAGCAGCAAAAGTTGTGCTGGGAAATGGAATGGGGCAAAGCCAGGGATCACAGAAGACTGAAAATTGCTGATGGTGTTGTAGAGTAGTGTAGACCTTGCAAGTGTAAAGTCTTCTGGTTAGTAAAGGTGGCATTGAGGAGAGACAGAGAAAGAAACTGTGCAGTACATAGGGAGGAAAGTGCTTTTTAAAATTAAGTAGAAATAGATCTGAAAGGCACCAGAAAAAGAATTAGTGGCTGTAAGATGCGTGTTCTTGGAGTGTGTGGAAGGAACTGAGAACAGGGGCATGTGGAGCCCACTGCTGTGAGGGGGGAGAGCCTCAGTGCTGAGGTGGGGAACCAGAGGTCTTGTGGCATGGAGACAGCCTAAGACGTGCAGCCCCAAATAGGAGAAGCTGTATGGTGACCTCAAGAGGGGCATTTTTGTGTGCCCTGCTGGGTGTCCTCAGTGGTGCACAGCCCAGAGTGCTGCTCACAGTGTGCACAGCTTATAGAAACAGTGAAAGAAACATTCCTTCTGCCCTCCCTGTTCTTATTCCTTTCCATCTTTATTCTCTATGGGAGACATGAAAAACTTAGTTTCTGGTGGGTTGGTACAGTCAACACATGACTGGAAATAACCATCAGCTTTCTGCATTCAAGTCTCTGAAGAAAGGTCTTGCTGTGTGTCTTTATGTATAGCATTGTTGTTTTTGTAGAAACAGACAAACACAGCATGATAAAAACATTCTTGTGCTGTCTATAGTACAACATAACTCTTGTGCTATGTAACACAAATTAATAAAAATGACTGAATTAAGCCATAACTAATAGCAGATGGAAACTGTGGTTTAGTCTTGTGTAGTCTCTCCTTGTTAATGAACTTCACATGCAGATAAAATGGTAGGGAGATAGGCTTTAACAAGGGAAAATGTTTGCCTTGTCATCTGAAAATACTTATGCTCCTGGGTGAAGCCTGCATGCTCAGCAATACTCCTTTCTTGTGCAGAGCCAGAGTGTTTGGAAATCAAACCATTGTTATTCCTGGGTTGACAAGAATATCTCCCCCTCCTAGAGCTTTAATTCTTATCTTTCCTCTTTATGTAACCAGGGTTGGTCAGGGCTGTAAACAGCCTTGTTTTAGACTTCCTGGTGTTTCCCTGTGCCATTGCCATCCTTGCATGTGATAAGATGTGCCTGCTGGAGCTGAACCAAGGAGTCAGTCTCAAAGGCAAGAAGTTTATTGCCACAGCTAATGCTGGGCTTGTGCCTTGCTTTTCAGAAGTATCCTGTCTGCTGTTTACTGAGTGTTTGGAGAGAATCTCAAGGAGAATTGTTTCAGGTTTTGAAGTTTAAGTACAGCATTGTCTTCCTGTGACTTGTACATGTCTGGTCAATGAATATGCTTGAAAAATATTTTAGACATAAAGTGGCTGACTTAAGGGATGGTTTCTTTCAATCTCTCTTTAAGACTTCTTTTCCAATACCATATTTACGTGTAACATAGTTTTTCTGTGTTTGAACTTAGAAAAGATTCGTTTGCCAATGAGCTGCCCTTTGTGAAATGTTTGTGATTAAGTATTTATAGACAGGATGGAACATCAGTAGTGAGATTTGAGAAGACACATTTTGTAAACATAAAATCCATTCTACCTGGAATGTGAGTGGAATGGTACAGCTCAGATTACACTTGTGCTTCAGGGCAGTGTTGGAATTAAAACTGGGGGTTTTGGAGCTTGTTTATATTTTTTTTGGTTTTTTTGCAAAGCCTCATTTGTGGTCTTCCGAGTTTTGCACTTTCGTATTACTTGTTGTAAGACCTAGAGGGTGCTTGATACTTACAGGCTTAGACTGAAAATGCTTTTAGACTTGATGTGAACTTTAAAGACTTTCTTAGGAATTTTCTCCCTGTTGTGTTTACTGAAAGTAGTTGCTGTGCTCAGCAATGCAACTGATAGGATCCATTTCTAATGGTAAAAGTATTTAATATTGAAACACTGCTCTTGGGCAGCAGTTCATGAAGTTGCATCAAAACTCAGTGATGTGGAGATATCTTTGGGTGGGAGGAAGGAAGAGGGGGATTTTGAGAACTAGGTAATTAATTAAAGATTGCTGTGGTTATGATGTCTTGGGCTTAGAAAATTACAGAGTGCTATGCCACATACTTTGAATATGCAAGTAAGTTAAAATATTTTCTTTAATACGTATGCTGTTCTAAATAATTATATAAAGCTGAAGGGAATTTTTGCCTTTTGGAATAAACTTTACCCTAGTCTTAAACATATGTTCTCACTTATTGTTGATAGCTTCTTTAATACTATAAAAAACTACAGCAGGTATTGCAAGAATTCAGTAACTTAATCTTAACCCTTTGAAGTTAAGTCCTGTGAAATGTATGTCATGCTGATCGCTTCATAAAAACATAATGAAATTAAACCCAAAATCCATTATGAAAACTAAAAGTAAGATCATTTATAGAGTTTAGAACTCACTTCTGTGACAGTGAAGTCTGAGATCCTGAATGGTCCAAGACACTTCTGGGCCGGAATTAGTCATCAGGTATTTTCTGTGACAGTGAAATTTTATGAACTGAAAAAGCAAGATTTGCTTTAAGGGTTTTGGAAATGTCATTGTGTAATAATGTTTATACACCAAGACAGCTGAAGAAAGTAGTTGTGGTTGACTGTGAGCTGTAACTGGGTTTTTTTTTTTTTTTTTTTTGCATTACTGCTTAATGGTTGTATCAGTAAACTGCTTTTCTCTCCTTTTCTTTGCTGTCAAGCAAAGCCGGTTTGATCTGCTGCAAACTGAGTACTTTGGCAACTTGTTCTCTGTTAAAAATGGTAGAGATGGCATTAGTGGGAAAACAATTACTTGCTTTGTAAGTAGTGCAGTTGAGTTATGACTAAGTATATTGATTTTCCTGGCCAACACAAACTCCAGACCGATTTCTTTTTTTTTTTTCCCATGGCCTTTCCTTAAGAGGGTCACATGGTGGTTTGTTATTGCCCTGTGTATGGTTGAGTTCTACAAGCCAAACTGCTTTCTGGGGAAATTGAAAAGGGTTTTAATTATTTTTTTTTAAATAATTTTGATCACTGATGTGTGCTGTTAAGTGGATGGGGAAAGGCTTGTCCCTCTCTTAGCTTTTGTTACTTTACAAAGGCTTTTAACTCATCTTTTTTTTTATGGTTTTCCTAATTGCATACACAGTAATGAAGTTACTGACTTCCAAAAAGATAAGGTTTTCTATTTTTTTTTTTTACTATCTAGGCAGGAAAAACTGCATCTGTTTGCTTGTGCCAAACATGATTTTGTTTCTCCTTAAATTGGCATCTTATCCTCTAACCCCCAAAGGTAATTTGTATATGCTGTTTAGAGTTCCTTGCTGATTTTAGAACTTAGGATGCTAAATCTGTAGGACCTACAAATTGAAGGCTGCTAAATCTGTAAAACCCACAAACTGAAGCCATAATAATGGGATTATGAGACTCTGAGATGAATTCCTAGTTTTAAGAGCTCTCTTATCTACTGTGCCTCTCATCATTGCCCTCTCCAGTCCAGGAAAGGCTCTGGTGGTCAGAGCCTTAGTGTCAGAGGTATTAGGTTCAAATTTAATCAGCTGATAAAAATGTGTCTGAATGCTATGCTCAAAACAGTTGTACTGCTTTAGTCTTCGAGACATAACAGCAGCTCTTCTGTCAGCCCTGCTGAGAGGGCGTTCTGTGGTATCTTGTTTGTCTTTTCTGGAAATTTGTGTTCATATTTGTGTTACAAATTTTCCCCATTACAGCTTTGAGCAGAATGACTGGAAAGTAGAAAACAGAAATGTAGCAAGTGAAAAGTTTGAATAAAGTTAATGTTTTGGTAGTTCTTAATTGGATGTGGTTATCTCTTCTGTGAGCTGCTTCTGGGTAGCCTTCCATGGTGTGCTGTACTGTGCAATAAACCATGGGCCAAAACAAGCACTCATGGCTATTCCATGGAAAAGGGCAGGTGCTTTGTTCCACTGCTTAAATTCTTCTTGTCTCACAGTTGCCTCCTTCCAGTGAATTCAGACATGTGCAGACAGCTTCCTGAGAGGCTGTCTATAGCTAACAAGATCAAGTAGTTTTGGGTGCAGATGTGGCTGCCGTGTGAGCAGATTGCCCCAGTGACACGGTCATCCTTTGTCCGTGTAAGGTCCTGGCAGGAGGCTGCACGGAACCAGCTCAAGGCTTGGTGGGATGTGCACCAGCATGGCTGGTACAGCTCAGCCAGGACAGGAGGCCAGAGACCTCATTTAGCACCAAGGAGGTGTTTGGGGGTCAGTGAGATCATTTACATCTGCAACATAAGACTTTGTTTTCCCAGCTTACCAGACTGGGCCGTTGTTAACTTGAATGTGAAATGCTGCTGGGTGTTTATAAATTGGGGTGCAGACAACTAATAAAAGACCTGAGTGGTGAAAATACTCTAAAAAATCAATTGGTTGCAACTCTTTTGGAAAAGGTTTGAATGAACTTTCTTCCCAAGAAAGCATTTAAAATTCTAGAGTATATTTAGTACACTTGGTTCAGATAAATCTGTATTGCAGGATTAGCTGTAGTTTTACCTGACATCAGAAACAGAAGCAGAGGATTTTTTCTTATGTAAGGAAGATGATGGAGAACACTTACAAAAGGGCTAATTTGGAAAGCAGGTGAAACTTAAAAGATAATTTGGGTCACCTGCTTCCTGGTCACAGAACCATTATCAGTTTCCACGTAGACAGATAAAGTTTTTTAAGCAGGCAGAGAAGCCAGGCCCAACACCTGTCTCTAAGTAGGTCAGGTGGAAAAGAAGCACGAGGGTGCTGGAGTCCACTTGCAAAAACATTGCCACAAATGTGAACCATTGGATAAGTTTTTCAAGTTATAAGTACAAGAAGTGTTAAATAAACATAAATGTGGATTTTCTCAAACCAAAATTCATAACCAGTCAAATCTCCTTTTATGGCATGGTATCCAGTCTTTTTGGGGAGGAACAAATGTGTTCTTAGTTTAGTTAGTTATTCTAATGGCTTTTTCTGTATTAGAAGCAGGGATGTTTCTCTAAATACCATAAAGTTGGTGAAAAGCCTTAAATAGTTTCAGGATCACTGTCAGACCAGAGGATGTGGAGACTGAATGCTCTCTGCAGGGTTCTGTCACTAATTTTGACTTAAGCAAAACATTAAGGCTGTGCAGTATTAGCAGCAGATGGTATCCAGTGTGGAATTGCTGTGAGTGTGTTAGAAAATGTGAATAGGGTTCAGAGAGACTTGAGGACAGAGAAGAAGCAGTCTGAGAGGGAGAAGACCATGCCTTTTGGATGAGGACAAGATTCAAGATCCTCCATTTATCATCTTTGTACAAGAAGACTGTGGAGGAGGAGAATGAGTTTTGTGCGAAGAGTTCTGGGGATGTTGCAGTTGAGAAGCCAGATATGATTCTGTTAACACAGCTGCTGTGAAGAGCTTGGATGTTCTGTGATATGTAAGCAGGATGAGTTTCTACATATCACATTATGGTCCTTCATGCTAGGCTTAAGCATTTCACCCCTGGAAAAGCTCAATTACAAGACAGCATAGAGGAAAGTAAAGAGTGAAGTCTTGAGAAATGTAATATTTTATTCACAGAAAGATGAAGAATTGTTTCCCTTACAGAATGGAAGACTGCAGAGGGAAGGGAGAGTTTTCTTTGGGCGAGGTATACACACGGAGAGCATTTTTCAGTCTGGTCTCTCTGACAGCAGAACCACTGGTAACATGCTTAAACTGCAACAGACAATGGAAATGGACACTAGAAAAGAACTGTGACCCACTGAAACAGGTTGCTTGGGAAGACTGTGCTATTGCCATTTTTAAAGTGCCTCATAAGGCACAGATTAACTATGTCTAGACCATGTTTTTCTCCCTCAGTACTGAGAGGCAGGATTAGCTGATTTATTGAGCTGCTTTCTAACCATTAAAGTATTAGAAATTCCTAGAAGGATTTCTAGAAAGCAAGGACATTTGAATTAAAAAGGTATCAGAGTGGTTAATAGCACTGGGCCCATGTTAATCACCTTCTCATTTTGTGATAATGGGTCTTGCTGTCAAAATTGCATGTCTGTACTCCCTCATTTCCACTCCCTGCTCTTCAAAGGAAGTAATATTGCATTGGGGGAGAGGGGGAAATACTTTTATAAATCTTCTGGCTCAGTTCCATTTCAAGTCTCTAAATATCTTCCAGTTGATACACTAAGTGTATACTGATGGCTACAAACTTCCAGAATCATCTTTCTTCCCTAGTTATATGTAAAATTGCTTTGGGGATCAGGGAGAAATTACACTCTTCAAACCCCATGGTAAGTTTGATACCAGATTCTAAGATTTCAGACTGCTTAGCTCATTCCTCCGAGTCAGAATTAAGATATAAAATAAACCATTCCCTCATTAGCAGATAGCAGCCTTTATCTTGCATGCCTTTTTTTCCCAAACCCAGCAATTAAAATGCATGAATAAGAGGCAGTGTACTCTGGTAGCAGGAACTTGGGCCTGGGAGACAGAACTGTCAGCATCTTCATCTTAGACATGTTGTTGAATTGTGATTTGCTGAAGGGCATGTTTCATTCCTGGCCCTGTTTTCCACACACAGAATGTAATGCTGTAAGGATTAATTTTTGTCTGTAGCTACAGAATTAAAACTCTCAGACTTGTCTTTCTGCATTATGTATTTCTATATTATATTCACACATTATATTATATTATATATATATAATATGTAAGCCCAAGGTTTTCATTCATGAATTCCTAAGTTGTGTTTGAATTTTTCTGCTACAGTATTCTCAGGTTAAAGAGCCATAATTTAAAATTCTGATAAGTTAAATATATCTAACCCTGTGTTATTTTCCTTAGTTTTTTTGTATGGAAAATGCAAATTCTTTCTTTCTTCCTTTGTATTTTTTGGTTCCCTGCTGTTATTGAAGACAGCTCCTTTCTCAGAGACTTCAGATGTATGGTGTAGTTTTTTAATTTTCATTCATGATTCATAAGGATACAGAAAGATTGTAGAATTTAAATTTTACTAGAATCCCAGTCCTGATATTTTCTAAGCAAGGAGGCTGCATTGGTATAAGCTGGTTTGATACAGCAATACAGCTGAAAAATTTATTTTTTCATTTAGGTTCTTTTGGAGGCTGAGGGCGATGCTGTGTGGTGTCATTCTGGTTCAACAGACCTGCAGTTTTGAAGAGTGAGAGGGCGTGTGGGGTCTTCAGGGCAATGAAATACCTTTTCCAAGGCTGGTAGCATCAGGCTGAAATCCCTGAGGGCTTCTTCCTGCAGGTGCTTGTTTCAAGTTAGGCCTGCACAGGCATTTAAATTTATTATTATGGTGTCACCCTACAGGGTTTATAGTTCTTTCAGTGAATTCTTTGTAAAACAACTGGCATCATTTTTTAAAAGGTTATGTTGAATTCTTGTTTCCACAGCACAAGTTGCCATGGATATGTCAGGTTCTTAAGTTTGTTTACAGAGGAATGAGGTAGAGAAGGTTTATGGTAGTTATTTTCAAATGCGTGTTCTGCTTTCCAAGTGATACTGTTCACTGGAGTTAATTGGCCAGTGAATGTAAATTTTACTGTCTGCTTTGAGAATTAGGTTCACTTTGAAAAGAGTGAATGCAGAGATGTTCATGTGTATATCCTTCCTTGGCATTAGCTTGTCAGTTGTTCAGGTTGCTTTATTCCTTTTGCAGTGAAGTGACCCTGCTGATTTTGTGTGCCCCGTGCTGTGTGTTGGAGTCCTGTCAGTCAGCATTGAAACAGGGAGGCAATGCACACACCTAGAACTGGAGAACTGCTGCTGCAAAATGTGCTGCATCTCATGCACCTGCATGAAACAAAGAGGTCCTAGACTTGCTGTGATTGGGAAAAATGGATGCTGAATTTTTTCTGGCTAAAATTCCACTGGCTAAGAGCTGGCATAACGAGGAAATCAAGCTGTAAAACTCCTGCACACATAGATGAAATGCCCATGAGAGAGCATTTGTGTGTTTTATTACATAATAAAACACCTGAATTATGTTTCTGGTCTATTCTCTGCCTTCCAAATCATCTGATGTGCTCCTTCCTGGCTGCACACTTACTTTTCTCCCCTTCCAAAAGAAAGACCACAGAGATAAATGTGTTTATGTAACCTCTCAAATCTTGATTCAGAAATACAAACTGCTGACTTTGGAGCCCATGCAAGCAACCTGCACAGCACCAGACTCTGCTGTCAAGTAACCACTAGAAAAAGTATGTGATTAAACCCGAGGTCAAACATTAACTTGTTCCTTTCCCAGGTCACACTGGAAGGTGTGGACAGGCATGTGTGAACGCTGAGGAAAATGAGCCCTGTGCTGTTCACAGTGAAGGTGTCACTAAGTGCTGCTCATGTCTCACTGTAAGCTCTGCAGTCCTTAAGGACGAGACAAACAACTGCTGCAGGACACTTGGTTCAGTTTTGGGTCAACTAGCCAGAAGAGTAGCAGAAGGTCAAGAGGCAGCATTGTGGAAAAGAATTAAAAGGTTTATTTATAATTTATGGAAAGTGAAAGATAACAGAGGAACACCTGTTAAAGAAGCAGCTCCTGAAAATGGATGACCACTCTTAATGGAGTAAAAGGATTAGCAGCAACTTTCTTGGTAAAATTGATTCTTGTGTACATTCTGTGATGAACTTAATTGTGAAACTCCACAGCCACAATGACCCTGCTCCCTTCCA
Source organism: Trochalopteron elliotii (assembly GCA_024734555.1). Lineage (NCBI taxonomy): Eukaryota > Metazoa > Chordata > Aves > Passeriformes > Leiothrichidae > Trochalopteron > Trochalopteron elliotii. Next base: position 859,950 of record JANPWX010000271.1, read on the forward strand.
CATCATAATCAAAGGTGGTTTCTGGAGTGGGGAGAAGCCTGGGCATGGTCAGTCTGTGCCAGTCAGTTCCCTTATGAGCTCTACTGTCAACCTTTTAAAGTTACCTCACAAAGTTTATTAAAAGTATTTTGAGAAAAGTGTGATAATCTTATACCTTGTATGTTCCAAAACCTTGAAACGTCTCTACAAAGAAGTGTCTTGTATCTTTTAAAAAGTGTAAATGAAATACTCTCAGTGTGCTAATTTTAGTGCAGTAGGTCTGAGTTTCCAGGTGAAGGTGACAAGACATTCTCTTGGTTTGGTGTCCATCACAATAGCCAGAGGTGCCTTTGTGAAGTGACAGGTACAGAGATAGCTGTGTTTGAAACTTTGTGTCTCACAGAAGAGCTTTCATTGCTTTTATAGATGTAGTGCAAAATACCTTGAGTGGTTCATGCAAGCTAAATACCACTCCCATTAAACATCTGCATTTTCCATTCAGAATGAGCAATGTGGAGTCTGTACTTTTTGCACCTCTTCAGGGATACAGTTTCATTGGGTCCGTCCTTGTAGCCAAACATCCAGTGGGGAGTGTGTGCCAGGGAGGGAACCCTTGCAGAGCAGTGAGACAAGCTGTAGTAGTCAGTCTAGTTTTCCTTGACACAAGTTCAGCTTTTTTGGGAAGAAAGTGGGCATGGATCTGAGGACATGTCCAGGACTAAATGAAGTTGTGAGAATCTTTACTGGAATTGCCAAGAAGTGGATTTCTGACTTCAGGTTGTGAGGCCTAATGTGATATTGGCTCCACATGCTGCTCTAATATAGCCTATATCCCACAAATGTACAAACTCAGCAGGATGTTAAAACATGACAGTCCTTGGGGATGAATGCCTTTTGCAGTCCATGCTTATTTCATTTTATTAGATGTTGTCTTAACAATACCAATACCAGTCTGTCTCTTCTGCTGATAATCACCAGTGACCAAATGCTCTTGGGTTGCTTTTATGGCAGTCCAGTTATAATTTCCAAGTAGATTTCTAGGTAAAAAGCCACCATGTTTTTGTTTAATGTGATGGTTTGTTTTTTTCAATCATCCCATATGCTGATTTCTCATACCTGGAAAGCCCAAAGTGCTGTGTACATCTGTTCAATTACCTCGTTTTCCATCAATCCTCTTGGCCTGACCCAACAGCCAGCTCCCAAAGCTGACACTACCAACCACCAAGATCCTAATATTCACAAAGTAGTCTCTATTAAATGCTTTTGGGTTAACCCTTTATACACAGTGAGAAAATGCCCCAGATGCAGAATGTTGGGATGAAAAAAAACACCTCAGAATTTTGTTCTCTTATTCCAAAAAGGAGTGACTGCTCCTATGAATGTGTCAGTGTGAAGGAAGCTGAGTCACCACCTTGTTCTTAAGCTCTCCTTGCATCCATACTGCCCTTTTTTCCTTTGAACAGGAGCAGGTCATATGATATGGGTATGTTTTGAACTAAATTAGATGAGGCTTTAAAGTGATAATGCTCAATATATGACAAGTGTCAAGTTCACTTTTGCTGGAAAATATTAAATATTTATCTGGTTTTCCTCAAGGTGTTTTCGCATAAAAGATCTCCTGTTGCGTGCAAGAACTGAAGCTTGTTCTATGAGCCATAAAAATCAGTCTCAATATTCTGAGTTTACAAGACTTAGTTCTTTAGTATTGCTGTTTCTCTGTAATTTGCTTTTGGTGTAATTATTTTCTTTTGAGAGATGAATGAATGTGCATTACTGCTTAAAAGAATCGTATTTGAGAAGTTTGTCTCAAACCATAGGTCAGGTTTTAAACTTGAAAGTTCCCTTTGTATGCAGATGGGATGTGGGAGTCTCCTGAGAGTTCGTGATTTGCACTTCTATGCTGCTTTGTGCAAACAGTACTTGATAGCAGGAACTTACCTCCAACTGTGTTCTTGCAGGAATTTGTTATTCTTGATCTCAGGGGGTGTTGCTTGTTTGATCCACATACTCTTTATTAATCTTCCGTGCAGAATGCCTGAGAGAAATTGTGATAGGCAGGTATGGTCAGTTTAATAAATGAAGGTGGTGTTGTATCTGTTTGAAACGTCATGAGAGGACCTCTTTGCTGGCTGGAGCAGTGACTGTTCTGTAAGGCTGCCAGGGTCTGAGGAAATTCATACTGAGAAATGGTATTTTTGAAGGTTCTTCAAGGGTGTGGTTGAACTAATACTTTTCTTATCCACATAAGAGAAATGGCTGTATAAACAGAATGCAGTGATTCTTACTCAAAGTAGCAAAGAGCAGGTATGTGGATTTACAAAATAAAGGAATAGGAAATTATTCTCAGCTATTTTTTCATTCTCATTTAAATAGATGAACTATTTGGTTTTGTTTCTTGCTGCTTTTAATGATTATTTAGCTGAAACTTTGAGACAGGATTCTTTGCTTGTGGTGCTCTTGTGATGATGTCCATCATCTGTAAGGTTGTGACCAGGTCAGGGACCCAAGGCCTTGGAAGACTTTTATGTTGCACTGGTTTCTTTTGTGAACCGTAAGTGTATTAATTTTAATTATCCATTTTTTCCTGTGTTATTTCTTTCTCCTCCTTTTGGGATTAACAGAAAAGCAATTATCAGCTGCTTAGTACCAGAATTCTGTATTCTAATTTCTGGGGAAAAAAATCTCCTAAATAGAGAAATCAAGTGAATTACTATAAGCACATGATTTTTTGCGAAACTCTGAATGAAGCATATAAAAATTCACTCTTTTCAATGTCTTGCTGTGCTAGAAAGAAGGAATTTTGCACAGGAAGAGTTCTGCATACTTTTGAAAGCACAGCAAGAATGCCAGTGTTCATATGTAAAATGCACTTCCAAATATAGTGGCAATACAATTAAAGTGGGTGTTATAAAGTCTATTTACTGGCTCATGAGTTAGAGATAACCTTTACTTTCTTGCTATATATCAGTTTTTACACATTTTGAGGAATAAAAAAAATGGATGATTTGAGATTCATTCATTTAAAATTTCTTTTTGGATTGGCATTTGTGCACTTGGTGTCACATCTTGATCAGGCTTTTCACTGTGTTTTCTGTTTCTGGCTGAGCAGGATGGATGTGCATGTTAGGGATGTGTACTGGGAAGTCTTTGCTAGGGATTCCTTAGGTCTGTAAAACTCTGGCAGTGCAGGGGCAGCCTGCTCACCCTCCTGGCCTAGAAACAGTTGCTGCACAGAGGTGTTGGCACTCCTGCAGACAGAAGCTCTAACTTTTGAATTATAATGGTGGTGAGGGGAGTCTGTGAAGTGCAAATACACATTACTGGAGTATTGTGTGTGTTATAATGACTCATATTTAGCAAAAGACCATGGCTTGCTTCAATTCTGCATAGCTGCTGTTAAACTTTTATTGTTTTCCCTGATATTTTAGACTTTTTAGCAGCTGTCATTAATCGTGCAGTTGAACAGTGTGAGAGCTAGTTGGAAACAGGTGGTGCATGCCCCAAATACCTTGAGATGCAAATGATGCTCAACAGTGTTGTTACTGAAATGTAGATATTTGTGCCAGCTTGTGCTGGTTTTGTTTCAGCAGACTTTCTGTATTCTTTGCTGTGGAGAAGTACGTACAAAGCGTTCAAAAATTAATTTAGGCATAAAATGCTGCTGAAACATCAATTTGAGTTGCTAAGGCTGTACAAAACCAGCATAGAATTTGCTGGCTTTATTGTAGAAGGTATGGATTAAAGCAGCAGCAGCAGCAGGATGTCATGACTCTCAGCTGAAAGACAGCTTTGTATGGAGCATTTCATTTAGCATTTATTCCCACCCCGAATATTCCCATGTCCAGTGAATGTGGTGTGTGTGTAGCTGGGAGATACACTTTCATAGCACGCTGGTATCTTTCAGAAGCAGGCACTTTGGGAAGGCTCAAACTTCAGGCAGGATCTGGTATTTTGTACTTTATTTCATTTGCAATAGCCTATCCTGTAGCACAACATTAGTTTTGGGTCTTAAATCTATTTGCAAATTGAGCCTTGTAAAGTTGCAGCTAAAAGTGCATAGTTTGGAGCGTGCTGTAATGGAAGATTTTAGAGAAGAAGAAAATCGAGGCGATTAATTGGGCCCCCTTAATTGAATCTGTGGCTGAAGGACTCTTATTAAACCTTTTAAAAATATTATCCGTATCTCTGTACCATGTTGTTTTGCTAATCTGTTCAGTCAAGTAAATGAGGGTTGATTCAGTGCTTTCTTTTAAGCAAAGTCCCTAGACCATTAAGCTGGCTAAAATAAATGTAGACATTTGGTTTTCATTAGTGTTGTAACTGAAACAAAAACATTTTAATGGCTGATCCCAGAGTGTTTTGAAGTTTGTGCAACTTTGCTAGGAAGGTATTTAAACTGTAGTATCAGTTGCAAGTTGGCCATAAGCCAGGGTTTCAAAGCTGTTTCAAAGCGAGATGTTAGGTTTCCAGAGTGTTACAAAACAGGAAAACTTTGAGAGGGGAGAAGTACTGGAAGGTAGTTACAATAAAATTTGCGCTGGTGAAATGAAATTATCTGCTAAAAGCAGACAGTGACAAAGTTCATGCTGTACTACAGTTTGCTACTTTGTTAAAGAGATGTTTCAGTTATTTGGAAAGGAACATGATTTTGAGCTTTAATACTTACATTAACAAAGAATTAACTTTGCTCAAGAAATAGTGTGCATTTTTAGGTTTTGCTTTTGGTATCTTAAACTTGCACACAATGAGATCCTGCTTCTAAGGGAAAGAACTTAATATATTGCTTAACAGATCTAATTTAAAAAGTACTTTTTTGGGAAAATATTTAGGTTGGTCTTGAAAGATGATGGCAGTGAAATCTGATAAAAATTAGCCTGTCATCTTGGACAAATAAAATAATCTATAGCTTTACAGTTGTGGGAAAAGCTGGAGATTGTTAAAGTGCTGTGAGATGAAGATTGCTTATTCTGTGTCACGCTGTAGTCACAATAATGTCTCGAGGCAAACCTGCAGAAATTGCTGAAATGTTCTGGGTGATCAGGGGTCAGTGGGGGAGGCAGGGACTGGATATCAAGAGCTTCATCATGGCCAGACTGCATTCTTGTGGTTGCTGCTTGGCTTGGGTACCAAAAGTACTGTTTACCAGAATAGTCTTAGGTTTTGGTGTCTCTGTTTTATTTTTTGTGTCCTTATGGTCTAAGTGGCAATTAGAAAAAGACCAGATGACTTCATTTAGAATATTAGAAATGGGTAACTACTTGAGCTAGGGAAAACCAGCACTTCTAGCAAAAACTCCAGAACTTCTCAGATGGAATTATAGAACAGTTCATCTCAACATGTTTGAATTTTGATGGGTTCTTTTACATAGTTATAACCTTAGTGATTTATCTGTAGTTGACTAAAACCAAGTGTTCTTACAAAAATACCTCAGTCTTAAGCAAGAAGCAGTGATCTGAGAGTTTCATCCCAGTTTTCCAGTTGATATGTTTATACTCCACTTTATATATTGATCTTTTAGGAATAGTGTTCTTACATACAGATTTTGCATATCATGGTTTTATTTGCACCCCTGAATTAAAGGTTTTTACAAATGTCAAATAATGAAAAGTTGCTGCCCTTCTGGAACAGGTCTGAAAGGCAGTTTGCCTTTCCTCTTCTCCCATTTTCTGTCTCCAGGATATTTCTTTTGTGGTTTCACTGTTGGGATGTTCTAGCTGAATTGTCCCATCCCCTAAAGCCTGTGGAGAGCATTGTGTACTCACACCTTCATGTTCTGCAAATGGAAATAAAGGAACAGATCCAGATGAATGTTTACTTTGCTTCCTTTAGCTACAGGTTAGAAATATATTCACATTGAAGTTGGTTTAGCTAGGCCACGTAATAGTCATCTGACCACAAGATCATAGTAGAGATAAAAATTTTTGCTGAAAATACCTTGCCTCAGCTGAATATTTTGGTAGTACTAGTTTTGTGTTGTTCCACACCTGAGAAGGAACAATTTGTCATAATTCAGTTTAAGAAAGATAGCTTCTTTTTGTGATCATAAAATGCTAGAAGCTCATCTGTAATTACATTGTTCTTTGAAACCACTTCAGTCAGTTTTCCTTTTTGTATATATCTTCCCCCATTCTAATAGTCGTTAGAGGTTCTTTTAAAATATTACTTTCAAGTCTAATTTTAGAACTTAATTTCTTGAGAATATTTAGTTGAGATTTATTACTATTTGGTAGCACCATAATCTTGATACTGAAAGGAAATACTAACTTGGTGCTAGTACTAACATGAAGAGAAACATCTCATCTAGCCTAAGGCATGAAAAATCTTATTGGAAAGGGGAGAACTGTTCAGTGCTCTTCTGCTGTACCATTTATTCACTACTTTTTTTAATACTGGGGTAATTTGAGGAGGGATGAGATGGAGATGGCAGAGGACTGAATAGCTGTGAGAAGACAGAAAGAGGGCAAATCCTTACTTGTACAAGGCCTGTCAGAGTGCTGGATATGTATAGGAGCAACGATGCTTTTTGCAAGTGTGGTGGAACAGAATAGTAGGAAGGGAATGTACCATTATTAAGCTGGAGAAAAGGCAAGTTGAGGAAGAATGTGAAATCTTACTGTCTCAGAGAGTGTGAAGTTATTTGAGCCAGAGGCATGAAAAGCTTAACATCTTAAACAGCAGATATTTACCTCTCTTCTAATAGTCCTTCTGTTGGCATTAATAGTATGAGCAGCTAAAAGATCCTGACAACCATAAAAATTTGCAGTGCACTAAACTTTGCTGTATTCCATGGTTAGCATCATGTGGCAGGCAATTTTAAAGGCTGATTGATTTCAAAGACATTAAGGTGCCAAATTTAGATTTTTATTGAATGTTCCCTTGTCAGGAGCAGACAACTTGCTTTGCTTCTGTTGTATTTCTCTGCACTGTTAGGCTGCAACTGGGAGCAATATTTTTTCTAATGAGACTCCTGAGCATGGAGCTGCAGTAAGAGCAGCAACATCTGTCTGTAATAAGGCTTTGCTCTCTCTCCTGCTTTGTTATTTCCATGTGCCAAATGCCTGGTGGCTTCATGCAGCTGAATCTTGCTCAAAGCACGTGAGGTGTAGGCAAGAAAATGAAGGTGCTGTGTGCAAACCCGGGAGATGCAGGCAGCTGGGGGGGAAACAGTGTGAGGTGGGAATATAAATTGCAAGCTCAGGAATGTGTGAGGCTCTTAAGGCTTTGAGACTATGAGGACAGAGTTTCCCAGTTCTGATTAACTTCTCTGTGTGGTTATTCTCCATATAACTTTTGGTAAGTACAGCACACTCATTTGCAAGGAAAATAACTTCTGTAAGTTCAGTGTCTTTTGGTATGGATGGGCTTTTATTCCCCTCCAACCTGGGAAAGTCAGAATGACAGGAGTGTTGTTTTGCTAGGGAGAATTAGGATGGAGGGTAAATGGAAATTCTGTGATTAGGAATTGGTTTGTTGATGCTGATGGAGAAGAAGAAAGGCAGGGATTTGGGGAAAGATGGTGCAGTACTGACAAGGACTTTACTTTGAGAGAAGGTCCTGAGGAATCAATCAAGAACAGTGATGAAGAGGTCTGGGATGGCAATTGCATTAAAGGTAAATTTTACAAGTACAGTAATTGACTTTTAAATAAGAACTGGTCCAATGAGCCATTATTATCTCTAAAGAACTGGAAACAGCATAGTTGAATGTATGGAATTTAAAAGGCAGTTAAGTAACTGGGGATTCTTTTTACTGAATCTTTTTGTTATTTTCATTGTTCTGCTTGTAATGACTGTTATATCTGATTTGACTCTGTTCAAAAGCCGGTAGAACAATTAAATGATTTAAAATATAGTGCAAACCTAAGTGCAGCCTGCTGCAGAAGTGCAGAGCTAATGGATGTGCTTGGGTGGGATGAAGCTGGGCACAGGCTGTGGAGGGTGAGGTCTTGCAGCAGGGGAGGGTGTGCCACTAAAATGACATCAGTGCTTCGCTTAAACATCAGTCCTGTGAGTGGAAGCAAAACATTTTCTGTGTGATTCATGGAATTGTTGACTTGTTGGGGATTTTTCCTTTGGTTTGCCTCATTGCTTGGATAAGTAATGATGGTGGCTATAGGAATACTTAATTGAAATTTGGAGTTAACTTTTTTTCATTTGATGAAAGAAGTACTTTGTCTGGGTGAAGATGCTGGCGTGGTTTCTCTGTAGAAATAGAAAAATTATAAAGTTTTTAGATGACAGAACTGGGAGTGAAAGTTGCAAATAAAATGTGCATGTGTGTGCTTTCCTGTTCTCATGTTCACATCACCCACTCAAGATGTCTAAAGGGCCAGTGGCTGGAAATACTTACTTTCTACATGTCCAAGCAGACCTGCAGCTATATAATAATACCTAAAGATTGGGTATAGAGACTGTATGTTCATGTAAGCCTTGACAGTTTTAGTCATTTAATTGCAGAGTAGTTCTATGACAGGGAAAGCAGCATCCAGCATTATCTACTTCTACAAATTTATTTGCTTTGTAGAAATGCAAAAATTGCAGTTCTTTGTTTATAAGAGGCATAAAATATCATAGACTCTAAAAGTGAAACATTATTCAAACAGTAAAAAAAAATCATAGTTATAAACTTACAGCTCAAATAGCTTCTAGGGAAAGCATTTCCTATAGAGTTGACCATTTTGTGGTAATCATACTTTTATCTGAAGATTTTTTTTGGTTTTGAGGCTTAAAAAGTTCTTATTTTATGAATTGATCGAGCACAATCATTCTTATACTCAGTCACAGAAATATAAATACCTACAGTTGTATAGACTGTAATGTGGATATTAAAGCTGCTTTCTACAAGAGAAATGATTTCATGAGCTGCAGAAAACAGGAATGCTTTTTCTATTCCATAAGCACATATGCTTCAGTACCATTGCTAATGGTTTCTCCTAACCTGATAAATATTGGAGAGAACTGTGTTATTTCTGTGTTGATTTACAGATGATATCTCCTAAAGGTGCATGCCTGTCTAAAAACATGCAAGTGAAATTGTCTCTAAAATCCTCAAGAAAAGAGACTTCTGGCTCACTTTCCTCCAGCAAGCAGATTCTTAGTTTCGTTTTTCTTACTAATTGTTCACTTTCAGTGGCCCACTACTGCTACTGATGACATTAAAGATTCCAGAAGCAAAATTTTAATGTGATTAACCTGAGACATTAAGCAGAGATTGAATTAGAATTTCTTAAGCATTCTTGGTTCATGGAAAGTAGAGCAAATCAGCAGACTGTGAAATAGCAGTTGGTCTGCCTTGAAGTTTTAAGCTGGGAGTGGGAGTGCTGGAATGTCAGATTTCTGCCTCCTCCCTGACTTTTACTTTTTGAGACTTTGCACTGCACTTTTTCAAAGAAAGGTCATGAGTAGGAACATAGTCCCCTGCTATTCCTGAGTGCTCAGAGTCTTCTCTGAGAGGAGAGTGAGTGGGGTGATAAACTGCTTTCCCTCTTGCTGTTACCTCATCCTTCCACCTCCTTGTTTTTCCAGTGTAAGCCAGTGTTGCAGACACTATTTTTTTTCATCCTTCTACAGTGACCTGATGGGCAAATTGCATGTTTTAATGGTTTGGTGCAAAAAGCCTAATTCTTATTTGTGCTGTAAATAAAAGTGTGCACTTTGTGTTTCTGCTTAGCTTAGCAGTTACAGGAGGAAATGGTGTTTGTATTTGTCTTCATTTCTCAGAGCTGGATGAGTGTCTGTGCAGAGCTCATTTCAGGAGATGAGGGGGGAATGACAAACCACCTCACTACTTGCATCTACTTTCTGTCCCATCCAGCTCTGCTGCAGTCCATAAGAGCAGGTCCTGCTTGGGGAGTGGAGCAGTTTCTCAGATACATTTTAGCTCTGTGAGTTACTCAGTGGCAACAGCTGCTTCCATCTGTGTCCATGTGCAGGAGGAGATGTTCAGCTGAACAGGCAGCTTGCTTTTTTATTGTGGTGTGTATAATGCTCACATATGGTCTCAGTTTGCAAAGCTGCAGGATATGGCAGACTTTTTTATAAAGCTCATTGAGCAAAATATGACTGTAAGAGTGTGTATGTTTATATTTTAAAAACAAACAAACAGCTACAAAAAAACCACTCTGAATCTCACAGTGGTAATTTGAAGCTGTGACCTGTTTGGCCATCTTTCCAAATAAATTTGTGTTATATAATGCAGGTAGTTTATTTTTCTTTGTGTGTTCCACCCTAAAAGTGAAATACTGTTTTCTGTCTCCAGAGAAGGAGCCAGGGCCTTTGGCCTGTATTCCCAGTTCTGACAGTGTACCTAGACTCTATTTGCAGCTGGCTGATGTCATCACAGGCAAAGTTTCAGTTCATTGAGTCTGTGCACCTCAGTCTACAAAACATGCTTTTGATGCATGTTTTGATGTTTGGGCTTTGGGATACATATGCAGTGTGGCTTTAGTTATTAAAAAAAAAAAAAACCAAAACCAGCAAACTGAGAAGGAGAAATTCTATTTTAGGATAAGGACAAGTGAATTTTCACTTCTCCTTCTAAAAAAATCTGGATATTGTGTAGCACGTGTGTCTTCTTTTGCCAAAACAGTGGATAGTTGCCCTACTACTTGTGTTAGCTGTTGTTTTGTAACATCAGCTAACTTGGAGCCCAGCAGCCAATCCTTTTCTCCAAAACTGTGATTAAACACTTGTTTTTCTTGTGCTTGCAGACAGAGGGGAAAGAATGGTGTAAGTCCCACTTTTGCACCAGACAGATTAATACACTGACAATTTAGCTTTTGTGAAGAGGAGTTGTGACTTGGAATCCTTCACACTTATGAGTTTCAGCAGGACAAGCAGAGGTGTGATGCTGCCTTAGGTCAGCAGCAGGGAAGACAAACTGGATCTTCAGTTCCCAGCAGTGTGCACAGAAGGGTGAGGAAGCATGGCATGACTAAAGTTTAAAAACACGCTCATTATGTTAAGGTATTTGGAGCCAACAGCTAAGTTCTGGTGCTTCCAAAGAAGCTTTTGATACAGGCCTAAATAATATTAGCTGAAAAAAATGAAAAGCAAATCTGCTCAGATATTCTCTCAGTCTGTTCTTACGTTTCCTGTAGAGTACAGATTGTTTTTAAAATCCATGTTTTATTCAAATGTTGTTGGAAGTACTGACTCCCTTTCTGCAATACAGTGTGTTCCAGTGATCAGTATAGACATGTCCCACTTTGAAGTGGTCTATATCTAATTACCTTGTTGAAATTCCAAGTAGAGCTCCACTTAAAAATTTACACTGAGGTTCCCTCGTGAGGCTGATCGGTTCAGACTGTTTATTTTCAATCCAGGTGCAACTGCTTTTTCACTCTAAGAAAAACTTGATTTCTTAGAAAAACTGTGTAGAAAACATGAAGTGGCATGGTATTCTGATAATGAGAAACTTTGTTCTGGTCTTTCTGTCCTTTGCAGAGATGTGATTTTCCTAAATGAGCACAAATACTTTGTACTGGTTTATTTTCCGTCACACATAAAGAATAGATAAACATGAGACCATATTCCTGATGTTAATCAGGTATTAGGAGCATTAGAAATCTGCCATCGGTTGCACACAAATATTTACCTTTTGATTGTTTCAATTACATAGGTTTGATTACATTTTGGGTTTTGAGTAAGGTACTTTATATTCATGTGGTAGGCAAGATCAGTGAGATGCTTCAACCAAGGAATTACATTTCCTTGGACAGCTAATTCATGTGACTTTCCACACCCAGCACAAACTGCATCACAGAGGCCTTGACTGGAACTTCCTTGGGAATCTTCTGCCCCAGTGATAATCTCTGAGGGATGCTGAAATAATATCAGGTCATTTCTGAAGGCAAGTCTGCTCCCTTCCCATCACTCCTGAGATTTCCACTGGGTAAAGCTTTTTACTCTCAGTTCTGAATTCAAGTCCTTTGTTCAATTTGTATGAGCAGTCAAAAAGTTGTCTGATAACTTTTTTTTTTTAATGGATGCTGCCTGAAGCTGAGTATCAACTAGCATGCTAGAGTTCTTCCTGTCCTACTCCTTGTATCTAAGCTTTATAGTTATTTTCTGAACCATTTCACATGCATATATTTAGCATTTTGGTATCTTTGTGAGTTCCCAATCCTTGTTTTCAGGTTAAGGCATTTAAAATTTTCTTTGTTTTGAAAAGCTTTATAAATAATTTAATGGACACTGGTTGATAATTGTTTTGTTGGTAATGTCTAAACTTAAATATGGAGTGTAGATGTTGTCTGCTTTCACTGCGTTGTTTCAGACTTGAAAATTTTTGCTTGAAGATACCATAGATGAAATAATAAATCCATACCAGTTACTTTGTGGAGAGAATGAGATTGTGATGATAATTCCTATTAATCTTGTTATGTAAAAAATTCATCTTGGTCTAAAAGTCCCAAGATAACACTGTTCTGACAAGAAGTCTAGAAAATGCAGAAATTAGATTTTAATTGTATCAGACAAACCAAAAGAGGGGGTTACTGGTGAAGCAGTGCAGAAGGGGAAAAAAGTAATTGTTAACCTTTTTGACAGAGGGGTTTCCAGGGCAAATTTTAGGGAGTTAAACAGATGTTGGTATCGTAGTCGTTGGACTCCCTGTGTAATGGCAGGATGAAACTTTGCCTATTGGCAAAACTTGGTTGGCTCAAAAAAATCTACCAAAAAAAGTGCCAGAAAGCTAATGAATGTCTGTAGCTACCAGTAGTTCCAAGACAGACACTTGTTTTTCGTAGTGTAAAACTCTCTCTTTTTTCAAGATTGACAGATGAGGAAATTGATGTGGCTGTTATTTTTAGATAATGGAAATTATCCTCACATCTTAGCATTGTGACTTCTCTGAGACAGTGGTTTTCTTCCATAATCTCTGTGATTTACAACCATTAACTTGTCTGCTGCATCTCTGCTGCCATGGATGTCACCAGCCAGTGCACATCTGTCCCATCTGTTGGGTGTTTCAGCTGACGCTGTGCTGCTTGAACTTACAAAGCATCATCCAGATAGAAGAATATTTGTACTGAGCAGTTGCCAAGGTAGCTGAAGGCCCAAGATAGTCAAGCTGGTGTTACCCACCTGTTCAAGTGGCAAATTTGGTTCATGGCACTGCTGATGGAGAGAGAACAAGGTACAAAGAAAAGTGGGGCCAAGAGCTGCTGTTGGGATTGGATGGAAATCAGTGAGTCCAAGGCAGGACATGCAGCTCTCCAAGCCTGTGGTGTAGCAGTACAGGGAAAGCAAGAGATATCCTTTGTTCCATCTTTTTTGGAGTAAAATGTGTGGATAACTGGTAACTTGGTATATCAAAATTTTATATGCCCACGCTTCTGTGATCTGGGAGTTTATTAGTAGGTTTGTTTCTCTTGTTTTCTCTTCCTTCCTCCCTGTTCCCTGACATGAGTTCTGTGAGGAGAAGGGAGAATCTGCCCTGACCAAGGAATTTCTAGGCCTCATCTTAAGCTTCTTTTGTCAAGAGTGGGCAAAAGTTCCTGCCAACACAAACAAGATGCAGAACTCGGGTGCAGAACGTTGCATGTGACAGCAATCTTTGCAGCACGTGGATGCAAACAGTGACTCAGCAGTGCCCAGACAGCAGACAACAGCACTCTCATGGGATTTCTTAAAACTGCATGTCATGCAATAGGATTTATGACTTCAAATATCTCAGTGCATTAGGGTTGTTTCCAATGTGCAGAAAACCATGCAGAGGTTTGCATGTTGAAGTGGTTAATAAGTTCTCCATGTTAACCCTTCTCAGGACAGTGAACTTCCATGTACAGCAGTTGAGACACACAGCCTTACTCCACATTCTGATTTAACTTTCTGTTCTGGAAGGTAAGAGCAGTGTATTTGGATGGATGTCTGTGCTCCCTCTGCCTCGTGATGTGTTGAGTTTGTGCTGCTTATAACTTTTCAAGTAAAACAGATGTGACTGGCTCAAGACCCTTAATTTCTCTGCCTGCTTGGAATCCATTTTGGATTGCCTGAGATGTAGGAGAGGAAGTCAAATATTGCAGATCATTGGCTTGAGCTGTGACAGTCAATGCCTGATTATCTTAAGTCTCCAATGAGTGTACTGACTGAACCAGCAAAATCCTGCCACAAATACTGGTTTCTCTCAAATTGATAAAAAAGTTATCTCAGCCTCTTGCTTGTGACAGGCTGCTTTGGGGATTTGGGCCTCTTTTTGTCTTTATTATTCTCCTGGGTTCCAACCTGATGATGACATTCATTCAGTTTCTGCTCTTCTGAAATGTAATTCTGGCTCTCAGATGGATTCACTCTCTTCAAGTCCTTTCATTTTCTTCTCAGAAAGTTTGTTCAAAAGGCCAAAAGAAAGGATTTTCAGGTGTGTTACACTTCCAAATGCACACTTCCAGCAATGCCAGGTGTTTTACCAGGCCCATCACATTAAGGACAAGTTGAAATCCTGCTTGCCATTAGTATTGTCATTTTTGTCTGATCTCTGCCTGTTTCTAGTTATTCTTGTGGCCATATCAAAAAGCTGTCCCGTAGCAGCCATACCAGTTTGGGCTGTTCTCCTGCTGACCTCCCATCACAAATTCACAGTGAATGTCTGAGCTTCTGGCTGGCAAGCTGTGCTTTTGATATCCACCTTGGTGTCTGTTTTGTGGGGAACTTCATTGAACCAGGTGCTTGGAATATGAGGCACTTGTGCACAAATAGTAGCCTGGGCCAAAATCCTCAAAGTACCTAAACATGGTGTAGTAAAGACATGCCTGTAGCTAAAATCCTGCAATTCCTTCCTTGACAAGAATCTGTTTGAGTCATACCCACTTCAGCTCCATTGATATTTAGGATTTTCTGTGTGTCAGAACAGCTCAATTCAAACTCTCATTGTTCAGATTGTTTCTACCTGCCTGAGACCTATTACAGAACCACAGAATCATTAGGGTTGGGAGGGACCTCTGGAGGTCACCAGTCCAACCTCCTGCCACAGCAGGGTCACCTGGAGCAGGTGACACAGGAATTCATCCAGGTGGGGTTTGAATATCTCCAGAGAGGGAGACTGCACAACCTCCCTCAGCAGCCTGTTCCAGTGCTATTGCTTTAAAGAATATTTGAAGAAGGAACACTTTCTATAGCACTTCAAGGCAATGTTCTCTTTGATTATGTACTGAAAAAATATATTAAGAGAATTTGCCTACACTGTCGGTAATAATATTGATACATAAGTTTTGACATTTATTTTTTCAGTGATAAATGCACTTTTAAAAGCTATTTCAGAATCATGTAGTGGAAAACTGCTAAAGACTTACCTGTTTCTTTTTTCTTTTTTTTTTCTTTTTCTTTTCTTTTTTTTTTTTGGTAACTTTTCTGTTGGAAACACAAAACACACAGGTAGCCAAATTGCATTCCAGCACGATCTGCTAGCAGGCAAGAGGATTTCTGCTTCAGTGCTGCAGTTCATTAAAGAGTTGTAAGCAGAAATGCTGGAAAAGTTTGCTGTGGGCATGTGACAGGAGATTTCTGATAACCTCAAGGCTGCCTTCCAAATGATCTTATTAATTCTGTGAGTAATCCGGGGAAAACCAGTAGGGTTTCTTTGACTTTTGCCCTCCAAGGTTGCAGTTTTTACAGCTCAGAGCAGTTATTAGTAACAATAGCTCTTGAAGTGTAATTTAAAAAGCCCCAGGAAGTGTGTTCCTGTTTTTCTTTCTGGTGCACTTACAACTGACAACTCCTCTTCCTTCAGCCCCTAATTCAGTGTGCTGCTGTCCCTGGAAACCTGTTTGGAATGCTCTAATGAAGTTTTTCACTTGCCTGAAGTACATCAAAAGTTACACATGAGCCTGGTTTCCAGCAGAGACCTCGGTCTGTGTGCAGTCAGCTGCCTCTCAAGAGTCACACTCGTGGCTGGGTAAGGAGGGATGGGGTTGCTTTGCGCAGGCTCTGGGAAGTTCATGACTTTAATTCTGCTGTATTGGGAAGTTGCTGTTACAGTTGTCAGCTCACTTGTGTTCAAGGTAACTAATCCAGAAAGTGGCATCTTTTCTTGCTTTTAGTGAGAAGCATTGATGGAAGTTTAGATTGTAGGATATGTGGACATAGAATGTCATGGTTTGCATTGATGATTAAAAGAAAGGGCAATAAGTATTTGCATCTCTTCTTGTGAATGTGTTCTCTTTTTTATGTAGCTTGAGGTTGGATTTTTTTTTCAGATTCCCTTATTTGTTATTATCCTTAAAATCTTTTATTGAAGAATAACACGAAGGGCTGTTTCAAACTGCTTTTCTCCTTATGCAGGAGCTTTCAGAATGTTATCATCCCACCTAAAGTGGGATGGGCTACTTGATGGGTGGGCTACTTCTTTCCAGGTGCCTTTTCTTCTGCTGTCCCTTTTGCCTTTGCTCTCCAGAGTTGACATCCTACATTCTGCGTTGGAGAGGGCAAGATTCCTGAGAATAGCAGACACAGTTTGGAAGGGATTGTATCTGTGGCCTGTTGTCTGGATGTTATTTATTATATACACAGAACTGTTAACTCTCTCTAAACGTTTCCCATTTTAAGACTGTTCCTTGCTCTGCAAATTCACCTTGACTGCTCTTTAAAACTGGTTCCCAGCTGAAAATAGGACTCTTACCTTGCTAGTCAGTGTTAACAATGTATTTATTTGCTGCATAGCTATGTAACTTTGATGTTATTACAGTTTCCAGTTCAGCTAGCTGTCTTACCTCTTTCCTTTAATTCAGATTTGGGGAAAACATAGCTTTTAAGTCAGATAAATGGGAAAGGCAGAATAAAGAGTATTAAAAAGTTTGGTCCGATCCTCAGTAGTGTTCAGCCTTTGGTAACTGCAGTTGGGAGACTATGAACAGTTTAGCTTTTTTTTCAGCTTCTTAAAATTTTCTCATAATTACTGGCTTTGAAGCCAGCAGGTGTGTTACTTGATGCATCAAACCCTATCTGTTCAGCTATGAGTTTTAAATGGGAGAGGTAACCAATTGTTTATTTTTTTTTCTTATGACTTCTGAAGCTCTAAAGCAACTGTTTAGCTATAAAAAAAAAAAAAAGAGGTTAAGAAAAATAAGTGCCTACAATTGATCAATATCCACTGTTATTTTCTGAAGTTGTGTTTTAAGGGTTTAAAGTTCCAGCACTGGTTTTCAATGTTTTCTGAAGTTAGGAGCTTCTGTGATAAGTAGCTATTGCTTGTTCAGTGGTCTTTTGAGAATTCAAAATAGTTGCCTGACTTGATCTGAAATTGGTGAAATATAACTGTATTGTAACTTACCAGTTAAGTTAGAACCATTTAGAAAGGGTTTTCTGAAGTATTTTCTTGAAGTTAGTCTGTAAAAACAGTGTCATTTTAATGGAGACTTTGAATATTACAGTTTCTCCCTAGTCTCATGAACAAAACTTAGGATTTTGTTTTCCAACTCTTTCCCTTAGGGGTTAAATAGCTTGGAAATCATCTTACCCCAAACTGGAGAATGCCTCATGAATGAGCATTATGATGACTGGCACTTGAGTGTTGTGTGAGGTGCAAGTGCAGTGCAGGTCACTGCAGAGATTAAAAGGTGAAACTGGTTAATGGGGTCTGTGGAACCTGTGTGCTCACAGCAGCTCCTTGGTTATTTGTTCACACTGTCCTGCACTTCCAAACTTCTTGCAGTGATGAGTGGTGTTCCTGCAGGCAGGTATTCTACACAGGGAGATTGCCTGTAGGACAGAGGCAGATTTCCCCTTCCCTGTCTAGACTGCTGCTCCTAGAAATTATTCATCAAAGTTTCTGATTCCTCTGATTTAGAAGTCTTTGTAATTAGGAAAATTCAGGACAAGAGGAGATAAAAACAGAAGCAGGAGATCAGAAAGAAGCAAAGGTCCATGTAAAGTGTAAAGGAATGGTGCAGTACAAGGAATATAAGGAGAGGTGGTTTTTGATAGACTGGTGGAACTGTGTGAAATGGGTCTGGCACCAACAGCCATTCCTTTGAAGTATTTTTGTCCTGTTTCTTTAAAAATTATGACTTAGTTATTTTGCTGCCTTAGACTGAAAAGCAGATTGGAACAGCCTCTGTTTTCTTCCCTCCTTTTTGATTTGCCCAAGTGTTCTGAGTTCAGTCCTGAGAAACTGTAGCTAGCTCCCCACTGTGCAAAAAACACTTCTATTTTAAGTTTCTGTATATTCCTCTGTATATTTTTAAGGAATTCTGTTATATATGGGAACAGTGATCTCATTTAGATTCTTATCCCCCAAGTTTTCAGCATCTGTAATGGGGCAAAATCCAACTTTATCAGATGCAATAGACACACAAAGAAATGTTTATTCTGATAACAAAAGAGGCTCAGTTGCTCACAAAGATTTTCTGGAAGGATTTTCTTTAGTTAAGAGTCCATAATTTGACAACTTCAAAATAAAGAATACTATAATATATTGATACTTTCATACACATCTTCAGCTAAAATTACACAATCAATGGCTTTAGCAAGTTTTAAATAGTCTTACGTCTATCCTTAGCAACAGATTTCTGTTAAGTAGGAAGATATAACTCAGCGTGTGCTTACAAAAATAGGAAAGCTGTTTTTATCTCAGATTACTCTGTAGTGTTTTGCATGTTTACATCTCCTTTAGATTTACTGGAGCATGACTTTTTAGACTATGGGGTTGATTTAATAAATAAGCAGTATATGGAGCATTTCTCTTGTAGGTCACTTTGCTGAATGTGTGATGCCAGCAAAGACCAAGCAGACTTCCCTCTGTGATACCAAGGACTAAGTTGCTCCTATGGAGACTCCAAAAGATTCAGTAGGCATAAAAATGCAGTTTCCTTTTTCATGTTGTTTGTGTTTGCATTTTGTTAGTATTGCCTTCACATTTTTGATTAAGCTTTTACTGAATCCTTATCTATAATGACAGTTTAATTTTTCAGAAGATAAATTGAAGTGATAGATACAGAAAAGTAATTTTTCAGGAGCTTAGTGCTGAACATTTCCAGGTTTAGATGCTGTTTAATCACATCTACACTTTATGAAAAATGTACATCTGCGCTTCTCCTAAGGAATGTTTCCTAATACTTTTAATGTTTATCATTGTACACAGGGAAGATACACTTAATCCCTCTGTGTTAGAAAGACCCTTCAATTTAAATTTATTAAAAGATTACTTTACCCTGTCAGGAGCACAGTGTCCCCTAAATCCAGTTCCCTCCCATGAAAGCGTGAGAATTTCTCCACTGCTTGGGATCTGTGCAAATCATCTGCACTACAAAAGAGCCCCGGCTTCTTCCATTTTAGGAATCTGGGAAGGGTAAATATTTAGAAGTGCTGGCATAACAATAGCCGAAGTAGAAGGAAATTAAAGTTTGGGATCCAGTGCTGAGACACATTTGGCTTAAACCTTGGGTGAAAAAAATACAAGCGTTTTGGTAAATTGGTGAAACATAACAATTTTCAACTTTTGAGTACAGAATCAGCAGGAACTGTTCTGTGTGGAATAAAACACCCAGTTTTGAAAATGTCCTTTTTGTTCTTGTTTAGGCTTTTTTACTTTTTTTTTGGTCAGACCAGACTGTGTTGTTGTTTGGTTCCTTTCTGAGAGGTTACAGGAACTAATATTTCACTGAGCAAATACTAGCACTGTTAAGGGAGCAAGGCTCTTTATGGAAGACAACTGCTGGTATGAGAACTTCTTGAATATAAATCTCAGGGGTTGTAGGTTGTATGAATACGTGAAGTAAACTGAAATTAAGACCATGGCATAGAAATTGATTTCATTATAGGAACTCTGGTGTTTAGGTTGCAAAGTAATTTGCTCCATAAAAGATTTTTTGTAGAATCTCGTAGAGAGTTTTCAGCATCTGTTGTTTTCAACAGCTGTTCAGTATTGAGCAGAAAGATTCATCTGTTCTCTGCATAGCAAGAAAAATGTATTCTTTATCTTGATAAATTCAATTGAGCTTGAGTAACTCTTCGGATATTAAAACCAGTTTTCCTGGTGTGCTTCACTTATCTTTAGGAGATTTTTGGCACCATGTTCAAATACCTAAACGTGTCCAAAGACTGAAGTCTGTTTCTGCCAGAATTTGCTGTGTGACTTATGAGCCTATATAAAGGCCATTATAGTAACTTAAGCTGATACTTGGCTTGTGTTTATGCAAGACAACTCCAAATAATCCTTTAACTTAATTTTGAGCAGTGCTATGTTTTTCAGAAAGAGACTATATAGAGTTGGCTGGATAAAGAGAACTGTACTTTTGGAAAGAACTTAAGTGTTTTGAAATTAGATTTATATTTTTTATCCAACTTAAAAGCTAAAACAAAAAGAATCTACATTTCATTGTAGAAGGAAATAGAGTTTAATCTCCACAGGTAGGAGACTCTGCCTGGGTAGCCTCATCTGATGCCTGAAGGCTCTTAGCTCTCACTCAGCTTGCTTCAGGTTGTATGGGTCTTCAGAAAAGGCAGGTTTCCAGTTAGTTCTCTTGGAAAGTTGTCAAGCTTTACCATCACTGTTGTGTTTTAATAGAATTTTTTTAATGTCCCTTCCTATAATTTTGATTTTTACGGTTTCCAGATGGTGGATAATTCAGCACAGCCCCTGACAGAGTTTGTTGAATTTTAGATCACCTAATGTCTGAAGGCTAGCAGAAGTTGCTCTGCAAGAGGAGCTAGAGTCCTGAAATACAATATAAAATAATTTTTGGAGATAGTTTAGACCACTCCAAGACTTCAGTGCTTCAGTTTCCTTGCAAATTTCTCAACATTTTGGTTACCTACTTAAATTAATGTTTGTTACCTCTAAGTTTCTTTAGCACGATGACAAACACTTCAGTATTTAAATGCCTGTCCTTTCTTGGCTTATTCTTACTGAGAGTCCTCTGCAAATTCTGAATGCTGAGAGTATTCTGCAAATTCTGAATTGGAACAATTCAAAGAAATTCTTATTTCAGTGAGGTTATTTGCCCAACCTAGACACTGGAGAGCGTGGTTATTTATTTCAATTTGGGCACCCAGTGCTAAGAGGAAGTGGAATAATATGGTCTTACTCTCTACCACAAAGATACAGAGACCAGCACAGCACAGACCATGTTTGCCTTCCTTGTTCAGAATCAGATGTGTCCTATGCAAAAGGTGATATTCAATCTTAGAGTTGGTTAACCAAGCTCTTTTTCCAGCCTTTTGCTCATTATCTGTTATGGGTATGTCTAGTTGTTGCATGAGATATATTAGTAATTAAAACAAATACAATGATAAGCAGCAAAAAGAGATTACAAAGGGAACTGAATTTATAGTAAACCAAATTTAGACCAAGAAACCTGCACTCTATGGTAGGTTAGTCTCATATTTGCAAATTAGTATCAGTCTCCTTCAGATTCATGGTCTCTGGGTTCTGTGGAGTTTTGGTAATTGTTCCATGGAACTCATGACTGGGGTCAGTGGGATTCTATGATCTTTTCACAATAGGGTTCCACTGGTAAAATAAATCATAACAGAGCATGTTTTAAATCTATTTAAGGCTTGTGAGACTGTGAGAAGTCTGTTAAATTCCTGTTCTATACTAATGAACAGGGCTCAGTTGTGACAGGTGACCCTCATTTGGTATAAGATTTACCATGACCATTTCATGGGGTGTTCCATTTCTTCCCCAGTAATTCAGTTATAACCCCATTTTACCTGTCAATTCCTCATGAACCAGCAGAATTCAAGGTGTTTATTTTTACACTGTGTAAAAATAGGCATGTCAAAATGGGTTTGGCTGGGATGGAGTGGCATTACTTTTGGGAGTTCTTGAAGTAACCTCTGACAGAGTAGATCAGAAGTTGGGAAGGGACAGCAGGGATGAAGGCTCTCATTGCTTGTAGGAGGAGTGGAGAGCTTGGCACAGGCAAATGTGACATCCAGTCTCTCTGTGGTCCCAGCAGCCACACAAACTGGTGTGCTGGGGAGCAGAGCTGTGCCCAGTGCTGCTCCTGCCACCACCCCAGTGCCCCAGTGCCACTGCAGCAGCACCACACCAGGGTCTCCACATGCCCTGCAGAGCTGGGATGTAATTGCTGGGCAGCTGTGTGATAACCCTGGGAAAGGGAAGACTTGGATGCAATGCTGAAATCCAGCTGAAGGATTTCAAGCTGAGGTTTCTCACCAAGTAGTGGACTCTTAACTACTCAGCTGTTTACTGGATTGGGATGAAGGGCATCCTTTGTACTTCTCAGGATGCAAAATTTACAGGACCAGAGCGACAGAGAGCACCAGTAAGAGAAACAGGACTCTGTATTCTGGTGGTGAGGTCACTTCCTTGGAAGGGGGAAACACAGGCTGGACTTTGAGGACTCTGTATGTACTTTACATGAAACAGTGCACAGAGTTTATGAACTGTCTTGGAAGATTAAGCAGAACTAAGTGTAACCTGTAAAGTGATGGATTGAACAATTTCTGTCTAAGGTGCTTCGTCAATAATTGAGCGAAACTTCAAAATGGTGGTAAGAAATATAGAATGAAAGTAAGGTTTTTGTACACGTGGTTTCTTTTTTTTCAGAATCTTGATATTGCAAAATTGATTCATTTCATAACAGAATTTTATGTGGTGAAAGCTTTTGTTTAATCCTATTTTAAACCACTGTATAATCTTATTTTAAATGTGCTAATCAAGCACATGGTTTGTGTACTTGCCAGAAAAATTATTCTTGATTTGTGTTATAGTTCAAAGAGAAACGAGCATATTTAAAATCAATAGAAATTCTACATCCACATCTGTGGATATAAAATGTTGATGTAATAGTGGTGCATGCCAAAACTCTTGTATTTCTCAGTTTATAACTTCAAAGTGAAGAAACAAAAATGTATTGTACTACAGTGCATGACTAGATTAGGGTATTAAAGCAGGTTCTTTATTATGTTTACCTCTAATTTTGTTGGTTTCAAAAACTCAGTTGTTATTAGCTAAATTTACAGTGGCAGTTTTAGGTTTCTAGGAAGCTCCAGTGACCTCTGTAAAGAGGTAATTCAGTGAACCTGTCACTAATAATTTCATTCTGCAGCTAATGGTAATGGGTTTAATCCAGAAATTATGAACTGGGCCCCCCTTCCCTGAGGGAAATATTTCTTCCCACCTTTAAACATAAGGAGGAGTGAGCATAGGAAATTTAACAGAACTGTTCTTTTATTTTTGAAATCATGAGGCTTTTGTGAAGTACTGTGCAGAATCCAGTAATGCACAGCACAGTTTTTCTTGACTTACCTCCCTTTGAAGGTTTCACTGCTGCTGTTTTAATGGAATACAGCTTTATCTGCTGTCACTCACCTGTTTACCTGGAAACCAGCTGCTGATGGCTGTGGAGTCTTTGGGGTGTGTTCTGTGCACAAGAAGCCTGACTGCTCCCATTCCTGCTCTGACTGATAATCTGAAGAACACTGATGCTTCTGCTTGGTGTTTACAGTAGCCATGCAAGGAGTTCAGTAATGCAGCACTTGTGAGGAGAGCCATAGCAGAAAGTGATGTTGCTGAACTGTTGACTTGTTTTTTCTGAAAGAAAAAGTGCAGTCATTCAACAAGGAACCTGGGAAAATGCCCATCAGTGCCTTTACCAATTGTACCCCATTATGTTTTAGTATTGAATTAGAATGCTAATCACTGACTTGTTTTCCATCTTGTCCTAATGAAAGAAAGTCCTGTATGTAGGGAACTGGAATTTCAATTTGTAGGTGTTTTGTACACAGCCCTTTATTTCTGCTTTGTTATTTTCTGAGAATCAAAACTAGTTCAGCAATAACTTTTTGTACAGAAAACTCAGAGGCAGAGATTGTGCATCGTGCTTAATCCCTGTGATTTGCATTTCTCCCTTTTAGTTAAATTCTGTGTACTGCATGCCTTTTCTTATGCATTTTTTAAAGTTTCTCTTTAGTCCTGTAATGCCTGTTGCTTTTGCAGTTTCTATTCTAATATACACCAAGTTCTCCTTCTCTTAGATTCTCCTAAGCGAACCTAAATCATCAGTGCCACTGAAAGAAATGCATCTCCCCCATCTGGTTATCCTTGCCTGCTATAGCCACCATCCTTATGCCAGCAAACAAGCTTGTGCAAGTATGTGGGGAGTTGAATTTAGAAAATTTATTGGGATTAAAACTAATCTCTGAAGAGGAAGTGTGTGGGTGAGCACGATGAGCACATGTTTGCCTGATAGGCACATCCCTGTTAAAATTACCACCTAGCTCTGAAATTCTTCGTCCTCTGACCCTGGGCCAAGCATTCCAGGTTCCTTTCTCCCCCTTCTTCCCAGCCCCCTTCCCCTTGATATGTGTGAGCAGTTTGCTCTCACCCCTGGTTTATAATGTGCCAGTAACAAAGGAGCTCAGGGTCACTCACCGAGCACAACGTGTTGGTCCTGCCTGGCAGCTCACACTCAGCTCTACTGGAAAGGTGAAAGGAACACTGGCTGCTATTACAGTCTCTTCTAATGCCTAGAAATAACTCTGTGTGCCTTTGAGTACTGTGACCAAATCCATGTGATACCTTTTTTTGTTCACTGTGAGGAAAAACATGGATGTGTCATACAAGTATGAAGAACAAGTCATGCAAAATTCATTGGGATGGTTCCTTCAAGGTTAGATTATTTTTGGCTTTGTTTCTAAAGCAAACTTTTTGGGGAGAATTTTTTTGCTGGGAGATTTATACTTAACTTGTTTTGGAAAGGGCATATGCAAAGATTAGTAACTTCTGACAAATGGACCAACCTTACTGAGGCTAGTCTTTTGTTTTAATAGCTGAGCTGTGAGTTCTTGCTGGGAAGGTCAGTATCTTTTGAGTGCATTGCTCTTTAAAATGATATCTGCTGGTGACTGTTAAATCTGTAGACTAAACAAGGCTGTTCTGTGAAGTAAGATTTAAAATTATAAAAAGAATATTCAGGTTTTAATATCTGAACACTTGCTATAAAGGTTCAATGGCTTGGTAGTAAACAGATTTCTCAGGTTCATTAAAATTACAAGTGCTCATGCCCTGGAACAGGTACATGGCACAATTAAGGGAGCTGGAAGGGAGGGAATTGCAAAGGGACCAAACTTCCCTTGGAGCCATGGAATGGCTGTGCAGCTGCTGCTGCCTGAGGCTGCCTGGAGTCTTCCACAGCTGCTGTTTCCTTGTCTCCATGGTATGGAGGTGCTTTGCTGGTGTTAACTTTGTACAGCTGTGGCACTGCTGGCATACACCCAGGCACTTCTCTTTGCCAGGATGTTAAAAAAAAACCTGTACAGTTGTAGTCTCTAATGACCAACACTGACTAGTGTTCTCTCAATTCTCACAGCCTGGGTTCCTTTGCAAGCTGGTATCATTCTTGCTGCTTCAGAGTCCTGATCCTCAAATCCCGGGTTTGAAAAGATACTCTGCTCCTAAATACATTTCAGCAGCTCATCCTCTTTAGATTCCTTAATTCTTGTGTGAAGAGAGTTAATCTGATATTGGAGTTCATATAACCAGTAGACAACCAAATCCCATTCCAATGAATCTCCTAGAAACTGAGCATGTGTAGCTTGTATAGTAATTGGATAAAATGGTAAAATCAATATTGTCTGACTGAATTTCTACATACATCACAAGATGTATAAAGTAATCTAGTCAAAATATGCTCTTCAATTCCATCTTTAAGTAGGTGTCCAGTTGTATTTATTGAATGTAAATCTCAAGAGGTACCCTTAGGCTTGAAAAACACTCAAGTGCCTCACCTTAGACATTTTGGTCAATACTGGGTCATCTTCTGCATAAAAATCTGGTTTGTTAAATGGACCTCATGCAGAGAAGCAATTTATCTGGGTTTGTATTACAACTGTAATGCAATGTTTGTGTACCTTGTGCTTTTCTAAGGGATTTCTTGATTCGAGCATTGATCAGGAAGGTGCAATTGCAGTTTTGTACTGACAACACAAGTCTTGTACTGTACAGTCAGAACTGTGTGGTTCCAGGAAACCTGTGCACAGTAGAAAATGCCAGATCAGTTTTTTGAGAAGACATACCTCGATACCCCTGGGCATAATACAGAAGGACTACAGATAGAATTAAAAAATCCACAGGTGAATGTTACATAGGTGTTTTGTAGTTTAGATTTGTCTCAAGGTTTTTCCTGTAGAGTAGCAGGTGAAATGGAAGTGTATCAAGCTTGGTGAACAGTTTTGGTTATTATGTGACTTGCATGTGATTGGCAATAACTATTTTAGTCTAAGTAGCGTGAAATCAGAGGCTCCTGCAGAAATCTGACATCTCCTTCTAAAGCCACAGAGGTTGGGGCTCTGAATGGTCTGGTTCTTGATTTATCTGCGTGTATGAGGAATTCCCAGGCTCACATCTGTTTGCTAAGGGACAGCCAGAAAAGATTGACTTGGCATTGCAGGGGCTGTGTTTGGGTAAGCCTGTGGCAGGCAAGCAGCCTGGTGAGCAAACATTGAGGTTGTGCTCAAATACCATTTTCTCTTGCCTTGTCTGTCAGGCCTTCGTTAGTGTGTCAGTAAAGCTCACTTCAAATAAAAGGTCCTCTGTGGGCTCTAGCAATGCTTGTTTACTCCAAACACTTAGATCTCTCTTTTTTTTCCTGGGGGAAAAAGAAAAAAAGATTAGCTCTGGTGCTTATTCCACTTTCCTAATGAAGAAAGGTGAAGGTATGATGTTGGTTGAGCACAAAAGGAGGGGGAGCTCTTTCATATATTGTTTGAAGGTTTAGGCAGTTAATTTTGAAAATCTTCAAAAAATAATGGACAAAAAATAAGCTGGTAGGGACTTCCTCTCCTGTTAGTTTTACTAAGCCAAAGGAGCTGGGCTAGGCTGAAGGTTGAATGTTTGAATGTTCAATAGATAGAAGAAATGTTCCAGAGATGTTTCAGAATTGCTGTTGTTACCTAGTTTACTCTTAAATGAATAGCAAGAACCTTCAACTTAGCTCTGTAAGTGAATAAAGTGAACAGCAAAATGAATAGTTTTCTGAAATCTGCAACATAAAAGTTTGTTTTGCACGCAGCTGTTAAGATTGCATAAACATTATATGGCAATACTTTTTGCAGTTGCAATAAATATGGATGTTATATTTTTAGTTTCCCTAAATTAAGTTCAAAACAGTTGTCCCTATCTTAAAAATAATTGATATCTTTTGAAAGAATCCCATTTATTGCAAGGCTTTGCTATTTCCTGAACTGAGAATATTAATCTGAAAAAAGTGATTTTTCCTTTGCTTCCCTAATTGAAATGGAAATAGTGGTATTTGCGGTTTCTGGACTGTGTCTATATGAATTTCTCCAAATGATGGGAGAAATGCAGTTCTTTGTTACTTCTTTGATTACAGACAAGTTCATGTGGTGGTTATTAAAACAGTATTAGTAAAATACATTTCTCCTGCCGTGGAAAAAAAAAAAATCACTGCAATAGTGGCTTTCACTGCCATCAGGCTGGTGGTTGTAATTTAAGTGCTGCTGTTGTACAAGTGGTAGAATTACTGCTTTTTATGTCACTTGTTTATTTTATGTTCAGATAAAGCATTCTGTTAGTTTTTCCCCCTGGTCAGTCTGGACTATTTTACAAGTGACATTATACATGTGTGCACTTACATAAGATACATTTAAGTTTAGTTACTTCATAGTGGAAAAGGTACACCTGTGAGAAAGGAATGTGAATGAGAAAATATAACTGTGTGTAAACATGTTTATGCAGCTGCATTTTAATGTAACTTATTATTGGAGCACTGTGTTTAGAGAATGAAACTTTTACAGCTGAAGACAAGCTATTAAAAATTCCTTCAAAACGTCATAAGCTGTAGATAAATCAGAAGTATAGATATTCAGTTCTGCTTCCAGATTTGTTTTTTTAACAAGTTTTCTTCATATTAGTATCTGAAAACTATTTGAGATGCTAATAAAACTGTCTTATAAACTTTCCATATTAAAGCTTTTTTGCAGAGTTTTAAATCTAATGTTTTCTGGTTTTCATGATTAATACACAACTTTCAGTTTTATTTTAGTAATGTAAATAATTTCATCCAATGTGGGGAATTTTAAAACTTAATAGCTTTTCAAGGCTTTTGTGTGATGTGGGACATGAGTTACTGTGGAGCCTCAGATACGCATTTAAATTCAGAGTACGTGTGGTTTGGAAACACGGAAAATAAAAGGTTTATGTCTGTTACATCTCCACCAAAAAAAGTCATTAAATTTATATTAGTATTTCTGTTCTGTAACTAGATAAGACAGTCTTTACATGTCATAAAACTCAGCCTTCACATTTAAAATCTCAGGATCTCGGTGAAAAAAAGTTAGGGAAATGCTGCCAGTGACTTGTTTCAGTTAGGGGCAGAGGCAAGGCTGTAAAATGTCATTATCATATTTTGAGAGCTTTTTAAAAAAATCAATGAAGGACAAAAAAAATCAATAAAGGAAATAGTTTAGAATCAGGCTGTATTTGCAGATTTATACTGAAGTAACTTTTTCATTGCACTAGGGACTGAGAGGACATTGTTCTAGGCACTTCATGGACAATGAAAGACCCTCTTTGCTCCCAGAAACTTATTTCTGTGCTTTGACTTTCAGTGTTATTTAAGCTGATGTGGCCTTAAATGTCCAGTTTCCAGCATATTAAAAAGAATGTGTTGATATCTGGTTTATTGAATGCAGTGTGTGGAATTTAAATTTTCCAAATCCAAGCCAGATGTCCTTTGCATATCTTAAACCCAAACAACCAAAACAAACAAACAAAGACCAAAAAACAACCACAATGAATAGAGCATGAGCAGTGAGCATGTCTTAACTTTTCCCCTGTCACTAGAGCTGGAGAAAGATTGCTTTGCAAGGCTTAAAGATTCCTCAGCCTGCAAACTCAGTCAGTTCTCAGCCTTTCTCCAGGTTATCAATTATGAAAGATTTTGTGATAAAGTGCATGAGTGGAAGCTGGAGAAGGGCAGTCAATTTGCTTCATGTCCTCTATTGATCAGACAAGATTTCATCTTTGTGGAGGCAGCAGTCTGTAAGTGGAGGACTCTACTTAAGGCTTCTGCCCTAGGTATATGATGATAATGAATCAGTTTTGCTTATAGTACAAGCTGTATTTATAAGAAGGTCTGTCTTCTACACTTCAAGGGGAAGAAAAAGGTGTATAGAAGAATACCAGTGTAAGAGGATGAAGATTTTAGTACCTTGGATTTCAGTCACTTCCTTTTTTTCATCCTGTATCTCAAATAAATAAACCTACAGATTGAAGTGCCAGATTTTTATAGCTGGCTGCTTTTGTTTTTATATTTTGCAACATTTTCTTCCATCTCTGGATGGGTAACAGAGGTTGTAAATTAACTACAATGTTCAGAGGCTTCCCAATGCCAATTTTGAGAGTTTCAAACTTCATTTCCTTATGGACACAGCCATTCTCTTTTCAGGCTCAGTTTATGCTTAGGAGCAGACAGCTCACGTTTGCATGGCTGCAGTCTCAGATAAGTCACTTTGTGTCTTTGCCTCATATTTCTGGACCCAGGAGCACTTGGGAACACCGTGTAGGCTCTTGTATCTATGCAGGTCGTCAGGTGTGAGGATCAGTGGCAGTCTAGACCTTGTAATCTCTGATGGATCAGGCTCAGCCCAATTAACCACCTTGACTCAGCCCAATTAAACATCTCAGTGTGGGCTGGCATGTCCCATGTGCCTGCTAGAAACTGCAAGTTCTGGTCTGTGCCTCTGAATAATTACCGTGGGTGCTGCTACCTTAGTATTACCTCAAGTATTGCACAAAAATATACTTTAGTAGGAAAGTAGTAAATGAATGGTTGGTTCCTACCATATTTTTCCTGCTACATTGTTTATTTTAAAAGGCATTTGGTAAATTGCCTACTGCAAATACTGTGCTATGGCATCTAAAAGGCAACAGACTTTTGTGTCCAAGAAAAAAAAAAAAAAAAACCAGCCAGGAAATTCTGTAGGTGGATAGGAATTGTAATAAAAATTCAATGTAGCTGTAATAAAATATGTGCAGAGTACATGTGCCACGTGCAGAACTCATTTTGTCATTTTAACCTCTAATTTGCTCTTTTATTCCGTATTCCCTTATTCTCTCCAGTTCATTAGCAATTCATCAGAATTTCTACAGCACCTCTTGTGCCTTCTGTCTGGCTTTTCAGGCTTCTGGAAGCCTCTGCACTTTTTTCCTGAGCACTTGCTTAGTCCTTCATCACCCATTCGTCCCCAGAACACCCAAGACTTCCATCAGCTCTCTTTTTTAACATTCAATGCTCAAAGTCTTTCAGCTTCTTCTGGATTTCTCTTTGGAAGAGTGACCCTGGGACAAGAAGAACCTGTGATTAATGTCACCTTAAGTTCATAGAGGCAGGTGAAGGCATTCAGCCAGGAAAACATACAAGGTGTAGCTGCACCTCCTGTGGTGGAAGGGTGGCAGCTGGGTCATGGCTCTTGGTCATGGGCAGCCAGAGGTCAGAGAAGTGACTGGCACTGGATGGCATTGCCCAATGTCTTCAGTTTAGGAGAGGCTGTGAAAGGGTCATGGCTGAGTATTGCAGCTCTTTGTATCTTGTTTGAAGAGAGGGAATGGTCAGACTTCATGCATTACAACACTCTGTCAGTCCTACTTTGTAAATACAAGCTTCAGTTTTTTAGGCTCACTTTCCTACACAGAAGTACACTCATTTGAGTCTCTGCCACGGTTACCTTCATAACCTTTTCCTGAGTATTGTGTACAGAAATCTGGGAACTGTATTAGTCTTTTTACTACTACTTGATCTTATTTGTGTAGTATGCTATGAAAAATGTTATTTTAAAATCTCAATTTGAAAACCCCACGATTTGTGATAGAAAAATAGAGAAAGCATCTCTTATGATAGCTAAGTTAAAGAATTTTTCTTTGAACAATCAAAGTACTTGTAAAATGTATTGCTAGATCCATAGGTAGACAAAACTTCCTGATCTATGGAGGATCATTTTGAATTAAACCAAGGCTGAATTAGTAGTGCAGATGTCCTGCAGATGTCCTGCACAGATGCATTTCCAGGCAGTGAATAGGGCAGAGTGTTACTTGTTTATCCTCTTGAGACTTCCACAGATCAAATCTGGCATTCCTGGTCTGCCTGGAATCACTCTAAGTTCTTCCATCCTTTTCCACCTTCCCCTGGTTTTCCTGGACCTGCATGGCATATGCTGTAGGGCTCAGTTGTATTTTTTAATCACTTGGAAATAAAGAAGTCAGCATTTGTCTGCTATTGCTGGAGATGAATGGTGGGATAAGTAGCAACATTAGAAGTGATGGAGAAGGGGGTGTTACAGGGTGGATGATGGGAATGTCCAAACCAGGAATATGCTGGAGGGGACCGTGGGCAGCCAAGGCTCTGCAGGACATAAGTGTAGTGTAGGGAAAAGGTTTCTCAGCACTTAGTGTTTAGTTTTCAGATACTGTAAGAGCAGTAATCTACTACAAGGCTGTAATTCAAATATATGATATACTATTTAAATCCCATTTGGACAAATACTTTTATTAAGCATATCTCTGAACATGCATTATACATTGGTTTTACTGTCATCCTTGGGAACAAAGTATCTGCATTAAATTTATGTGCTAAGAAACTAACACTATTTTTCTGCAGTACATATAATCTAAGAGTTTTAATAGACTGTAATTCTTTAGATTTTTATAGTCCTTTTTCTCCTAGATATAAAAGCAGTGAGCAAATATTATGTACTTCTTGTCACTTCTTTGAGGTGATTAGCAGATACAAGGGACACGGTATCTGCAGTCAACTGATACACAGTAATATTTACACATTTCAGAAATACTTTTATTAGTAGTGATGTTTTTCAAAAATTCGTTTGGAAAAGTAACTTTGAGATTATTCTTCTGGTGCTTCTAGGTTGTATTATGTGTTTCAGATATTCAGAAAATGAATACTGTATTGCAGTCCTACTTTCATTTTGAATTATGGTTGAAACATACCTGCTTTGTGGTAGTGCTGTTTTGCTCAATAAATACATTTGAGCAAAATACATTTCTTACATAAAATCTGTCCTAGATCATTAACACTGAATGGTTCTGCCTTGGATGGAAAGCAAGTTTTCTGTTAGAGAATCCACTGATGTTAGAAAAATGATTTTCTAGATAAAATAGATGGTGTGGGGGAGGTGGAGATGGCAGCTGATGCCAGTGAAATTTCCCAGTTGAAGCTCAGTGAGAAAGTCAAAGAAGACAGGTTTTAAAAAAACGTTTCCCCTTAGAACTGGAGGAGCAGCACATTTTCTCACCACCTGTTCAAGACCAGATCCAATTAGCAGGAAGAGCTGCCTTGTGTAAAAACTTGTATCACAACTGGAATACCTAATTCTAAGGTCACACTAAGGGAAATTGAACCTCAGTATTTCCTTTGGTTAAATCTTTTGCTTTACAAAGAGTAAAGGTGTTTATAGATGAGAAATTCCTTTTGCTCCAACCAGTTTAACTTGACTCTGAAATCAGAGCTCTTGTATTTCAATAGAGAGTAAGGAGAGCAGTCAGATGCCTGTGAATTGTGATCTACTTTGGATTTACAGGGACTGATTCACAAGTTCTGCCCCAGGAAGATGCCAGTTCTGAGGTTTGTATCTGAGATACCCAGAGCTGAGGAAAAAACAGAAGTCAGTTCCCAAAACAGAGGGCTTGTGAGCATAAGCTTTAATAGTTAGTTTTGAACATGATATCCTGGTACACCACAGACTGAGTAAGACCCTTATAGCACTTCCTCTGGTAGGGTTTTAAGCTCCTGATGGAATAGCTCTGCTAAGTGAGCGAGTACCATGTTACCCACATTAATACTTAGAACTGAGGGTTTAAACATCTCCAGACTTTGGTAAACTCTATTTCATTTTGAGTTGTGAGCCATGAAATTTTCAGGTTTTTACATTAATAGTCTAATAACTATATTGGTGTGTATAAAGTCTTATAAAAACTTGTTATCTGAGACATATGTGGAGATGAACTGCCATGTCCTCAAGTACTCCTGTGTGAAAGAAGCTTTTTTAGGTACAAATATTGTAAAGGTTGGTGGGGTAAAAGCCCTTAAATTCCAGTAGGTATTTTGTTGCTGGAGACCTGTTGGAGGTTTGTAGCCACACACCAGTATTTTATAAGAAATACCTGACACCCAAAGAATGAAGTAAGAGCTTGGTGGTGGGGGACAAGCCCTTGCCAGGAGCTAATGAGGGCTGAAGTGAGTTTGGAAAGCACTCCAAATGAGCCCCGGAGCTGTTTTCAGTCTCCCGCCTTGCTCGGCTCTTTCTCCTTCCATCAGCCAGTGCCAAGGTGATGCCACTCGTGCTCTCCACGTGGAAAGGCTGGCGCGGACCCCGCGGGTGGCGCAGCCCTGCCGGGCGCGGGCAGGTGAGGCTGCAGCGCTCGGCCCCGCGCCCCCAACCCGACCCCGATCCGAGGAGGCTGGGAGCGACGTCGGGGAGCGGCCCGGGGCTCGAGCAGGAGCAGGGAGGAGCCGCCGGGCGCTGCCAGAGCCCGGACCTGCCGCTGGGAGGGAGGGAGGGAGGGGCAGCCCCGGCTCCCGGCGCTCCCCTCTCGGGGCCAGTGCTGGGGCGAGCGGAGCAGCGGCTCCGGCTGCGGGGAGAGCGAGCGCGGAGCCGGGGGATACCGGGATCGGGACCGGGATACCTGGATCGAGACCGGGCTGCCGCCTCCTTCCTGCCCGTCTGCCCCGACTTGCGGCTGGTGAGTGGCGGGAGCTGCGTCCCGTTGGGTCTCTCCGGACCTGGCCGCGCCTTCGGAAAGCGGGAGGATGGAGGTTTAACTCAGCGCGTTTATTTACACAGCAATGCTACTTTGTAATGCAAGTGGGCTCCTGGGATTGTGAGAGAGTTTTCAAATGGGTAGAAATGCCGGAGAGCTTAGCGCAGGACCCTGCCAGCGCTGAAGAGCCTGGTGAGAAAGCAAACCCTCCCTCCCGACTCGAGATCGGCGCTTTGGGCAGATGCGCTGTGATAAAAGTGCTGTACGAGGTTTATCATTTGACCTTCAGAGCACGGCTCAGCAAATGGGAGACTTTAAACCCACTCACGCTTGGGAAATGTAGCGGGGGAGAAAAACCCAACAACTCCCATGTTTAGCTTTGGAAGAAAATTATTGCTGGACTGATAGTGTAAAAGTGCTTTGCTGTGTTTTCTGTAGCCGAATGCAAAGAATGCTCTGTATTTATCAAATAGGTGTGACTGCCAGTGTGTACCTGGCTGATGTGCCCTGGCATTCTCACTGAGTCTTTGCCTTCTTTAATGTACTGTAGAGGGACATTGCATTAGTGCTTCTATTAAAATAGGAAGAAAAATTCTAATATTAGTAACAATTCTTGTTACTATGTTACTGTGTTCAAACATAGCTTTTAAATTTGGACAGAAAACAAAAAGTCTGATTCTAAGCAGATGGTGGAGAGGTTTCTTAACCTCTTACGTAACATTAATATAGCCAGGGTGATGGTAGGTATAGCTGGGGCCATACCTTAAAGAGTGTTGCTTTTGTGTCCCTTTGCAGCTGTAATAATTTCAGTGTTAATCCCACAGCATGATGAAGTAAAAACCTGTGGAACTTTCAATGCAAGTAACTCTTCTTACAGCCAGAAAGAGACATATTTTGGTTTCTCCCTGCTCTGTGTAAGCAGGATTAGAGCTATTTTGGACCAGAATATTTGCAATTACAAAAACTTTAAAGTCTTTCATATGGTAATGGAAAGTCAGTAAGTTGTGTGAATAAGCTTTAGTGTGATGACAGTATGGCAGTTGTAAGCAATGTTTGGGGTGTTTTTAACAGTTATCTGGGCTCTTAAACTGTGCTGAGGTATACACCTGCTTTCCAGAACTATGCACATTTTTTCTCGAAGTAGTGTGGCTCCAATAATTTCTGCTTGTATCTCATTCCAATACTCAAAGTATTTGAAGCTTTTTTGGACTTTAATACATTTTTTCCGTTTTTCCTACATAGATATGCTCTTTTTTTAATTTTTTTTTCCTTCTTTTTTTTCCTTTTTTTTTTTTTTTTTAACAAAACTTCTGGAAGAGAATTCAGAGCTCCTTGTTGTTGCTTCTGTCTATAGTCTAATTATAGCTATTGTAAATTTGGACTTTGAAAAGACTCTGTAGTTAAAGCACTGCCATCGATTTCTGTAGTCAAAGCCCTGCAGATGATTTCTGGAAATGGTCTGCTGTTGTTTTGCTCTCTGTGCCAGGAGAAGTAACCTTAGCTTAAAAGCAAAGCAAAATCTGTTTGTGAGGGTCTGAAGAATCCTGGTTTTCCCACCCTTTGCAGTCATTCCCAGCTCCCCCACCCCATAGCTGTCGCTGGTGGGTCCATTCTTGTGCCAGCTTGGCAACGCTCCTTGCCAGTGCCCAGCTGTACGTGAGCTGTGGTGCTGGCATGGTGACATCTGGAAACTCCCTGTCACAGGAATTGCGGTTCCCCAGGCAGCCTGTGACACAGGAAATGAACTCATGGAGTCTCAGGTTCAGGACAGGACAGCTTCACAGCCTCGCAGGCTGTGGAGGAGGATGACAGGGACAGCTGGCTCTCGGAACACTTGGAGGAGGGGAAATTTCCTCTCTACAAACCTCTTCTGCTTCATAGTTGTCTGCTAACTACTGCCTCATGGAACAAGGACTTAGATTGCTGAAAATCTACTTGTTAATAGGGTGACATTAGTTGAGAAAATGGGTATTTCTAGACTGTGCACAAAACAAACTGACCATAATGGCATTTCTCAAAAATAGGAGCTGTGTTGTGCCAATTCTCAAAGTGAAATGGCTGCATTAATAAATATATCAGGTCAACTTGCTTTTTGAAGAAATAAGAACCTGAGACTTCCTGAAGCTGAAATGCATACCTTTAATATACGTGAAATACGTGGGGAAAAAAAGGAGAGCACAGGGATGGCTTATTCTGAGAAGTGCCTGTATTTTGTACAGAGAAAGCTTTTCAGGGAAGAGGTAGGGGTTAACAGCTGGAAAAGCAAGAATCGAGGTATTGAGGGAAACCAAGCACCACATATGATAGCATTGGAGTAAGAGCTGGAGAATTTGAAAAATGTCTAGCTGAGAGCCAAAATGGAGATCAACAACCATAAAACATTAAAAAGCAGCTTGGCCCGCTGAAGACCATTGCAGTGATAGATAAGTAGACATCTCCCATGAAACCCAGTATCAAACACCAGGCACCACTTGTTACTTCTCTGAGCACTGAGAAAAAGCAAAGACACAAAGAATTCTGGTAATGTGAAGGAGGAGCAAACCCTCCTTTAGAGTGGCTGTGCACTGGCTGGCACAGCAGACAAAGCCTGGCGAGGATTTAACTGAGTTTACAGACTGTGAGACTGTTGGCCACGTTGGAAAACTCCAGCGTCTTAAAGGACTGCAGGGCCATTATGGTATTTCATCTGGAAGGAGCCTTACCAGGTAGTGCTGGGATTTTAAATGTTGCTTATTTTAGAAATGCACTACTTCTAGAATACAGCTGGTTTAAATGAATTTTAACATGAAAAGACGTTTTTGTTACTTCGGGCGTCGTGTTCATCTCAGAACTATGATGCTGTGTCTGCAAAGTCCATAAAGCCTGGGCTGGTTCAGCTGGCTGAGTGGTGCAATGCTGACTACAGCTGAAAAGCTTTAGATAACTTTGAAATGAAATTTAAATTTTGTCCTACCTTAAATGAAAAACCTAAACTCTTACAACAGTTTAATTTTGATTCTGTGCAAGTTACAGGTTTTGGATATTTTTTTTCTTATATGGTTAAAACAACCCTCGACACTTGGCTGTTCTCTTTTGTCTTCTAAAAATCTATAAATTATCTGTACTAATATATTAGGTTATACTAGGTTTCCACTGCATCATTCCGTCTTGGATTTGCACTTCTATCATTCCCAATCGCAGGCATTATGAGTCCAGATGGGATTTGTTGAACCAATGTTTTTTTAAGTCTGGTTGGGTTTTTTTTTTTGTTCTGGTTTTTTTTTTTTTTTTTTAAGAAACTTAAATCCAGGAAAAATTCTTTCAGTTGCAGCCAAAGGAGCAGGTGAATTTAATCCAAGTTTTAAAAGAACAT
Organism: Trochalopteron elliotii; assembly: GCA_024734555.1. Lineage (NCBI taxonomy): Eukaryota > Metazoa > Chordata > Aves > Passeriformes > Leiothrichidae > Trochalopteron > Trochalopteron elliotii. The sequence goes on from JANPWX010000271.1 coordinate 896,977, forward strand.
GCTAGTTGGGGAGCACCAAATCCCACATAGTTTGTGTGGTACAGCATTACTTTATTTCCTGAAGGGCTTGCAATGCAGATGGCAGCTGTCTGCTGGGTGAGCTGTGTTCACTGTTAGCTCCACAGATAATAGATGGATTATTCCATAAAACTGTCATGGAGGAACATCACTGCTGCAGACCATGGTACCTTCCAGATATGATACTCTTCCAAGAGTTGTTTTGAACTGCATGGCTAAAGTGCTTTCTGAGCAGTTACTGCTATCAAGAGTGCAGTATTTAAAGATAATTCTGGTTTTCTTCTCTTAGCAGTCCAGCTGGCACAATTTCTAAAGAGATGATCACGTTTAAAATACCTTGTGTCCAGCTAGAGATCTGGGATGTATTAAACATGTAGATTAACACTTTTTCTAATTGTATTTAATCTTCTGTTAAGTAGGGCTACCTGCATTAGAACCTGTATTTTCTGCAACCTCATTATTCAGAATACCTGTCCACTCCTTCAAAGCTTTCTGGTGTAAATTTTCATGAGTCTGAAAACCCCACTCTACTGGAGAATGTCAGATCCTAAAGCAGCCTGGGGAATGCAGCAAAAATAAACTTCAGCATTGAAAGAATTCAGAATTCTCAAAGACTGTATTTTCAAAGATTCTTATTTTTAGATTTTTTTTTATGATCAGCATGTTCTTAGATTTCCCATACCCATGTCATATTAAAAATCTTACTATGCTTTTACTTGTCACATCTTAGTTGGCTTATTTATTCATCCTCTAAAGAGAAGACACTCAGTTAACTATTTCATTGTTATATCTCTGTAAGTTCCCAGTCACTGCAATTATGGCAGAGGAGACAAAATGCAGTGGACAGTTAAGAATATGTTTTGGTGTGACAGCTACAGGTGAAGTTTTGCTGTCGGTGGATTTACAGTCACTTTTTTAATCCCCTCAAATACGAGTGAAACAAAACTCAGATGACGTTAGCCTGGTCAAATTTAATGACTCAAAATAGAAAAGTTACCAAACCAAATGAAAATGTACATCCCAGCTCACATTCTAGAGAATTGGTTTGAGTCCCAGTTCTTCTTAGCTGTGACTGAATAAAATATTTAATCAGATCGCTACCTTAGCATGCAAAGTAGTCTTGCTTTAATGTGTCATTGAAAGAACTTCAAGGCAAGCAGGTGCTTCCGTTGCCTCTCTAAAAGACTCCATAAAAATGGACAGTACTCAGGAGTTCCTTGAGGCTTGGGAAAGAAAGAGAAAGAATTAGCTCTATCTGTTAAAATTTTAATGCTTGAATGGTTCATTAATTGCTTGTTCAACAGGAGAACAAAGGCAGAATTTTATGTTGTGGTGCTGATGATCTTTTCTTCAAATTCAGTAGTTCTAAACCATTTCTGAACAAAAGGTACACAGGTAGATATTACATCTGTGGAAAGCAAAGCGTTTATCTTTGATCATATTAACTGGAGGCTGCTGAGGTGTCTGGACAGAAGTCACCATTCCCCTGTCAGGGTTCTCACGGGGCACAGACACACTGAGGGGCCAAGCCTGTGTGTCTGTGCTGGGATTGTCCAGCTCCTGTGGGCACGGGTTTGGGTATCTGTGTTTGGCACCTGTGTGCCTGGCACAGAGATGTGTGGTTTCCTTCATGAAGTGATTGAAAACAACTACTAAAAATTAATGCTGCAAGTGTCCTGGGTTTAAAGTAAAAGGTGTGTCTGTCTTCCTGAAATATCAGATATTTGCAGTTTCTCTATCCCTTCTGTTCAGTTATTACAGTAGACACTAACTCTGATCAGTGTACAGCAGTTTCAAGTGATAATATGGATGAGTCCAACTAACTTAAAAACAAATGGAGCAGCATCATCATGCAGTCTAGCTCTTATATGAGTGAATGTAAAAATAAGCAGCCATAAATTCCTAGAATGTTGCCAGACACCTGGAGAGGAGCTTTCTCTGCCTTGGTGTCCAGCTCTCACTATGTCCACTGAGCTTCGACGTTGCCTGCAGTGCGAGAGAAAACCAGACTGCTGAAACGCAGTGGAATTTCACATAACTAATATGTCTTTTCAGACCAAAATGAAGTTTAGCCTGCCCTTTGAATTTGCTCTCTATGCTCAGCAGAAAGTCCTCCTTGGGCTTGACTTGCCTGGGCCAGGGGAGGGGGTACCCAGCAGGAATGTGTGGAATTGAAGGCTGGAAAGATTTGCTTGTCAAGCAGCATATTCTCCTGTTCTGAGCGGTTATCTAAATGAAAGTGATTTCCCAGGGCATCTGGCTCTGCACATGATCTAGAACAAATAGCAGAGGATTAATTTTCGTTTCAGAAGTGGAGGATTTAGCTCTGTCTCAGGGAGATGCTACACGGGGGGCTGCCAGGGGGAGCATTCCAGTCGGCAAAGCACTTTCTGCTCAGAATTAGCATTCAGGCAGTAAAATAGCTCAGCTGGCTGGGCAGGCTTAGCACTCTGAGCACTCAGCAAAGGTATCAGGGAAGAAAATCAGTTAGAAACTTCCTTGCTTGTCTGCCTTAATCTATGTATGTTGTGTCTCTGCAAAGTTCAGTGTCTGTAATACAAGCCTTGCAATTTGGACTTGCAATGCCATTAATTAAGTTTGGTATTAAAAAGTCAAAGCAGTTGTAATTAAGTGATTCTGTTCTTTCAGCAAGTGTTGATTTATTCTTCTAAGTAATACATAATTAGTGATTTTCTTCCTCTTTCTCCTCTTCCCTCCCCCAGGCCATGTAAATTGGGTAGCAAACTCTTGTCTGAGTGTGGTGTTTGACCTTTATGTTATTTATCAAAATAATGATCTCCAACTTACCTTTTTACCTTACTAAATTAAAGTTATAGTTAAGATGGGAAAAATTCACTGCTCTGAGCACCTTACACAAGTTTTGATCTTGAGCTGTGGTCACTTCTACAATGTTAATAGTTCTCATTTACCTACATATTGCTTGAAAAACCTTAGGAGAAAATCTTTTCATAACCTTTATTTACAACACAGTACATTATGTACTGCCTTTAGAATACATGTCACTGAGAAGCAAGAGCTTTTCAATCAGCAGTTATTCAATCCTGGGATTATTTTTTGTCAACATGGGAAAAACATGTGATTGTAAATAACAGTTATTATTTATATATTAGTATTCATAACATTATTAGTATTTTCAGTATTCATAACAGTTTGCTTTGAGCTTCTGCTAAGGACCTAGTCTACTATTCAGAAAATTTGATATGTCTGCTGAAATGACTTGATTTAGTCAAATAAGGCATTTCAAAATTTCTTTATAAACATGAATGTGCCTCATTTTTAATAGAAATTGGAAAGGAGGTTACTGAAGCCAACACATTATTGGTTATTAAATAATCTCCATTGTGGGGGCTTGTCTCCTCCAGGCTTTCAAAGCACACAGGTAAATTGCAGTGCAAGGTGTGGGTGGTGACACCATTTATACCAAAATCTGTTCTTATAAATAGTGGCTATAGCTTAGTTTTGGTGCACAATGATCTAGTTCTGTGCATATCAGCTATTACTTGTTAGCTGTGACACAGACACTGTCAAATCTCTATTCATTTGAATTACAGTTTGATTTAATGACTGAAAATTAACTTCACTCTTAACATTTTGTTGAACAAATTTAAGTACTTTAAAACATTCCTGGCAGTGTGGGTGACTCCTTTCTGTTTCTCTGTGTTGTGAAAGGTGAAGCTCAGAGCAGTTTTACTCACATTTAATCCAAAGTTATTTCTGAGCATCTGAAAACACTGCAGCTCTCTGAACTGTGCTTTATTTGTTTCTTCAGGAACATCACGTGTCCACTGAGCACTTGGAGCATGGCCATGAGCAGTGCCAGTGACTCTGTGGTCCTGAGCAATGGCAGCATCTTGTCAAATGCTGCTGGCCCAGGCGTTGTTGCAGCGAGTGACGGAAACATCACGGTCCAGCAACTCCCGTCCAAGGAAACACCAAAAACAAAACCAAGTCCAAATGGCTGCCTGCAACTAAATGGTACAATCAAACCATCTTTTCTGCCTTTAGACAACCAAAGAACTCAGCAGATGTTGTCGCAATGCTGCCACCCTTGTCCATACCATCATTCCTTAAGTAGCCATAATAGCAAGCAGGAATGTCATTCAGTGGTTGGCAGCTCAGCACCATCTCCTATGACCTCGTGCTGCATGCAGCCACACACTGAGTACTCAGCCTCTATTTGCCAAAAACACACCCCTGTCTATCAGCCTGCCTGCTGTCTTCAGCCCTCCCCTTCCTTCTGCCTTCACCATCAGTGGCCTGACCATTTCCAGCATCAGCCTGTGCAGCAACACATAGCCAGGATAAGGTAAGCAGGTTGCATTATTTCTTAGTTCTCAGGATGGGTAATCTCTCCCAGAACTATTTTGTTTTCTTACAGAAGTAAAGATCTGAAAGGAAGATGAACCAAATTTCTTTCCCAGTGATTTTACAGATCAATTTTCAATGCATTACCAAGTTATTATTTCCAGAAGTCAGGAGATTTGTTTTGCTGAGCTCCATGAATATTCCTGAAGTGAATTCGTTCTTTCTTGGGACAAAAAAGAAAAGCTGTTTGTTTTTTTTTTCTTGGGAGCGTTTGGAAGCTCATTAGCTCTTTTAGAAGACACAGGGTACACCTCTATTGTGTAAAACAGACCAGTACAGAGATAGCTAAGAATACACTGAAAGATCTGGTATGTCTGCATAGTCCAATCAAAACACATATTTCCTTAAAAAGATGCAGTGAAAAATACTTTCAACAATTCTATTCTCAAATGTACTGGGTGTTTTTTCTTTGTCAGGCCAGCTGGTTCAGTGGGTTGCCTGCATGTAGATTCTGCTAAACTTGAAAATTGTGCTCAGATTGAGAAATTTGGGATTGTTCCATGTTTTACTTCTTTCTGTTCTCCATTTCATAAGAACCTGCCTCTTTGTATTTGTTAGCTTTGGAGTTCCAGAGCTTCAGGAAGCAACAAGCACAAGAAATATCTTCTACAGCCTCCTGGTCCTGGGCAAAATCAGTCAATCTAAGAGGCAATTTCTGAAAACCAAATTCCCCACTGAAGGAAGAAGCTTTGAAGCTTTTAAGCAAGGTTATTATTTTCTCTGAGTTGCAGTTGGACTAAAAGGGGTGAATTTTCATGGAAGCATTAAAAACTACCCTTCTCCCTGTTCTCCAACATCTGCAACCTTGTTCAAGAACTTGGAGCTATAAGTGTTTCTCAAAGTCAGTTACAGTAATTTTGTCTTGATGAAATATATGAACTAAATTTAAACTCCTAAAAATACCAGACTGGGAAAAACATGTAATGTGGAAAAAACTCAAAGTGAATAACGCTTTTTTTCTCCGAAGGTGAAAGCAGATGAAAATAGGGATGATAATATCGAGCACAAATCAGCTTTCTCCTGCCAGTTATTCCACTTACAAATGGAAAAAAATCTTAGTTGTCAGAACTGCTTACAATCAAAGATGTTTTTTCCACCCCATACTTGTTTAAATGCCAAGCAAAGATGTTGTATAATTTTGTGTGCAAAGGTATGCAGGAAGTTGAACTATTGCAGGATCAGTCATACTTTTCAAACTGTTGGAGTGGTTGCACTGATTTCACTGTTTTTCTTCCTATGCAGCAGGGCTGTTAAACTTCATCTGTATTCCATAGTCATGAGGAAGGGAACAAATGTCATCCATAGTCTGGGTCTCTGGTTTTAGTCTAGAAATAAAAACAGTGGAATTTTCTTCTGGATATGATAAAATAATGTTTTCTGTCATGCTTCACAGATACAAAAACTGTTTGAACTGCTCTGATTGGGCTCTTGAGCCAAGATGCTGGGTTTTCATCTTGCACTTCCTTGCCATACCATACACTTCTACAAAATGTACAGAATTTATGAATAATGATTTTTGATAAATGGTTTTTCTTACTTCAAGCAGTCAAAACAACAATGCAATCCAACGTTTAAAGCCACCTAAACTTATTTAATCAGCTCTATCTGTTAGCATACCCTGCATATCCCTGTCAAATGATGACTGGGCTGCTTCCATGCCTTTTCACTCTGTAAACTGCCCATGGCTGCATTAATGGACAGTGTATACTGATCTAGCATGGAACCAAAGACTCCTTTTCTCTCTCCATACTCAGCAAGGTGTGTCTAAATACCATAGTCTCTCATTGCATTGTGAAGGTATCACCTGGAGAGGCCACTGTCAATGTAGACATGTTGGGAGGTGGTAAAAACTGGTAACAACTGGATGCAGCAGTGCAGGTGGATGGATGTGCACTGAGGAAGAAGCAAACTGCCTCATTTGTAGCTACTTGGCAGTGCTAAAAAGGAGAGGTGATAAATGTGTATTCATTTTTTATGTGCTCAGGTAACTTCCTGTAAACAGAAGAGTAACACTTAGGTGTGTGATATTTCAGTGTGATCATTGTTCCACACTCTTAATTTTATTGCAATTTGAGCTTATAATCTGCACAGCAGCTTCTTCTCCAGGTATTTTTATTGCAAGGTTCATTGGAAATCATCCAGCTTTATCAAACATGCATGTTTTAGCAGGATTATTTAAAATGCAGGTACTCATACAATACATTAGTTAAATTCAGTATGTAGTCAAACTATACTTAATTTACCTTCTTTCTATTTTTAAAAAGTGCATTCAAATATTGTTATAATATTAAGAAGGGGGAAAAGATGTGATTAGATAGAGCAGGGTGAACACTCTTTGCAGACTGTATCACTGCTGCTTACAGCTCTGGGCAGGTAACCTATTGTTTCAGCACAACAGGTTTTGTCAGGTTTTGAAGGCCAAGGCTTAACATTTGTCAGTGACTTAATATTAAAGGAATGTGGCTCTGGTGTATCATTGCAGATTGAAGTGAGTAAAGACAGATTGAAATAATGCCACACTTGTCCTATCCTCTTAAAGCTGGCTGGATCTGGAATTTTGTAGAGGGTTCAGCTTTGAAGTTTAACTAAATTACATGGAAACGTCATCTATCCACTGTATCTTGAGAGTCTGGACAACTGTTAACTTTTTTAGGTTGGTGAAAAAGTTCTGTAGCCTAAAAGAAAATATTTTTAGTGGTTGGTATTTTGCAGTATGACTGTGGTAAAAAATTCTATTGTAAAATAGGTTGAAGAGGTTGACATTTGGTCATAATGATTCTGATGATCTTTAGATGTTTTTCTGAGGTTGGAAGATCTTGAGTAAAGTTTCTTGTGTTATTTTGTACATATATTTAAGAAGTAGCTCATGTAAACATGTTTATACCTCTTTTCTCAGTGGCTGTAATATCTTGACCACACAAACATTCCCTGGAAAATTCTAGCCATCTCTCCATATCAGAATGCAGTTATCTGGGGGTTTGATTTGCTTTCTAACCATTTCTAAATTTACTTGTCTAGGAGCATGGCACATTTAATTCCCTTCAGTACTATTGGATGGGGTTTCTTCCCCCTACCCTGCCCCTTTGAGGAGTTCATGCTGAAGTATCCCTTTTTGTTGGAATGTGCTTATGAATCTCAAGAAACCTGGGGGCTTAGACACACTGGAAGATGTGTAGCTACTGCCCCTCCTGTGCTGCCACCTGGTTCTCTAGTCATCAGCAGCCTTCACCAGGCTGGAGTAGAAATGGGAAAAACCAACCAAATAAGGCTGTGAAAGAAGGATGAAGATTGATTCATAACAACTTGAAGCACTCAAGTTAGGAGTCCCTAGGGAAAAGTAAAACTGTGCAGCACAGTAGCATGCTTAGTGGGATGAGAGGAGGATAAAATAAATAGTGAACACTTGCATAGTTCTCTAGGAGAACTAAATAATACCATTTTAAAAAGCCAGAAAACTCTTACAATCTTTCCTGGTATTTTTCAAAACCTCTTTTTCATATAGGAATGTATGCATGTAAATAGGAGAGGAAGAGGAAGGATGTGCAGAGATCATTTAGGAAATCATCTCAGGGTTGTGGAAGGCATGGAATAACAGTGGTGGTATCTCTGGTACCACATTGGATTGCTTCTCTCAGACATATATGGGAAGTTTTTAGTGGGAAAACACCAGTTAAAAGCTACCTGTATGCTTGTTAATCTTTATGCCAACTCTGCTGGAATCTCTCTGGTGATAAAATTTAGAAAACTTAGATCTGTGGACTTTGAGACAAAAGGTAGGGCAGAAGAGGTCAGGGAGCTGTGAAGGAACTGCTGGTGCTGCTGCTAAGGAAAATGCTCCAGACTGCCAGTGTGTGCAGTACTTGCACTTTTGCAGTATCAAACCAATAAATTCAAACAAGCAGTCTTGGCTCAGGGTGAACTGCTTTGTGTCACCCACTGTTATTTACTTTTTTAGACTATACTGTTAATGCTTTTGAGTAAAGTAGACAAGTAAGGAAAACTGTTCTGAAAAGCATCTGAATTATCTGTGGTAAAAAAAAAAAAAGGCTGAAAGAACATATGGGATGATATCTCCACGATCATGCAATTATCTTAAGCTGGAACAGGAAAATAAAATCTGTTTAAAGCCCCACAGAATCCTTACTTTGGCTAAAATTTAAAAATTGTTCCTCATCCCCCACCAGCGCACTTTGGAGGTTTTAGCTCCCAAAGCTTAGTTAGTTTAAAGTGCTGGATTCAAAGTTTTTGCTTGCTAGACCAGTTTATATTCTAAGGAAAGCAAAAAACAACATCAGGAAACTGGTAAAGCATCCAGACTTGTTGTACATCTTGCTTTCAGTTAGATTTAAACCTTCTTTTGAAGTGTTTTGGCATTGCAGATTTATGTGATGGTTCTGGGATTCTGGGTTCTGCTGTGTCTCAGAGTTCTGTGCCACACACTGTTCAAACAGTACTGCAGATACACGTGAATACTTACACTTTATTTAATACTTTAAAACAAAGCTCTATAAAAATGAAAAAGCTGTGAAGTGAGGATAGAACACTACAGCTGCCTCTTACCCATTTTAGATTTTTCCTTCTAGTTATTTGGCATAAAGATTAGGACCAGAAAAAAATAAAAATCTCCTATTTTTTCAAATAGCAAGGAAATGTTTGCCAAATACCAATCTTAATAACAAGACTTTGTTATGAAACAGTTCCCTGTTTGATTCCAGGAAAAGCATAATTGTTATCTAGTACATTCTGCATGGCTTGCAGAGCTGATTTTGCGTATACATGTGTATAAAATATTTTCAAATACCCTCATTTCAGCAACATGAACTGTTCACAAAAAATTTTCCACAGAGCTTTTTTAACAACCTATCCTGTTTTGAAAGTTGTTAGCTTCTGCTTTATTTGATGCATTAAAAGATATTTTTGTTTTCACTTTTTAAATGAATTGTCTATTAATGTCTTTTGTACAAAATACATATGCATATAACAATTCAAAAATTAGTAAAGGAGCCTTTCTGCCTTCCCCTAGGAAGATTAAAAATAGGAATCTTTAGGAAGAAACCTTTAGGTCAGGTTTCTGCAAGTGGGATTTCTGAAATGTTTTATCAACCTTTAGTGACTAAAAGGCAAAAGCTGTTACCATCATTTCATTCAGTGTTCAGGGTGTTGCAAATCTTTTGGTTCATGCTATAGATCAGGAGTTCCTGAAACAATACAAATTCTGGCTCTATTCTCATTTAAGGCATTTATTCTGTGCTAAGATAGGACTTCTCCTTTTTTATTATGAAGCATTAACAACCCAATGGCATACTTGGGATTTTGATGTAGCTGAGAAAAAAGAAAAGGAATGTGAAGTCATCTCATGCATCCCAGTCCAAATGTGGGATTCTCTGTTGTGCACATGTGGAGAAGTAGGTTTTCCCTGTGACCAAATGAACAGGTCCTTTTTCTTTCTTTGAAATAAATTTTATGTCAATCTAACTTGAGCTGTGCTTCTTCATTTTCACACATTTTTATTTTAGTCTTGCATGATCTCTGAGTGTGATACCTTTAATGTTTTGTTCTGGTTTTATTAATTCATGTACTCTTCCCATGATAAATATTGTGCATTGTTGGCCGTGCAAACAACTTGCTGCACTTTCTGGAGCTGAAAGCAAAGGGCTGACACACAGAGACCAGAATACAAATAAAAATGCCATTTATAATTTGGTGACTGACCAAATTAAAAATAGCACGACTAAGAAAGTATTAAGTACACTTTAAAAAACCCTGTCATTCTGGGCTGTCCGAGGGATTTTTGCAGGCGTTTTAATTGTATTCATTAAACATTAGTGTTTGTCTAGACTTCAGGTTGTTTGGAATCAAGTATTTTTGCCATAGGAAGGTGGTGCTTGGAAGGTTCATGCTTTGGTCTGAGTGCAGCTGCATACCAGCCTGGCTGTATTTTGCCATCCAGGTTCTGCTCCTTAGGGAATTCAGGTCCTGTGTGTGCTTGAAGATGAATTTCCCGTGCCCTGTATCCCTCACCTTTCCCTGACCAACAGAAGAGCTCACTCATAACCAGCAATCTGCTGGGCCTTTGAACTGCTGTCTTTAGAAGATGTAAAGCTGATAATGGGAGGGAAACCGTAGAAAACACGGTTCCTTTCTTTTGTACTAAATTGACTGGAAAACCAGCATCAGCTGTGCTCATTCTGGAAAGGGACTAATTGGTGTGGGATGACTTTTAAAACTGGGCATTTATGTACACTTAGAACCCACAGCATCCAAAATTATGTCAGTTTGCTGGAATGTTTTGACGATATGTTGTTGTTTTCATGTACCTTTAATTTAGTAGGAGGTTGTAGTAAACTTCACATATGAATGAGACACACCAGACGACAAACAGCAACAGTCCAAACTATGCATGACCTGATTTTCATTACACTTTTAGAGATGGGTTTTGAAGGATTTGCATATTCCTGCTTAAAAGTTTTGAGTCTTGCTTCTGACAGGGGAAAGTGCAGAATGATCAGCATCACCTTTGGAAAGTTCTTTGTGAGTTACCATCATTGCCTGTAACTCCTTCCAAAATCACTTGTTCTTCTTCTCTGATATTTCAGTGTTGTCTTCACATCCTAGTGAATAATAATTGATGTGCATGTTTTTAATTGGTCAGTGGTGCTTGAACAGTAAAACAAAGCAAAACCCCAAACACAGTGCAAGAGGGAAATACAGAGGGTACCTGAGCAATTTGGCACTGATTTTGCTAACCAAAAATTGCAGGGAGATTCTATTGAATAAAGGAATCTCTTAAAGCCTGGACTATCAATGCAAAATAGAAGTAAGATGGTACCACTAACAGATGAATGGAGATAAGGGAAGTTACAGATAGAAATCCTGATGATATTTCAGACAGTTTAGCCTCACTATTTGCAAATGAGTGTGTGTTTTAGTTCTTTTCTAGAAAAATCCTAAATAGATTTACGTACCGGACTGGAAAAGCTTATTTGCATCACTTCTGCCACTTCTCCCATATTTTCTAGCATATTAATGGGACACCTTGCCTTAAAAATCTTATGTTACATTTCCAGTTTGCAGGATGTTTAGTTTGTTCTGCCAAATGGATGAACTTTTACAAATGTTTTGCTGAACAGTTATGTTTATATTAAATCTGTTTTATAGTCTGTTCAATCCTAGAGCGCTTTTTGGGGGTCTTAGATACAATACTGGAAACCTTAAATGTTGAGTAAATATTTCCCTTTTTTTGCTTGCTTGTTACCGAGCATACAAAGCAAATTTCATGTCAGGAGATCCAGAAGATAATATTGCATTATGTATGTACACGTTTTCATTAGCACTAGCAAAAGCTAAAGAGCCTTCTTTGTGCAATTATATATTAAATCCTTTTACATATATTAATTGTGTTTAATACATGTTTGTTTTATATAATTTAAAAGTTATGGCATTCTAAATTACTAAATTCACAGTTATTGGAACAGGAGTTCAACACTGAAGAGAAATACTTGACTAAATTTAGAACAGAGATCTTAAGTAACAGTATTTTCATTTGCTGCAAGAGATTAAATATGCAGAAAGATAAAAACTGTTGTTTGTCCCCATGAATAATTTGGAGAAATTGTATAAGTTTTTAGAAAAGTTCTCTGGTCAAAGGAGGTTTTCTGCGAGCAAAATAGAACCCCCTGATGATTTAAAATCACAGAGTTTTATATCTGCACAGGAAGGAAGACTGAAGCATGTACCAGTTGAGGTGTGATTTATGACACTCCAAGTCTCCCTACTCCAGAGCCAAACTTCCATGTGCTTAATGTCAGTCATTAATGCCTATAAGAACATGCACTTCAGCCCATGTGGAGAGATACCATCATAAAAATAGGCACTATAAAAATAGGACATTGTTATTCACATTGGTACTATGAGATGGGTTTTTTCTTCTGTGTATGTTGTGATTCCTTGGGTCATGTTAATTTCCTGTCTGTCAGAGAAATACAAGATGTGTCCATGACCTTGCGTTGCTCCATTCAACTGGGAAGTGTAGTAAAAACAGCTCTGAAATAAAATATTTCTAAGGAAGGGACTTTTTGCCAGTAAAAATGTTGAAAACTACTCTAGTCATCATTTAAATCCCAGAACATATCTATTAATTTCACTGTAATTACCAAGAAAAGAGAAAAGACTAATGGTTTTAGACTTGTGAAGGATCTTGAAATAATATTATTCTGCTCCAAATTAGCTGTTGGCTTGTTTTCAAGTAATGATTCATGGTGGTATTTTACTAAGCTTTTTTTTTTTCCACTTTAATAGGTCAGAACTTTTGTTTAATTTGCCAGGCAATGCTCTATGTGGTCCTGCCTTCAGTGCTTCAGAAGTTTAAGGAATATATATATAGCTCCAATTAAACCTTTTGAAGAAGTGTATACTTTAAATTGTGTATAAACTTTGCCATTTAAAGCAGGGAGAATCCTGTTGAAGTCTGCTTGATGGCAGTCTTCTTATTGACAGTTTTGGAGCAGTGTTTAAAAGCAGCTACACTCGTTGGAGACAAGTTTAGGGAAAGAAGAATACAAGAAAAGTGTTTGGAGAGTCTGTATGACTTGGCTCCTTCATATGCTCTCAGATTTTCCTACAGAGAAGATGATTTAATTCCTTTTCAAGACAAGTGAACCAAGTAGGTGCCATAAAGGAAAAGAGTCAGCTTTCCTAGTGGTTGATAATATTTAGTCAGTTGTTGAAGATGAAAGAGGAAAGACATTGGAAGTCAGTATTGCAGAAATGGGTTTCTAAGGAACCTTAAGGCTTGGTCAGTAAATCCTGGGCTCTTACGTGGATACCATCCCTATGGAGCAGTGAGGAAAAGGAGAGGGGGGGAAAACCCAACAATCCCCTCAGCTTTGGAGATGATTATAACAGGACCATTTGAATTTCAAATCACCTGTATGTTATACAATTATAGAAGTTTTAATTTTAGCATGTAAGGAGTTATACAGGGTTAGAACAAAATAGATTATTTCAGTTGGAAGAGACCTGCAAGGATCACCTGACCCAACTGCCTGACCCATTCAGGGCTGACCCAGTTAAAGCATCTTGTTAAAGGCATTGTCCAAATGCCTCTTGAGCACTGACAGGGAGGGACATCAACCCTTCTTGAGAAGGTCTGGTCAGGTGTTTGACCACTTTCTAGATAAAGAAATGTCCAGTCTAAATGTCCCCTGGCTCAGCTTGGAACCATTCCTGCATGTCCCAGTACTGGATCCCAGGCAGAAGAGATCACCTCTCCACTTCACTGCCTCAAGAAGCTGTAGAGAGCAATGAGGTCACTGCTCAGCTTCCTTTTCTCCAAATTAGACAAGTCCAAAGTCCTCAACCCATATTGCTAGGACGTTCCTCCCAGTACTGTGTACTAAACTTCCAAATGAAAATACACACACATTTAGGATGCTAGTAGGATTGCACTGACTTTTTCCCCATCTCTTGTGCCTTGATGGAAACATTTCCCTGTTGCCAGAAGTTTGTCCATGGGAGATGTCAAAACTCCCTGTTATTTCTGCAGAATACATTAATAAAGTTTAATATTGATTTCATAGCAGAAAAGAAGTGAGTGAAATGCTGGTTTAGTTAAGTATATAGGGTTTGCTCCATTCTATGGGGTTTTATCCAGTGGGCATGCTGTAGGTCAGTAAAGCTTACAGTTTTATGCTAAATTTAAATCAGGCAGAGCAAGAATCATTCAGACAATGATTTTATTGTTATCACCTTCTTTACAGTTGCTTTCCTCACAGAAAGGCAATCTTATTTGCTCCTATCTCTGAAAATAGAGCAGATACTCAGTTGGAATTGAAGAGGTACCTAAGAACACAGGAAAAGCAGATAAGAACTTTTATAAAGCTTGATGTCTCAACTGTAAAAATGTGAATTGACATCTGTAATACAGTTGCCAAATAGTGTCTGCTAAGTTGCATTTTGCTTAATTTTAAGCAAAAGAATAGTCATATGTACAACATTAAGAAAAGCTGCAACATTGACATTTCACACATTTTAATGGGATGAAATAGCAGTTAGTTTCAGATCATTTCACCCTGCTAATGTCGACATTAAAAAATATAAAATCCTTTTGGATTATTCCTTGATATTTTATGTGGAGAAAAAAACCCATGAAGATTAGTTTCATTCTTCTTGGTTTTAGTAAAACCTTAAAAAAAGCAACTTAGCAGAAAACTGAATTCTCTGTCTCCTTTACATCATTTTGCTGTGGGTTGTCCTGTTCCTTACAGATGTAAACAGGTAAAGCTAAGTGTGGACAAATACAGTGAATACTGCATGTTTCAAAAACATCTACACAGAATTCATGATTAAAATAATAGAAAACTACACATCATAGCAAAAAAAATTAAATTGGGAGGCTTATAAAAACTTTTTTGGCAACTTAATCTGTTGGATTTGTTGTCTGACTGATTGTTAAAATGATAAAGCACATAGGTGTTATTTCTGATATAACAGCAAAAGCTAGCTTGATATTTAGGAGCAATTCAAATTGTTCTCTTGGGTCAATGACATTCTGAAAACATGAGGATTTTCTTCCTGTGCAGGGATTTAGTTTGTATTGTACGTTCTGATGGAGAATGTACAATATGATGCATATCTCATTCTATCCCGCAGGGATTTAGCTTATCCAGGAGTATAATAATGACAAAAAGCTATGTTTTATCACTTCTGGTAACCAGATCTACCAACAAAGGGAATAGTTTCCCTCTGGCAAAGTAAAGCATTGAGGTTAAACACCTCATAATCCTTGGACAGGAGAGTCTTTTTTTTCAGTAAATACAACTATTTATTGCAGCCTACCATTTTTAACTCCAATGAATCTTAAAGTGAAAACAAGAGTGCAAAATGAATCAGTTGTCCTGTGCAGGGCCAGGAGTTGGACTTCAGTGATCCTGATGAGTTCCTTCAATCTCAGGATATTCCATGATTCTGTACTGTGAATCCTTTATGATAAATATCAGTAAGCTGTACATTTATTTTCAAATTTTTGTGCAGCTCAGCACCAAAATGATGATGCTGGATATCATTGCTGGGAGAGCAACTTCTGCTTCCCTTAGCTCCTGTCTCCCAGGAGTTAAGCAGAGGAGAAGCACCTACACTGACAGTTTCACATTTATCCAGTGTTGTTTGTTGTTTCCTTACACCTAAAAATAGGGCACAGTCACAGGCAGTGCCTTTGTGCTGCCCCATGTCAGGCTGGTAGGCATTCATTTCATCTTAGAGTCTAACTGGCTTGTTGTTCCTCCAAGGAAAAATAGAGGAAGAGCCCTTCTATATCCAAGTTCCAGTCTCTACATCTGCACACAGTGAAAGAGAAATTAATTGCAGCTAAATTAAATTTCATAAATCAGAAATCACATGTTTAGCCAGGGCAATATCCAGAATTGTAATAGGAATTTTAGGAAGGTAATGTTTGGATAAGTTAGGACGAAGATATGATTTGGAATGTGTTGATGCTTTTTACCTGACTCAAAAAAAAACCCCAACTGACATTACTGTCAGTGTAAGCAGGAATGTTCCTATTTAAAATCATATTAAGATCTCTTTCAACCTCTTGGGTTATTGATAGTTGCCTTTTTAACTTTTTTTTTAAAATAATGGGTGCTTCACAACAGCTAGAAAGCTCTTCAAAGAATGCTTCAAGACAGAGCCCGTTTTCCTAATTTTCTATTTCATGGCTACATTCTGCAAGGCTTCTTGCACCCACTAAGGAAGCAGCAAGCATTGATTCCTTGAGGTGTGAGGCTAAGGGGTTGCTTACATTGATACCTTTCTCACAACTGAGGTGAAGAAAGCCTGAAAAATAATGTCTTGGAATATCTAGGTACTTCTATTGTCCTCTGACACATTCAGGTTTGTATTTCCCTGAAATGCTTTAGAGGAATGAAACACACTGCATATGAAGTAAATCAGCAATAGTGTTATTATTAAATCCCATGCTGAGGAACATGTTTTGAAATACTGCTTTGTACCGTGTGATGTCCAGGTGACTGAAAGTTAAGAACTAAATTTAATAATACAAAGGATTTCAGAAAGCTTGTTTTCCAGTGTGATGCTTGAAATTAGACCCAAACTCCCCTCTCTGATATACCCTATTAACTTCCATGAGAAAACTCATTCAGTGCTGTAATCAAAAGGAGACTTTGGCTTCCCTGGGAACCCAAAGTCAGGATGTTGCCATGTGGCACAGCGTGTTCCCCTCCATTGGTCATTGTCTTTCTCAGATTGAAAAATATGTAAAGCAATCATATTTTTTATACCTGTGAACTGCCCCTATTCAAGGAGGTTTGTACACAAAGGAACGAATGTTTTCTACCACCTCACTGTTCAAAATACTGGTAGAAACACTGAGGTTAAGTGCTTAGGCTGGAAGGGTGAATAATTAGAGCTGTAGTAGTCCAGTCCAAAGCTGATCAATCCTCCTGATACTCAGTTATTTCCTAGAGTAAACTGATATTGCTGATATTATAGCAGCCCTTTTTAAAGACACCATTCCTCCTTTTCAGCATGTTACACAGAGGCTTGCTGGGCATTCAAAATACATTTCATACTGAGAAACATCTGGGGGTTTTAACCAATCTGTTAATCTTTTCTTTATGTATTTCTTCATTGTGTGATGTTCAGACAAAACTTGCCACTAGGAAAGGACAGGATGAAGCAAAGCATGTGTTGAGCAATAAATGGTGCTAGAACAGAGCCTGTCCTTTTCTTCCTCTTTTCTTTGTCCCTTCTTGGTGCAAAGTGTTTATTAGATTTTGATCAGTGAATGCAATTTGTGCAGTAACTTGGTTGTGCTGGTCCTATCACAAACAACTGTGATTGTCACTTTTTGCTATCAGACTTGTGAGAACCAAGTACAAAGGTAATTTAATACGCAGATCAACTTGGCTTTTGTTCCAGCAAAAGAGTGGAATTCACCATTTCTTTCTCATGAAAACTGATGAGGACTCTTTTGTCCACACTTTTTTTTTTTGGAGGCTGATGGTGTTATTTAAACTGGCTCAATGAAAGGACAATACTTCAAAAATTAGATACAGCAACATTAATTAAGTGGGAAAGGTCTGGTTTTGCCATGCATTTCTGTATTTTGGAGCATAACTAAAGAATTTTGGGGCATAGTTTTCAGGGATAGCTTTTCCTATTGACCAATATAATAGAGTCATCACAACAGCTGCAAGGGATTGGTTACACTGCTGGAATTCACCCGGGTGTACCCAGGTTTTTTCAGTGCATGCTTTTCAAAACAAAACAGTTTGATAGCAGGTGTGACCTTTAACCCTCCTTAACTTTGAAGAACTTAATCATCATCATTTGTTCAGCACTGAATATATTTTGCAGGTGGAGGAAACAGGGGGAAATGTAGTTTGGTTTTGATGGGACAGGGGGAGGATGAGGGATGATTGTGTTGGTGTTTTTACCCACTTTGTGTAAACCAGATTAGGGAAATTTCATTTTAAAGTGGGTCCCATGCAGAAGAAAACAATTTTATCTGCTAATATAAACTGGAGTTGTCATAGAAACCTTTATACAAGTCAGCATAAATACAAAGCCTATACCAATCATTGTAATTGGGTGGCTCTCCTTGTGCCAAAGCATTGCCTGATACTGTTACTCACAGCAGACCCCATTATGACACAGACAAAAACAAGTGGCTGAATATATGGAAACTCAGATCTTTACAAATGAAAGCCAGAAATTCACGTTTAAATCACCTTACTAACAGTAAATATGTCTGTTTATATTTCTCTCCCATCTGTAAACCCAGGAGTCTGTGCTGCAGTTAAAAAAATTGCTATTCCCAACACTGTGGCTTTGCCCCCTTTTCCATACAGTTGAGAAGGCACATTTAGTGTGTGCTCTGCCTTGGTTCATGAAAGGGACTGTCTGTTTAAGCATTTCTCTTCATCCAGAGTCCTGTTACTGCTCACTTCAGATTCAAGTTGAGTGAGTTCTGACTTCAGTACCTGATTTCTGATCCTCCATTCTAGCCTGAGTTGGGAAAAGTTGGTTTTGTGATGGAGGCTGTAGATCAGACAACAAGCAGTCCCCCAAGCCTGCCACAACTTCTTTTCAGCCTCGGGGAATCTACTGTTTAAAGTAATTTCAGAACTCAGTTCAGTTGGGTTTCTCTACATTCTGGCTGCTGGTGAGTCTGTTGTAGTGCTACCAGAAGTTTTTGGCATCAGTTGGAAAAATGGGTATGTACCTCTAGAAGTCAGATTTGTGCACCTACTCTGAAGGTTGGTGACACTTCATGAATTTAATCTTTTGTGGCTGCATTCAAGACAGAATCTTTGTCTATACCTTTCCTTAATCCTTAAGTTACTCTGCAACTGCAGATTGGTTATTCTGTTTTTCTCCAAATTCCTCGTGGCTGAAAGGAGCAAATCTTAGTGCTGTGCAATAGTAAACAAATCTTACTACTTTGAAGAAGAACAAATTTTATTTCTATTTGGTGGATTAAGTTTTTCTGAAAATCTCTGGGGAGTCTCAAGTTTGAACTGTTTATCTGTGTATGAAAGCATACAAATCTATGCTTCTTAACTCAGTGCTTTCCATATTTTTTCAAAGAAGTAATATTAAATGTGTCCTTGGTGGTAAAACAAATCCATAACTTAACTGAAGCTGTTGTATGGTTACAACTTCAGAGTGATTTTATGTCACATTCTTGAAATGACTTGCAGATTCTTCATGAAGTTTTTTTTAAGTGAAATTTATGTGAATCTTACTGGTCCAGTAGCTATGAAATTGAAATGCCTGCAGAATAGTGTTAGATAAAAATAATTTTCTCTTGGGTTTGCTATCTCCTCTTCAAAATAATATGCTTTATATTGGATTTTTAAGAAGTAACAAAAACTTGCATAAAAATATTTTATAGAGGTATTCTATGTCATTCTACTTCATGTATTATGGCAAGACAGAATTTATGGCCAAAATAATTTTTTAATGGAATTATAAAGGACAACTGTGAAGTTTTGTGAATTACAGTCAGAACATGGTGTTGTGGTTGTCTGTTTCCATCATATGCAAACTTTGTCATGATTTTTAAGAGTATTGAATTTTTGTCATGTTAGTTTATTTGGTCTGTTGTTGAAAACTGGAAAAGCCTGTGGAATAGCAATCCCAAAAATCAGCTGCATAAAATTCCACTTTTGAAAACCCAGCTGTCTGTAGCTGTAATTATTCTCTGAACTACTTGTTTGCAAAGACTCAATTGAATATGATTGTGGGCCTTTCAAAATAATTCATATCCTAAAATATCTGATTTTTATAATTTATTTGCTTACCCATGTATGCAAATAATTAAACAAATTGGTGCGTGCATGCATATTTCATGTATTCTTAACTACTCTCTATTTTTTCTTTTTTCAGGCCTGCCAGACCATTCAAGTTGCCAAAAAGGTAATGATCAGTGCTGTCATACTCAGTGCTCATCATAGCTGAGGTTTGTGAAATTATTGAGGTGGTAGATGAGGTGATGGCAAAGCTGTTATTCCCCCATACAAAGCAAAAATAAAGAATATTCAAAGAAAATAATAAACATTCAAATTAAATCAGATTTTAAAAGTATTTCTTTAGGCAGTAGGTAGTAAGTAAACGTCTGCAACTGGCGTGGTAAACCAGGGAGGCAGATAGTATCAGCAAGGTCAAACAACATTTAGAAGAATTGATCTGCAGTGGGTCCCTAAATAAACACTGAAACAAGGAGCCAGGGCTGAAACATGGGCCAAGTTCTTTAACGTCCCTAATAATACATCTGTGAATCCTGGGGGAGCAAGAAGGGGAAAGAACATGCAGGATATCCAAATTCAGGCTCTATTTACAGACAGAAAAGCAGTCTCCTCATTAATACTAGGTCAGAATTTTAAAATCCATGCAGATTTCAATGCTTCTTGTTTTCCAACTATTTTAGGACATTTTTATTACAATCTGTGCCTGGATACTCCATGCCTCAGTACTTTTTTGATTAAGGGTTGCTCTGAGAAGTAGCTTGGTTGTATCAATAGTGATAAACAAACCTGACTGGCAAGTTCAGGAAATTTCATCATTGTAGTTTTTGATTCCTCCTAAAACCTCATGAAATCTAGAACATTGGGTTTGGATTGTATAAGCTCTGTAGCATGGCAGGGTCAGAGGAAATAACAGAACATTCTATCTAAAACTGTCATTGCATCGGAATGGCAACAAGAAACCATCTCAAGTGGAAAATACATTAAAAACACCATCCATCTTTAGGATTTGCTTTCAGTAAAGAGCAGGCTTGTTTGTTAAGTGTCTGTTTTGAGTTACAGAAATCTGTGTGTTGATATGATTTGGGTCACACGAATACCTGTTGTTCATAGTGACCTTTTTACAATACAGAAATTATATATGGTACGTTTCTGTGTCTATATGAGCCTGAGCAGTGGTTGAACCTGAGGACATGTGGATATAGAAGCTGAATTGAAAAGTTTGTCACTAGTCACATATGCTTAAAATAGTAAAAGAACATGAACATTCTCTTTTTTACCTTCTCCTTTTGAAGAAAACATCTGAGGTCTTGGATCACCAATTGCTTGATAAAAGTGGTGCTTTTAGTGGTGCTAAATATAGATTGAATTGTTGTATCTCCTAAGCTTTTTGAATTACTTAAAGCATGAATTTAAGAAAACAACTAAAAACAAACCGAACCTTTTTTAGTGTGTGAAAAACATCAGGAGAATGTAAATTAATGAAAGCTATATGCATTTTAATGGAACATAGCTAGCTAAAATTTGTACTATTCTAACAGACTGGAAATAGGGCAAAATGGCATAAAAAGTGGTATTTCACTCAGTGTCAGACTTACATGAGTTCATCGTTCAGTGCTGGAATAGTTTGGATTTAAAAAACCAAGAAGGTTTAAGTGTGTTTAATGACATATATGTCTAGGTCATTGCATAACCAAAAAATAGTTTTAATTAGGCATCCAAAAGTGGGAGGTTTTATCCTGATTTAGAAAAGTGCTAAAGGATGTGCTTACCACTAAGGATATCCTTTCTGAATGTCATTCCTCCACTGAGGAATTGATTTAAGCATTTTCCCCCTGGACTCAGGCATTTTCAGGCAAGTGATCGTTTATGCCCAATCTGTCAGGGTGGTGGCTTCCTCCTCACAGAGGAACAAAAATGTAACTAAACTCATGTTACAGCTTTTTAATGGGTAAAAAATAAAAAACACTGCCAGCTCTTTAGCCATGTACTGTGGGTTGGGGCTGAGGCTGGTTTTAAGCAACTTGGTTGGAGCCCTCAGCAGCACTAAATAATACTCGGACAGGTAAAATTAAAAATAGAGTGGTCAGTCCTCTCGTCAGTCCAGGTCAACTTTGCTTATCTGAATTTCAGTATGTGGTAAAAGAAAGAAGAGAAATTTGCAGGTGTAAGGAAGCACTTCACTGTTTTCTGTATTTGGCTTATAATCACATTAAACACTTAGGACAGAGTTTCTTTTACAGCTGAAAGAATTTACCCAATTTAAGAGTGCTCAGCTGAGAATGGAACTGTAGAGGCAAGATGTTAGAGTGGTAAATCTGGCACTAGTGATGAATAGGAAAATAAATCTTTTGGGTATAACTTTTATGACTTCAGAGCAAATGTCTGTAATGGCTAGTCAGTCTAGCTTGGTGTTTAGAAAAACATTTAGTCCTATAAATAGGAAAATTCTATTAGGTCATTTACTTCCCTTCACTTCTGCTTTGTACAATTGCTCATTTGGCAAGCTGCCCCTTTGTGATTGACTTTAATGAAAACTTTGACTTCAGATTGCTTTTCAAGCTTTTGCTAATGAATGTCTTACGTGAGCATGTCAGAATTATTCCATGTTTACTTAATGGGAAATGGAGAAACACCCAGTGCTTTGGATTTCCTTGCTCCTCAAAGCTCTACTCAGACCCCTAGAGGTGCCTAATTCCACATGCTATGGAAAAACAGGAATAAGCTTGCTTATGCCATTGATTTTGCAATCAGAACACTGGGAACCTGCTGCTGGAGTGGGGAGATAGGCAATCCCTCCCTTCTTAGCAGCAGGACAGAAAAACTTCAGTCGAGCTGATAATTGTATTGTGATTAATTAGCAAGTTGCTCTTCAAACTGAAAAAGAGCCATAATCTTTTAAGACAGTAGAAATAAGTAAAGGAGCTCTCTGCTATAATTTTTCATGTTATGCTGCTTGTAAGTTGAGGAGGAAATAAGAGTGGAGATCTTCTTTATCAGTATTTAATGTGTACAGAGACCATTCATATAGAAGGATTCATAGCCTGTAATTACTTTTCTAATGCTTTTATGGGACTTCCTATACTCTCTTTACTCCCAGTGTTGGACTGTGTTGCTTTTGAAACGTAAACTCTATGAATTCAAGTCTTTATTGTAAGAAAAATCATTTAGAAATTGAGATTTCTTGATTTCACTTAATTTTCTGAACTTTTTTCTTGAAATAACAAAAATAAAAATATTTCACAAAAAAATGGAAATTAACTTTGCATATAACAATTCTTCCACTCATAAAATTTAGGATGAACTAGGTGTTGAAATCCAAGGATGGATGTTATGCTGTAAGACTAGACAGTTAATGTTGGTTAGTTTATGTATCATGTTGCCAACCCCCTTGCATCTTCGAACTACAAGTTTCATGGATCATGAGTATGTAGGGTTTGAATATTTTTTTAATGACTATTTTAAAAGTAGAGGAAATGTTTTCTTTGGGTTCTGCTTTAAAACAGATCTTTTTCTTTCTTGGATTTTTTTCTTTAAATTTCTTAGGCTTAAAAAAAGACAAGTAGGAAAAACAAGTAGTAATGTTTTCTCTGATTAAATTTTTGACAAAGCATCTTTTTCTAATGGTTCACAATCATGGATAGGCTTGCATTTTTGTCAGAATCCTGGGGAAAAAGAATAGTTTGATCTGAAAAGCTCTTTAGAGAAGAATGGATTAGTTCTGTGTGCAGCTTTGGTTGGTGTAGCCCCTCTCCTGCTCCTCTCCTGCAGTTACGCCGCGCTCATCGCCGACTGGCCCGTGGTGGTCCTGGGCATGTGCACTGTGCTCATAGTGGTGTGTGCTCTCGTGGGAATATTAGTTCCAGACCTTCCAGATTTCTCTGACCCACTGCTGGTAAGTCAATAGCAATCAGTTGTACCGTCAAACAAGTATTTTTTGTTTGCTGTTTTTTCCAGTGGAACCACTAAACAGCAAATGCAAGTACAGCAATTGATACAGTATTAAATCTTGCCATTGGAGCAGCAAATGATGATACAAAGCTGCAGTTGCCATCAGAGAATGTTACCCACTAGTTTTCATTCCTTCTGCATTTTGCTAAGGTCACGTGTCATTCAACAGGACTGGTTCAGATTGAATAATGTAAATCCATCCCAGTTTTAGATGTACAGCACAGACCACACGTTCTAAATCAGGTTTCAAAGAATGAAGGCCTGGATCCGTTAAAGCAGGATTCTAAGGGCCTTCTGGGGATGAAGGGGTAGCTATATTCAAAGGCTCAAAGTAAATTTTATCAGATTCTATTAAATATTGCACTCATTTTTTTACTTTTCATGAATTGTCTTAAGCGTGAGTAGCTTTGTAGCTTTCAGGATTTTTTGTTGAAAATATGGCATTTAATTATTACCCTCAAATAAAAATAAACTGTTCCTGTAAGTTATTGGTATTTATAGTGTAGTATGTGTATCTGTACATATCCATATATATTTCTTGAAAACAGCCAAGTTGTTGAAATTGTTTCAAAGTCACTTCCAAAATTATTTAAATATTTGCCTTATTCTTGGAGAAACAGCGAAGAAATACTTGACAGTTTTTAATCATATTTAATCAGTAAAGAGTGATAGTTGAGGTACAGAAGAGGAGTTTGTAGAATGCTCTTCCTCTGAAAACCAAGTGTTGAGCATTTGATGGGACTAAATCATCATCTCTTCTCAGGGGGAGCAGTAGGACGTGCAGGAATTCTTAATCCCTCGTCACTCTCTACACTGGGTCATTATTTTGTCTGACTTGTCATAAAGCATTTTACCTCTAAAAGTAGATGCCTGGAGTAATTATGCTTCATAATGAAAACTATCCATCACTTTGATCGTGTTTCCGCTCTCCCATTTGAGCTGAAGAATGAAAACCATTAATGGAATTTTGTGCTTCTCTCCCCTTAGGGTTTTGAACCCAGAGGGACAGCCATAGGACAGAGACTGGTCACATGGAACAACATGGTGAAAAACACAGGGTACAAAGCAACACTTGCAAACTATCCTTTCAAATATGCAGATGAGCAAGCTAAAAGGTAGGGTTTTATAGTAAAAATGCATTTTGTTTTATTGGTGGTTTTGTATCTACATCGTGCTTTCACCACTACCCTCTGAAGTTAATATATATGCACTGCCACTGATTTCAATAAATACAGAATCAAATATTCTGCAGTTCCTAAGGCCTTTCCAATCAGGCTAGCTATTTCCCATTGCAAGCTTTTTTAAAAATGTATATGATTTTACTTTTATCAATGGATATTTTTGGTACTGAACTCAATGTCCTTGCATTTGAAGTCTCTTAATTTAAAGAAAAAGTTAAAATATCATTTTGGTTTTTGTATACCAAAATCAAATTGGTAAAAATATGTTTTCTCATGTGTGAGAGCTGTTCAGTTGTGTGCCTTGTTTGGATGGTGCTTCTTTTAATAATTTCCTTGCTAAGGTAAAGTAAAACTCTTTGTTCTGGTTTAGTCATCAAGATGACAGATGGTCAGATGATCACTATGAAAGAGAGAAGAGGCAAGCAGACTGGAACTTCCACAAGGATACCTTTTTCTGTGATATTCCAAGTAAGTGGAAAAATGATACAAGAAAAGCTAAAAATTTCTGACAGTTCAGAGTTTTCTGAACTTTTCTGCATATTGTGTGCCTTATTAGGAAGATATTTTTTACTTAATATGTACACACAATGAACACCTCCTTTCTTTGTGGAGAAATCTTGATAAAATTGGGCTGAAATGTTTCAAAATCACTTTCAAAGTTATTTAAAGATTTGCCTTATTGGTTCTATTCTGTTGGCTCTTCCTCAGAATAAACTGTATTTACTTGAAGTGCTTCCTTTAACTGTTTCCATTTCCTGTAAGGAATTTTATTAGTTCTTGGTAATACTGAACATTGTGAAATCAGTGTTTTTGTGTGGCTAGAGATGTAGTCCTTAATTCACACTTGGGAAGAAGTTGTGTGTTGTCTGTGCCATGAACTTAATTCTAAAAAAACCTAAATCAAAATACTTTTCCTGTATATGTCCTAGAGGCATCCTCCAGTTACATTTTGTACAGAATGTAGGGGTTTGTTTACGGAAAAGAAAATGCACACAAAAAAACTCAACAAAGAAAACATTCCCCTCAAAGAAACAGAAATAAAAATAAAATGTCCCCACCTTAAAGCACTGCAGGCTTATGAAGCTGACTAAGTTAAACTAGAGGACAAAAGAGACAAAGTCTTTTGACTTTTTACAAGGCACTGCAGGACTTTGATAAGTCCTGTTCTGGCAGAGAGATGTAGATCTTGCCTCTATTCATAGAAGGACCTGAGCTCTTTTGTGGCTACTTCCACATGTGAGGACTGATAACAGAGCACAAAAACACAGTTGTGAAATTACTTGTTTAGATTGCTTGGTCTAAGAGAGCAATGACCAGGGAAAAACGGGATGAAGAATAGATTTTTGTTCTTGTTTTTCAATTATGGTATGGTCTTACATCTAAGTGAGAGGATGGGAGCAAGGTCATCATTTCAGCTCCTGTGAACAGAACCAAATTAGACTCTGTATAGCATGAGTAAGGGAGAGGAAATGTACTTGGTACTCTGCTGAGCATTAACTTGGAGCAGAATTAACTCCTCTTATCCAGGCTGCTGTTCTGCACAATCTCACTCTCCTTCTTTCCTCTGCTGTCTCTGCATAGTCTCAGTTGTGACAGTCACGAAGGAATTGCATTTCTATGGGAAAACTTGCCAGTCCATTATGTAAAGGAAGCAGTTGATTTCCTCTTGACCCACTTTTGCCATCTTTCTTTGTTTGCTCCAGGACCTGTAGGTTTCAGTTCCCTTGATCCTAAAGCATGGTTGGAGATCATGAAGCACTGCCCCTAAGTCTTTTCACTGCAGCCTTGTGGAAGGCAAAAATTCTGCCCCTTCACAGCAGTGGGAAAAATTCAGCCTTTTGGGTTTTTGAAATATTTAATTGATGTGATAATGTTTCGTAACCCAAAGTACCATACTGTGTTAGGCAGTACTGTGTATTTGTGTTTGTATATTTTTTTCCCTTCTGAGCTCTGCAGACAGATCTCACCGCCACTAAGTAATTATTTCCTTTCCTAAATCTGTCTTCTGATAAATGTGATTTAATTTGTAATTTAAGCTCCATGTGTCTGAACTGTGGAATTCTTGAAAATGGCCTCAAGGATATCATGACAATTTCCACTGCAGTCATTTGCTTCTAAAGCAAAAACATTTCTGTAGAAACAGCTTTATAATTATTATTTATATTCCCAAATGACTTACTAAATCAGCCTTTGATTACTATTATCAGTGTACTTCCATTATGCTGTGCCAAGAATTTCATAGTTTGCTGATTAGATCTTTTGATTTTTATTTGTTTGTCATATTTCAGAAGATAGTTTGCTTGAATAGAAGTCTGTAGAGCTTCTGAGTGGTATGTGGTATTGAAGATGCCATATTTACTATAAACACTTTAAGGAAATGGAAACTTTTATGTGGAGTGAGTCTTACAGATAAACAGCTCATCTTGAAAAGGAGGTGAATTCCCATGACTCGACAAAGATTTCATGTGTGTCATTTGAGTGGTGGGATTTTGCCTCAGCCTTTGATTTCAGGCCCACCCAAACCAACAGTGAAAAGCCCCTTCTGTAATTTCAGGTGATCGCTATTCACGAGTGGTGTTTACATCAACAGAAGGAGAGAATTTATGGAATTTGAATGCAATTAAGTCAATGTGCAATGTAGACAACTTGAGGGTAAGTCAGTATGGCATTTTGTTTCACTTGCAGATACAGACATACATTTGAAACTTTGTTTTGCTGTCCATTGCCATCCAGTAGTATATGAGAGGACTTTATGTGGTTCAGCTCCTGGCACATGGTCAGTCAGCATGTACATGCAGTTAAAAAACAACTTTCAATTTGTAGATCAGGTTATGTATTGAGCAATTTCTTTGAGTGTTCTGCTAATAGCATCCAGAATGAGGCAGAAGAGGGTTGCTTCAGGAAAGGACTATCTTAACTTTTACTGTGAAAAGAATATTATTCCATGGAGTTTTGTCCTTGGGTCCCAGCAAATAAATGATTTTTCTTGCGTTTTCACCTCCAGGTGAACTAACTATAATCTCACAGTACATGCATAGTACATTCTCTGACACCCAGTGGATCACTCAAATTAATTTTTTTTTGTTAGTTTAGAATAGGTTGGCAGATGGACAGCAAAGGAACTTAGGTAAAATAGCTAGAAACACAGCCCAGTTAATTAGATGTGGATAATGATATTTGAAAAGTAATACTAATTTTCTCTTTAAAGTTTACTTTATCTGTAAAATATAAGCTTGTCACTTGCTGGAGTGAACTCCTTTGAACCTCTGGTTAACCATGAACTTCTGGTTCACACACTGATGAGTTTGCATGGAAATTAAGCAATATGATTTTCATCTCTTAATACTGAACAAATTATTTCCATGTTGCTCTTCTCCAAAACAAAAATAATCACAGACAACTTCATTCATATTTCTCATTTATTTAATGAGAAATATTTTCATTATTAGATTGATCATTGCCTATTAGATAACTGTATTAATTAAGCCAATTCCCCAACTGTTTTTTCTACAACAGCCATCATCTGCTGGATTAAAATGTTAAGCTGTAGTGGAACATTGTACAATGAAATCTCCCTTGGCAGTCTGCTGACAGGCATTTTGTCCTGGTTGGCCTCCCTTGGTGGAAGTGGGTTTTGTCCTCACAGCTGGTGAAATGTTCCTTATTTCCCCATCAGAGATGATTGCACTGACAGGATGGCTCATGTGGTTTTACCCCTTATCTCTTGCAATCAGAATGAGCCAGGTAAGCAGAGTACAGAATCTAAAGCAGCCCAGCTCAGTTTTGAATGAATCACCAGTTCAATCAGGAGATCCAGGGGAGGATAACCTTTAACAAGGGTAAAAATTGAGGCTGAGGGAGGAGATGCTAATCTGTGCATTTAACTGTAGAAGTTTAGTCACACAGGCAGCTGATGCAGGTAAAGCCCAGGTAGTGTGGATCATTGCAAAGCAATGCAGTCTGAATTAAAAAACATAATTCTGTTTAACAGAAGACAGTTAATTACCTCTGAATAATATCTCTGTAGTGATTGCACTACTCCTGAGAATTTTTTATTTTGTTCCTCCCCATCTGCTCACCTTGATAAAAACGTGTTGTATCAAATACTGCTATATTTTCTGAGGGAAGGATGAAACTACTTTATTACAACAAACAAGCCCCATGAAACTAGCTCTTCCTTTGAAATGAGAACACTGGAGAAAATAAAATGTTTGCTGCATCATGTACACCTACAGTTGTGTAGATATTTATAAAGAATATTATTGTAAATAATGGTTTTTTAGATCTTTATTTGTAAATTACTTAGGAATAAAGTAATTGAACACCTCAGCTGAGCAGAACAACAGTGCATCATGGTAGCAGCATTGATTTTTAGCTAGTTGGTATAGAAAACAAATGAGTGTGGATAGGTTTTGCAATAGCTGGTCTGTGCATGTAAATTTATTATGAAAATTAGATACTCAGGGCTCACAAAGGGATGAAGTTTTTTTATTGTTTCTTTTTAAATGCTTGTTACTTACAAATAACATTTTAAATTATTTTAACATTTTCTAGCAGTTTTTAAGTACTTCTAACACTTCTTAGAACTCACAAAGTGCTGTGCTATGTCCCACTTCTGAATGCTAAGTTTTGCAAGCAGCCAGTTCCTAGGGAGGGAGAAGATGCTGACTTGCACTGCAGCCATAACAGAAAATCCATGACTTTGGTGACCTTCTGGTCTTACAGACTCTTTCCTGGCCATAGTTATTTTTGGGTTTGAGTTCATGCTTGTTTAGGGCCACAGTTCTCTTGAATTGAGTGCTAAAGCTTTCTGTATTCAAAGACAGGAAAATCAGGCACCTCTTGCTGGGAATGCAAACCTTAGAATTTATATATTTTTCTGATGATAAGCAGGATATCAGCACCAACTAGCATTGACTTTAACATGGAACTAACAGCATATCCACTATGTATTAATTGTATTCCCATCTGCTTGTAACTATTTTAACTATGGGTTTTACTGACACTTAGGGGCTCTACCCTGCAGCTGTTCAGCATATGCTAGTCCTATAATCTTCATGGAAACTTTATATACAAAATAGTTATAGGAGGTGTTCTAATTTTGTTACTACTTGGATAAGAAGAACTTTTTTTTTCTTTTACCTGTTAATTGCAGAATGTTTTCCCTATAAACTGTAAACAGTTATTTTATAAATTTTAATGACTGTATATTATGTCTTCAGGCTGCTTCCCCAAAGCAGTGGATTTGTGATTCTCTGTCACTGTAGAGAGCCATTTGGGCAGATCTGCCCACAGATGCATGCAGGTTGCACAGTTTTGTTTCCTTACTTGCTCCAAAATAAATTAAAGTGGGGCCAGTGGCAGACCAGGTCTGGAAACACCAGAATGACCTTTCCAGTTCCTTTGGATCACCAACAAAGCCTAATGCTGCAATCTATTAACATTTTACATAGTATTTTAATGAGCTATCAGGAGCTAAGTTTTGTATTTTACTTTCTAATTTCCAGCTGCCAGCTCATGTTACTTTATCTTTGGCAGCAGTTACTTTGCCAGTGAATGTTTATGGCCTGCAGCAAGTGTAGAAGAACAGTATATAAATCTCATTGTCCCATCTTGAACCTGAATACATAGAGAAGACAATACAATCCTTTCCTCCCAGTTTGCCTATTATATCCTCATAGGACTAACCTGGAGATGTGCCATGAAAAACACAGATATGCTATTCCAGTGCTTCCTTTTATTTAGTAGGTTGTTCAGTTTTTCCTGAGTTTGCATGTGTGAGTGTTTTTATCTGGAAACAATCAAATGTGAATTATCCTGTTTTTTTGGAGTGCCAGTTTGTTATTGTTCAGAAACTGGTTGACAAAATTTGGTCCATATTAAAGCTTTTATAACTGCTGAGAGAATCCCCGAGTGTATTTTTGGTCTGCATTATGAAGGATTGCTAATAATAAGCCTGTGCCGTTCTGCTGAAGAAAAAAAAGAAAAAAGAGGCTTAGTGGTTTCTTTCAGATCACCTAAATTTAAAGCATACATGGACAACTG
The DNA here is from genome assembly GCA_024734555.1 of Trochalopteron elliotii. Classification (NCBI taxonomy): domain Eukaryota; kingdom Metazoa; phylum Chordata; class Aves; order Passeriformes; family Leiothrichidae; genus Trochalopteron; species Trochalopteron elliotii. The sequence goes on from JANPWX010000271.1 coordinate 927,824, forward strand.
TTTCAGGGTGCACTCCTATAAAATCTGAAGCACATGGCTTTATTTATGTGACTGTATTAATATGTGTTCATTCTGTGTAACTTGATCAAAACAGAACTTTTACATATATCTTAACTATTTGAAGGACTAATTCTGCTTCGTCGTATATAACAGAAGTTCTGTTTTTTGAGACTTTTATTCCTCATGCTCTCCAAAGATTGAGTTTTCTCAACTTGAGAAAATTTCCCAGATCTAACCTTGTTACTTAAGAGTTTCACTTCTAGTTTATAGTTACTTTCAGTTTGCCTAAAAGTGTCTTGTGATCATTTAGCTAAGTTGTGCTCTTACTGTCTTCAACTAAATCTGGAGTATTCTAGAAGGAAAAGAAAAATATCTCCATAAGGGATTAAGATTCATTTAGTTCAGGAGAATCTTTAACCCGAATGTGCCATGCACCATGGGTGCAGTGTTCAGAGGCATGACCTGTTATTTTGGGGTGCTTCTTGACAGTGGAATTATTTTGTGCTTGTGCTTTGAAAATCCTGCATGACTTAGGGGCATGCAGTGCCTGGGAGGTAGGCAGAGCTGTTTGGGGACAGTGCCTGCCAGCTGTACAAGAGCTGACAGAGACTCATTAAATCAGGGTTATAGAAGAGACATCAGGTGATGGAAGTTATGGTAAAGCTGTCACATCCTTCCTTCCAGGATGGTAAGTCCTTGCCTCTCCTAGGAATTTCAGGATATGATTCCAAGCAGAATGAAACTTCACTGATGTATAGCTGATTGTTTATTCTCAGGAGTATAGTATGAGATAATAGAAGAGAGTTAACAGTCCTCAGTCTGGAAAGAAACAAAACACTTCAGTGGATCTTCAAATAGTAGTCTTAACACTTCTGCCAATTCTGTGCCATTGTGACAAGTCTGTATACTGGCTGGTTTGATCTGCTGCATGTAAGAGGCTACTGATCCAAAGCAGTGCACGTGGAAATAAGAATTTTAAATGGCAGTGCCAAAGGACTGACTTTACATAATTTAAAGTAATTTCTTGAGTTGGTTTTTTTTGGTTACTGAATGTTTCAGACTGTTACTCTAGATTGGATTTTTCTCCCTGTCTGTCTTCATACAGATCAGATCCCACTCCCAGTTTGGTGATCTCTGCCAGAGAGCCACTGCTGCTTCGTGCTGTCCCAGCTGGACACTGGGCAACTATATTGCTATTCTGAACAACAGGTCATCGTGTCAGAAGATCGTCGAACGAGACGTCTCTCACACCCTAAAGCTGCTTCGCACTTGTGCCAAATACTACTACAACGGGACCCTGGGGCCGGACTGCTGGGACATGAATGCCAAAAGGAAGGACCAACTCAAGTGTACTAACGTGCCTCGCAAATGTACCAAGTACAATGCTGTTTACCAGATCCTCCACTACCTAGTGGACAAGGATTTCCTAAGCCCAAAGACAGCTGACTATATCTTACCAGCTTTAAAATACAGCATGCTCTTCTCTCCGACCGAGAAAGGGGAAAGCATGATGAGTATTTACCTAGATAACTTTGAGAACTGGAACGCTTCTGATGGTGTAACAACCGTCACAGGGATTGAGTTTGGAATAAAACATAGGTTGTTTCAAGATTACCTGTTGATGGATACTGTGTATCCTGCCATAGCCATTGTAATTGTTCTGTTAGTTATGTGTGTGTACACCAAGTCCATGTTTATCACGCTGATGACTATGTTTGCAATAATTAGTTCCTTGATTATTTCTTATTTTCTCTATCGGGTAGTATTTAATTTTGAGTTCTTTCCGTTCATGAATCTCACAGCACTGATTATCCTTGTTGGGATTGGAGCAGATGATGCTTTTGTCTTATGTGATGTTTGGAATTACACAAAGTTTGATAAACCTCATGCTGGAACCTCTGAGACAGTGAGCATCACATTGCAACACGCTGCTCTTTCCATGTTTGTCACGAGTTTTACAACCGCTGCTGCCTTCTATGCTAATTATGTCAGCAATATCACAGCAATCAGGTGTTTTGGTGTTTATGCTGGCACTGCTATTCTGGTGAATTATGTTTTGATGGTTACATGGCTGCCTGCTGTAGTTGTATTACATGAACGATATCTTCTCAATATTTTCAGTTGCTTTAAGAAACCTCAGCAGAGGGTATACAACAACAAAAACTGCTGGACAGTGTTGTGCCAAATGTTCCACAAGATTATTTTTGCAGTCTCAGAAGCATCCAGGATATTTTTTGAGAAAGTTTTGCCATGCATTGTTATCAAATTTCGGTATATTTGGCTTTTCTGGTTCCTTGCCTTAACAATTGGTGGAGCATATATCGTGTGTGTAAATCCAAAGATGAAACTGCCATCGCTGGAGCTCTCTGAGTTTCAGGTATTTAGGTCTTCTCACCCATTTGAACGATACGATGCAGAATACAAAAAACTTTTTATGTTTGAACGTGTCCACCACGGAGAAGAGCTCCACATGCCGATTACAGTAATCTGGGGTGTCACACCTGAGGATAATGGTGACCCTTTAAACCCTAAGAGCAAAGGAGAGCTGCAGCTAGATACCAGTTTTAATATCGCTAGCCCAGCTTCACAGGTTTGGATTTTACGTTTCTGTCAGAAGTTAAGAAATCAAACCTTTTTTTATCAGACAGAAGAACAAGACTTCACAAGCTGCTTCATTGAAACATTTAAGCAGTGGATGGAAAATCAAGACTGTGATGAGCCATCTCTTTACCCCTGCTGCAGCCACTGGAGCTTTCCATACAAACAAGAAGTTTTTGAGTTATGTATCAAGAGAGCTATAATGGAGCTAGAAAGAAGCACAGGGTACCATTTAGATAGCAAAACTCCAGGGCCTCGCTTTGACCTTAATGACACCATCCGGGCGGTGGTGTTGGAGTTCCAAAGCACCTACCTCTTCACACTGGCTTATGAGAAAATGCATCAGTTCTACAAGGAGGTGGACTCATGGATTTCAAGTGAGCTTAGTTCTGCTCCTGAAGGTCTTAGCAATGGTTGGTTTGTGAGTAACCTTGAATTTTACGATCTTCAGGACAGTCTTTCTGATGGTACTCTGATTGCCATGGGCCTTTCAGTTGCTGTTGCATTTAGCGTAATGCTTCTCACAACTTGGAACATAATCATAAGCCTTTATGCAATAGTTTCAATAGCTGGAACTATTTTTGTAACTGTAGGTTCTCTGGTTCTTCTTGGGTGGGAGCTGAACGTGTTGGAATCTGTCACAATCTCAGTGGCTGTTGGCTTGTCAGTGGACTTTGCTGTCCATTATGGAGTGGCTTATCGCTTAGCCCCTGACCCTGACCGAGAGGGGAAGGTCATTTTTTCCTTAAGCCGTATGGGTTCTGCTATTGCAATGGCTGCCTTGACTACATTTGTAGCTGGGGCAATGATGATGCCCTCAACAGTGTTGGCATACACTCAACTTGGCACTTTCATGATGCTAATCATGTGCATTAGTTGGGCTTTCGCAACATTCTTCTTCCAGTGCATGTGCCGATGCCTTGGGCCCCAGGGCACTTGTGGCCAGATCCCACTACCAAAAAAACTGCGGTGTAATGCCTTCTCTCAAGCCTTTTCAGGAGCCCAAGGGGGCCGAAGTCAAAACAAATCACACCCTGTTAGCAAGTATCAGCTGGACTCCAGAAGTCAAAAACCAGAAATGGAGCATGAGCACTATGAGCTTGAACCTCTGGCGTCACAAACTGGAATCTGTAACCCTGCGGAGAAAGTGACATATGAAGAAACTCATATCTGCTCAGAGCTCTTCAACAGCAGGCCCCAAAACTCATGTGTGCCTATGCATCCAGCCTATAATAGTGAAGTGAGTAAAGGCATCAAAAACGTTGCTAATTCTGGTGTGCTGCAGACGTCTGTTGACCAACACACCATATGCCCGATTTTCTCTCAAAACAGGCAGTGTAGCTGTCCTGATGCATACAAGCAGGTGGCAGTGAAGTGGAGTCCACACTCCTGTCAGCAGTTAAGTGACACCTTCTGTTACCAGTGTTCTCCTTCCCCGGGGACCGTGCAGATCCAAAGCTCTGTAGCTCCTATAAATGCTTTACAGCAAGCTGCTGAGGGTTATGTGCATCCAGTCCAGCACGTCCTCCATTGCAGCTGCCTTCAGGGAAGGCTCAAAAGAACAATGACACAAAACTCTCTGCCTAAAAATTTTTTCCTCCAGTCTGTGCAACAGTTCCAGGCACATCAAAGAATGAACAGGACAGATACACATGCTCATCAAAACCCAGAGGAAAATGTAAGAACTGTTCCAAAGGTGATGAGCTCCTCACAGTTCCTCTGCCGAAATGCGGCACCTCTAATAATGCGTTGCTCTGAATGTGAGAACAGCCTCTCAAATAACCAAAAGGGATTCTGTCAGCAGACAGACAAGTGTGATGAAAAGGGTGGTACAGAAGCGAACAGGGTGGAAACCAAGAAAGCCTCTCTGTCAAAGCAGAAAAAGAAAGCTGAGAGCAAGGTAGATCAGCGTTCTTTGCAGAATGACCGAGTTTTGAAGGCTGACCAAAATGATAAAAAACACCTGCTGACCAGGTCAGGGAGAGAGGCTCACTCCGAGGTTTGCCATGAAAGTTCACACTGTTGTGGCAAGGCAATCGCAGTGAAGTGCAATTCTGTTGACTGTCAAATGCCAAACATCGAAGCCAATGTGCCTCCTATGTTAATGCGCCCAGAACTTTCCAATGAAAGTTTGTTAATAAAAACACTATAATAAACCTTTAATTTGGCAATCCAGCGTCTTTCTTTTAAAAGTAAGTTTAAAGCACTAGAAAGGAAAGTCCTGAATAAATATGAATTATAATTTGCCTTTTGGAATGAAAAATGTATTTTATAGAACAATAACATTTATACATTTCATAAAGCCATTACATGTAGTAAAACCTGATGTTGTCCAGAATGTTTTTTTGCTATAACTCATAAGGTGGATTATGCTTCATTTAGGTTTTGTTCCAGGGCATTAGTGTTTGATTTCTCCATATAAACCATCTCAAGAAATAAAGCATTACAAAGAAACTCTCCCTGTTCTGAAGCCAGGGCTTGTGAGATCGATAACAATTGGGGCAGACTGAGATTGCCACATTTCCTGAGTACATCATTTACCTTTATTCCACTGCTGCTTTGGCAGGCTTCTGCACACCGTGAAACAGCAGCAAGACTGTAACTGTGTTCTTTCAGGATTGTTTGACAGACCAGCTCTGCAGGGTAGCCTGTTTGTGGAATATTTTTAAATATTCATCCTAACAAAATGTAAAAAAAGCTCCTGGAGGTCTACAGCATTTGCCCTGCCTGTGTTGCATTTCTGTGTATATAGTGCAGTAAAACATTTTAAACTGGCTTTCTGGCAGTTACTGTGTAGACTTTACCATTACATACCAGAGAGTACAGGTGGAAACAATAGTCAGTGAACATTATTGACTTCTCAGTGATGACAACAAAAATACAGTTTATGCAGCTGACAGATGTATGTAAAATGAGGAGTTGTAAAATTGGACATGAAGTGCCTTACAATACTTAACTTTTTCCCACAGAGTTAATCCACTGTGGAGAAAGGCATAGTTAATGCACAGGTTCTAGACTTACTGCCAACAGTATCAGATTAAGTCAACTCTAAAGACTCAGAAACATAAATTAAAGTATTGTGTTCTGACTGTTCCTATCTGGAGAAGTTCCAAGATGAAGTTACAAATACTGAACTAAACCATGTAACCAAGACATTGGGTTTCAGATGTTGTATCTGTGTAAGTACAGGGTTTAGTCACATGATAGCTGTGGGTAATCATGGGAATACTTGCTGGTCTTATCAGTCAGGGAGAGTGGATTTGAGAGCTGGAACTGTGTAGCGTGTCATAATTTCTGTGTACCTTAATGACAAATCTCTCTTCATTCCATTGCTTGGTTATGCTGATGATGTTGATTTATGAGACAGAAGATAGATTTCATGGGCTGATGTGATACCAGGTACTCAGTATGTAATGAATCACTGGAGGAAAAGCCTGGCTAATTCTGTCCTAGTGTTCATGTTGAAGGCATGCAGAAGGTTCACATCATGCAGCAAACCACTTTGGTTTGGCTGGGAGTAGTGATGTTAGTGCTTATATATCCCAGTGACTGGAAGAGGTTGAAATCTACAGGAAAACCTAAATTAATTTTACATGGTTTAAGAAGAGCATCATTCTTTCTTAGTTATAAAATAAGACTTAGTTTTAGTTACCTTGGAACTTGTCACTCAGTTTAGAGCCTGATTCTTTAGTTTGTAATGAGAGCAATTCAAGGCTTTTCTGTGCACTACAGATGCCATTAATTATAAGCTAACATTGGCAGTGCTAGCAATCAAAGAAATTTAAGGGAATAAGAAATAAACTGGACTGTTGCTGTTGTCCAGCTTTTTTCCTGCCCACCACACCTGCTTAAGGGTAGTTTGTCAGACCTTGTCAAAGCAGCATGTAGTGCTTACCACAGTGCCTGTCACGTGAGCTGTCACTCACAGCTTTGAGACATAGGCCTTCAGGGAGGTCCCCAGCCAATGCAGCTACAGAACAGAGAACTTTGATGAGATTTTTCCCTAAGCCAGTTTTCCATCCTGCATTCTGGGTAAGGAAACTACCTTCTATTGCTTATATTAATAACTGGTTTTATAATGGTGTTGTAAGTGACAGAGATTAATGTTATGTTTCCATAATGATTTATATGTTCTTAAAGGCTGATGCAGTGAGAAAAATGGGGCAGATAAGGAGCTGTGATGTAAATGTGCTCTTAGGAAAGATTAAAGTGAACTAATGTGCTTGACTAGTGAGCAGGATCACTGCTGTATCTGCCTTTTGTGACTTTGCCATTTCCTCCCTGCAAACTGCTTTATCTTTTCCAAATCAGTTAGCTGGACAGGGAGCAATCACTGACTTAGATAAGTTTAATACTTATGAATGTAGCACCGTGTGTGTGTGTGCTGCATCTGTGTCAATTCAAGTGTAGACTCTAAAATCTGAGCCAGTGCAACTCCTGGAGAGTGGAAGAGAATAGGTATTGGTTCCAGTGACAGATGAAGGCTGATGAGGCTATGCATTACTCTATCCCCAGAAAATCCCAGAGAGAAATAAATAAATGCTAATAATTAAGTTTTTACAGGCTACTGGGAGCAAGCAAGGATGGGTGGAATTCTGTTCCACTCCAGGAAATTTTAACAAGAACCATTACATCCTGCTCAGACATCTCTCGAAGACTTGCCAGGGATGGCCAAGTCCCAAAGGAAGCTGATGAGCTTAAAGTACTGGGATTTCCATTAACTAATTTTCTGTCGGAGGTCCTCCCTTGCTTTGGGGTTGCATGGGGGGTGTGGATGTGTGCACAGCACACAGATTGGCTCTGTGAGGTGCTCCTCTTGGAGGCTCCCCAGGTGGGGTGAGGGCCCTGCCACTGCCTCGCACTTCCTCTGGGAAGTAACGTGGTCCTGGATTTAGCAGATGCAGAGCTTTATTTCTATGGATAATCCATGCTGGGATGTTTGGGAATTGTTCTGCCAGTGATGAACATGTAACTTGAGATGTGACAGGTGAGCTTCCTGCCTTTCCAAAGTCTAGGAAAGACTTGACACGTGTAGGGAGTCTTTAAAGTGACATCTCTTTGATTATTCAAGGAAGGAAGAGACTTTATGAGAGAAGACAGTGGTCTCTTTGTGGCTCCTAAGTTGCTGGTATGCTTTCTTCAGGAATAAAGACTACAAGCACAAATACTCCCGAGAGTGGGGCTTGTATCTGAGACCAATTGCTTCAAATTCGCTTCACCCAGGGGAAAGAAAAATTATCTATTTAACATAACAGATACCTTAGTTTTCTGTATTGTCCTTAGGATCTGTGTCTTTCAGGTTATAGCCACATTTATAGCGTGGGTAATATATTGATCAGTTTAACGAAAAAAGATAAAATTTACACTAAGTTCTTTAAAATGTTAAACCTGGCTCAATATATAATCACTGGAAATGCAGCTACCTCATACAAAGGATTGGGGGGTGGGTAAGTAGCTGATAGAGTAATGTAAAGGAGTTTTAAATTACTGTTTCATGGTTTATATTTTTAAAGAAAATTAAAATCCATCTTTTTACAATCACCCATAATCACTTTAATTTGATCTTTTTGAACTGATGTGGGAGAACTGCTTTGAAGTGCTTTAAATTAGGAACACCGCTCATTTTGCCAGATGGAGTCCTGGCAGTCAGTCCAAGAGAGCTCTAAAAATACAGGTTGACAAATGACAAAAATTTTAGCACTGTAAGAAATGTCAAATGTGATAAAAATCGAATGTATTTTATTTATACAAAGAATGTTATACTACTTAATACAGGTAGCAGATGGGTGATCCAGGCCAGAATCACACTGTCTTCATTGAATTGGACCTTAAATTTTTTCCACATGCTGGCAAGGTGTATTAAATTTGACTTCTGCCAGTAACATCTGAAGTGCCTATACATGCAGCATTTGATTTATGACATTGAGCTGGGACACCGTCCTACTAAGTGTTGCATATTCCCACAGTGCAAAACAAGGCTTACCTTTGCAATAAAAATCTCAGCCTGGAGAAGTTACAGTCTGGAAGACAAGGCAAGAACTTCTCAGAGTTCTTAACAGATCTCTGCAGACTCATGAATTTGGATCCGGTGTCACCATTGCAGAGCTACCCTCACTTTAATTGTGTTATCCTTTGACTATTTATTCACTCACTTTATCAGAAAAAGGTCTCTGAGGTCTGCAGAGCCTGTGACATAGATCATGCACAGCTTAGAGAGGCTGCAGCTTTTCGGTAGTACTGTCTGAATACTAAGTAGTCTGAAAGCAAGGACTCTTGACTTTGCTGTTTCCCTTTACTTGGCAGCCTGTATTCCAAGAGTTTTTCCTAAATTCCCCACTTCAGAAAACTGCATAGAGTCAGGTGTTTCCTGCAGACACGTAATTTGGGGTATTTTTGGTACACCTGAAATGTATTAAAGGTAATATGTCCAGCTTCGGTTTGGATTCTGTTATTTTAGATTTTGATCAATGTCACTTTACCTGCAAATGGATAGACATCTTCCAGAGGAGCAGCTACTTGTTGCTTTTATTTAAATTCTCTTAGTTAGAAATGTATGTTGAGTCTAGTTCCCAAGCTGTTAATTTAAAACTGATGCCCATCTGTCTTCTTAAAAGCAGCAGGATAACACTTGCTCTCTTGCTGAGGGCTGGCCACAATGGTGGCAGTGTTCAAAGTTGAACCCTTCCAGCAGTGAGTCTTTAGAGCAGACAGATGGCTTTGCTTTGAGGCCTAAACAAACCTTCTTAAACCCTTGTAAAGCCTTAACCAAAATTGTCTGTAGATTAATCTTAATAGCAATTCTAGAATGTTTCTCTGTGGCTTAGGAAAGGAGCAGATCATTCATGGCTGACTAGTTAGTAATGCTGGCTTTATTACAGTGCCCTGATCCTTGGAAAACAGTGTGACTAAAATACACACTCAGTAATGACAGGCTCTTAAAAATTAGACCTAAGGTATGTCTTCTGCATACAATAATATTTTTACAATATTATTCAGTAATTGGAAATGTCATAGTTTAAATTGTAAGACTGATTATGTACTGAAATTATTACTGAATTTATGTGTATTTGAAGTCATTTTCAGGACAAGTGAAGGACAGGTGAGGACAGCTTGTCTGAGGAGGTTGCACCTCTGGTTGTGTGCTCTCACCCACCCCTCTGAGCAGGTCACCTGAGGTCACCTGGCTGTGGTGGCAGTGTTCAGGAGCTGACAGAGGAGCAGCCAGGTACCTGCAGCATGGTGGGGAGCAGAGGGACAGCAACTGCATCAGCCTCCTCTTCTCCCCTTCCCTCACTGGTAAAGTTCTCCATTTGGTAATAAAAGCCCTTTCAGTGTGTTGTTGTGTGCTGGAGCAATAATTCACCTCTTGCTTTAGTGGTATAAATCAGAGGTAAGTTAATTGGAGTTATTTGAGCTGTGTTAGTATAAGAAAGAGAGGTATCACAACTGCTGAGTTATTGGCTCTCATAAAAATTCCAAAGCATTTGGCCCAAAATCCACTTTTGAGTAGAGATGTTTATGTGCAAAAGCAGAACCCATCGAAGTTCTTACAGTCCAGGTAAAAATGAACAGAAATTGGCAACTGAAGGCATGTGAACTCACTCCTGAAAAGATTTCACAGCACAGAATAGCATGTTTAGCACTGCTTTGCGTGGAGAGATCTGTTGGAGCCATCCTGCAGTACCAAATTAGATACTCTTCTTTTTCTTAAAAAAATAGTCTGTTTCAATATGTATTTTTAAATCTATATTTTTAAAATCTACGTTTTAAATATCTCTTTTATAATACATGATAGTGTTGTCCCAAAAATTTCCAAGTGGCCTGATATTCCATGGCTGAACATCAAACCTTTTCACCCAAAAAAAGTTCTTTTCAATCTGATGGCACTTGAACTCATGGCTGTCACATCAGCAAGGTTGTCCAAGTCTGTTATTCACCTTTCCTTCTGTTCTGTGTTCTTAGTTAGGGTTCTGTCTCAACTGACCCTAAAATTTTGAGCCTTTCTTAGATGCCCTAACAGCTTGCTTTGTTTCCTGACATAGTACTGAATCTGTTAAGAGCCAAGTGAAGCTCGTTGTGTCATTAGTGTACATTAAGGGTAACTAACTTCCCTGTATCCCATGCATTCATAAACTGCTTGTAGCAGGCCATCTCTCCTTTTGTTGGTTCCTTTTGTCTCGAGCTCCTGAAGTACAGCTTCTGTAGTTGCATAGCATAATATGAGCCTTTCTTATTAGAGAAGCTTTATTTACATTTGGGGACTATAGTATGTCAGCTTTTTAAGACTTCACAGCAGTATTGCACTACAAAATAGGGCAGAAATAGAGAGGGCTGTGTTACACTGACACTGGTTTGAATACTTGGAGCAGTAGGTAGTTCCATTACATGGAGGTGTTTTATTTGGCATAGCATTGAAAGAGTATAATCCTCACAAAGACAGGCATTATGAGTCTTGTAACATAAATGACAGATAATAACTTACTCTCACCTTCTTTTGTGTAGCATAACCTTCACACAAAGAAACTTAAAAGAAGTAATTCAGGAAGTATTAAGCAAAACAACATAAAACTGAAAAGTGCTTGGATTACAGTGGCTTGCCAGGAGGTAAACTCTGCTGCTTTTTCAATTCTGTAAGGACTTTTTAAACCACCTTGCTTGATATGTCCCAGGTGAACAACATGCTATTGTTGAATGAGAATTCAAGAAACTTTCCTCTGATAACTCTAGATGGTATCACTTTCCAGAGAAGTTTGAGTATGTGAAATAAAAGGACTGGGGAAAGATACCTTACCAAAATATGGTGTCGTAATGAAACTATCATTCAAGTGTTAATCTGGCTTTTTAACCATTTGCAGCTGAGAAGTATTATGGGACTTGAACTAACACATGTTGACTGCAAGGTACTCAAGCCCGTATGCAAGAATTTGAGACAGCTCAGTAGGTGCACTGGATAACTTAGATATAAAACCTTCAATTATCTTAGAGCAGGGGAGAGAGAGGGAGAGAATCCCAAATCCTTATTTGTATTGAAATACTCTTGTACACTACACAGAGGGAAAAAATGTCTTGAAAATATGTTTAAACCACATTATTTGAAATGACAGTAACTTTTCTGATCTCAGAGTAATAAGCATGAAACAGAGTTACAAACAATAGTGTGTATAATATGATTATGTTTAATTAGGGAATGGGAACTTCTGTGCATTTGAAAACACCAGTATTTGAAAAGGGAGCATTAAATGAACCTGCAGTAAATCATAGGATCACTTAGGTTGAAAGGACCTTTATGATCATTGAGTCCAAGTGTTAAGCCAGCACTGCCAAGCCACCACTAAACCATGTCCCCAAGTGCCACATGTACATGTCGTTTAGATACCTCCAGGAATGGTGGCTCAATCACTTCCCCAGGCAGCCTGTTCCAGTGCTTGACAACCTTTTCTGTGAAAAGGATTTCCAGTCTAAGCTTCCTGTGGTGCAACTTGAGGCAATTTCCTCTTGTCCTATTCCTTGTTACCTGGGAGAAGAGACTGACCCCCAGCTGGCTACAAGCTCCTTTCAGGCAGTTGTAGAGAGTGAAAAGGTCTCCCTGAGCCTCCTTTTCTCCAGGCTAAACATCCCCAGCTGCTCTTTGTGGAATTTGTGCTCCAGATCCTTCACCAGCTCCATGGCCCTTCTCTGGACACATTCCAGCCCCTGTAATGAAGGGCCCAGAACTGGACACGGCATTTGATGATTCACTTCCCTCATCCAGATCACTGATAAAGTGATCATTAACATTAAACAGGGCTGGCCTCCAATGCAGAGCCCTGAGGAGCACCCCCAGTGACTGGCCACCAGCTGGATATGACTCCAGTCACCACCACTCTGGGCCTGGCCATCCAGCCAGGTTTTACCAATGAACAGTGCACCCATCCAAGCCATGAGCAGCTCTTTTCTCCAGGAGAATGCTGTGGGAAATGATGCCAAAGGCTTTACCAAAGTCCTGGTGAGTACATCCACTGCCTTCCCCTCATCTGCTAAGTGGGTCACCTCATCACAGAAGGAAGTCAGGTTGGCCAAGCAGGACCTGCCTTTCATTAGCCCCTGCTGGCTGGGCCTGATCCCCTGGTTGTCCTGCATGCGCCATGTAATGGCAACCCAGCTGATCTGCTTCATGGTATCCCTGGCACTGAGGTCAGACTGACAGGCTGCAGACTCCTTCAGCCCTTCTTGGCAATGGGCTCAGTCATATTTGCCAGCTTCCAGAAAACTGGCACCTCCTCAGTTAGCCAGGATTGCTGGTAAATGATAGAAAGTGGCTTGGAGAGTGTGTCCACCAGCTCCTTCCCTACCCTTGGAGGGATCTCATCCAACCCCACAAACTTGTGTGTCCAGGTGGTGCAGCAGATCTCAGTGGTGCTTGTTCAAGTACATCCAAGTAGTTTTTAGTGCTATAACTTTTATATACTGCACCTGGTATCTGTTACACAGGTTCATAGGTACATCAGTGCAGTGAATTCAGCTGTCAACAGTCTGGACTTTGGATGGGGACTGAAGTGCCTCCTGAATGAGCAGCTCGAAACTGAGACCACCTCTGAAAGCAGAATGTGAGTGTGCCTGTTTGGCTTATGGCAAACACTGATTTGTTGTGGGCAATGGAGAAGGGAGGTTGAAATCTCTACTTCTGTTTGTCCCCTGAATACAGAAGCTGATAACTTTGCCCGCCATAGATATTTCAAAAGTAAAAAGGCGAATCAATGAAGTCCTTATGGTCCTGGGTAGCTGAAACTGTGTGTATGGGCTGGGGTTCTTTGGTTGTTCCAAATAAATACTTAGATTTTTGTAGCTAAGGAGTTGCTTACGTTCAACTTATTTATTTTTCACTTCACCCTGTTAAGTGTAAAAGTTGGCCTGGTCTATTTCTGCTTTGGTGCTGTCAAAGAAACACTCTGCTCTTATGTTTAAATTCATATTTATTTTGAATATATAAAAGCTAGAATAACATTCCAGGCTTAAATGTCTATTATTATAGCTGATGTTTAATGTTATTATTACTTCAGTATTTTTATAAATGGGCAAGACCAGTAGAGACATATAAGCTCTGATTTAATTTACCAGTTTTAGTACTTTGTTACTGTATTTCATGAGGCCTTTAAAATAATGAATTTGAAAGACTAGGCCTGGATGCATAGATCATTCAAAGCACCTGAACTTGCATCCTAAAGGACAAGAGCTGGTTATGATACTGCAAGGGGCCAACCAGTTCTGAGAGGCTGCACTTATGCTGGTGTATGCCTGCTTTTTAAGTGTGTTTCCAGACACAGAACTTGAATAAGACCCACTATTATATCTCTCCTAGTGCTTTGAGCTGAGGGAGGGGTTGATCTCAAGCAGCAGAGCAGGTGGTGTGGCCTGTGCAGCAGGGGGGTACTGGATCATGCAATCCCTGAGGACTAGAACCCTCAGCAATTTGTCTGTCTGATACTAGGTCTAAATTTGCATTTTGTCCATTGCATTGTGTTACTCTGCAAGTTATTCCCTTCCCTTCGGGCAGCTGAGAGCAGCTCCCTCCTGGTGCTCACGTTCCTCAAATCCCTGCAGTTGCTGCTGCCTGCAAACAGGCCCCACTGAGGAAGAATCCCTGCTGCTCTCAACATTGTGTGCAGCCTTCTTGGAGGCCCTTGTTAAGTGGAGGAAGAGCTGGTGGCATTCATTTATTTCAGTGGCCTTGTCCCAAAGGTAGCTGTTGTTTGTACGATCACCTCCTCTGCCTCCTGGGATCTGGGAGAAGAGCAGGGGTGATGTGAGCTCCTGAGGTGGACTGTAAATGTAAGGGCTGTGAAATTAAACCTCCTGTGTCTTCTGATCTCAGAAATTGTCCTGCCATCTTACATTTGCTGTCTCACTCCTGGGGTTTGATACACTAAAATAGTGTATCCTGAAAAACCTGATTGATGTGAAACCCTGCTGGAGTTTTCAGTTTCTGCACCTTCTCTGGTTTCACATTGCATTTTGAGATCAGAAGAGCAAAGATTCATGTCAGATGTGTCTGCTGGTGTCTTCCCACTTCCCTCCACCCAAGCCCAAGCTATCTGGAAATGGATCCACCCTTCCTTAGGAAACCCAGACAGTGAGGAAGCCACAGCCTCTTCATGTTTTTACATTTAGGTGTGCCTGGCTGAATATAGATTTCCTCAAAGTGATTACAGCTCTCAGACTGGTTTGTTTTTACTTCAGAGGGTCTGAAGTCATATTTCAGTGTATTGAGCTAGATGCAACTCTTGTTTGTAGCCTCTCCTACAGCAGGAGGGGAGATGGGAAAGACAGACAGAAACTGTCAAAAGACTTAGTCCTTCCATCCTTCTCTGTACAACAGTGGCTGATTTGTAACTGATGATGTGAACTGAGAATTTGACTCATAGCTACCAAATTTTGCCATACAGTGAATTAGTAAAGGGAGATCTTGGAGCTCCAGCCTGCCTGGGTATGGATGCGGCACCTAGAGCTGACTGCTCTCATAAGGAAAAGGATGTGCATCCTGGGCAGTGCTGTGCTGTCTGAAATCCCTCTGTTCTCACTGCAAAATACTCCAAATTAAATGTAGGACAGGAAGCTACTGACTATAGAATAGTAACATGAGACATACCCCCCTTGTCTTCTGCAGAAAAGCAGTCCAGGTGCAGCCTGCTGGAAGCACGTGTGCCTTTTCCCAGGGACTGTCCAGAGAGCCCAAGGTCGTAATTCAGGAGCAGCAAATCATACCTAACTTGGAACATCACCCTCTGAAGGTTTTTAGAAGTTGCAATGTGAGGTTTTTTTGCTAACATTGCAGCATAGTCTCTTTCTTGTTAATCCACAGACAAACGAACTGAGACCTGAAACTGGAATAACATGGGAAAGCTGGAAAAGCACAGGAACAGGTGACACTTCTGTCTTCTTTGAGGTTGAAATATGGCAAAGGGGCTTCCATGAATCTTTCTGTTTGACCAGACAAAGGAAAAGGCAGACAGCCTTACCTGAGATACGTGCTCTGCTCCCCTTAGCTACCAAAAGAATTCAGCTGGGACAACACAAGCTCTGGCCTGGTTTATTTATCCTGCCTTCAGTACTCAGCTCCCACAGGTATCTCTGTGCTGTGGAAATTAAACCATAAGGCAGTGTTGGCTTCTGGGGGAAATCACCCTATGCAATGGTCTTTAGGAGTTGCATTTTAGGGACATCTCCTTTTCAGGGTAACTGGTTACCTGTGTCATGGTAGGGTTGAGTCAATGGGTTTGGTAGTCCCTGGCTCTGAGCCCAGCTCTTGTCTCTTGTCTTTCCTGTGTTGATGCTTCACATCCAGTTCATCTTCTTCCCAACAGTCAGCCCTCAGCCATGTGCTGGCTTGGGAAAGCTTGATTCAGTTGACCAATCTATTGTTCCCATTTGTTTGTGTGTTTAGTTTTTAACAGGAAAAGACGTGGGGTTTATCCATGGCATCAGACAGCACTCACCCAGGACAGCTGGTAGTGCTGCTCTGTGTGCAATGTGCATCTTAATAAAAACTTTATAAATCTTGTGTGCTCTTTGTAAACTAAAACACTGCATTTCCAGTTCAGAATCTTCCAGTGTGTAAATAGAGATGTTAGGAAATAGAGGTGATCTATTCTTGTTCTTAGGAATGAGCAGTTTTCTTGCACACCACTGTACTTCTGTGTCAGAGCCATAATTCAATTTAGATTTTGAACAAAACGTCTCTGACTCTGGAATTTACAGTCATCCTTTCCTGTGAGGAGAAATTAAATGGGAAAGTTTTTCTGGTAAAGTTCTATCATTATATACATGTATGTAAGTGTGTGTATAAAAATAAAAACTAAATAAGCAGGCAAACCCCTGGATTTCTTTAGATGTTAGATCTGCTCATAAAAGTTGAAAAATGTTTTTAAAAAAGAATTTACAAATCTTGTTCTTACAGTGTTTACTCAGTGTTTAGGCCAACTGAAGCTCTGAGACACATTAGCATACTTTACTTGAGAAAGCTCAGATTTACATTAGTTTCTAAAATTGTAGTCTTTCAGCTTTCTAAGAAAGAAGGCACTACATGGTATCTGCTTCTTTTCTGCAATACTAAAGATAGGGCAATATAGTGAAAAGAATACCAAAATAAGGCAGGTGGTTTGACTGTCCAGCATTTTTAGTTCTGTATTGCTTCTGCAGCCTTTTGTGGATGTTCCGGGATTTACAGATAAATATAAGGTCAACTCTGGAAGGAAACGTTATTAAAGAGAGGAATAGATGAAAGAATTAGGGAGAGCTAGGTGACTAATATTCATATTAGCTACTCCTGATTCAGAACTTGCAGAGCTCCAGGAGAAGGCAGCAACCCAGAAGCTACATCTGCACTGTGATTGCACAATTATAGTTACTAAAAACCATATATGAAATAAAAAGACAAGCCTAATTCTAAGATAATGGTTTAAATCTATAGCACTGTCAGCCAGATAAATCCTTCTTCTGCCTGGTAAGTAAAGCAGAGACAGAAGTGGCTGCTCAGAAGTGTATTTAATATTGACTGAAACAATGAAAGGGGCACATATAGAGAGAATAGGAGACCCTAAGTTGTAGATTTGCCCCTCAGAGTGTGTATTACTGTGCTGGTGGGTAGGACCTTTAATGTGTTGAGTTAGGAAGAGCTGCCAGGCTTTATGAAGGCAGCCTGACCTTGCAGGACCAGTGACTGGAACAACTGGAGTTAAGCAGAGTGTGCAGAGCTGTGACATGGGGCCCTGGTGGCTGTGCAGACAATATGCTGCACAGTAACAGGAGTGCCTTCACACACACCATTACTGTGCTGGCATGAATTGCAGCATGCAGCCATCTGTGGCTCATCTGCCAGCATTTCAAGTGGAAAGGCAAAATTCCTTCATTATCTCGGTTTGATTGCTGCTCTGCCTGCTTTTTGCACTGCTATAGGTACAGAAGGGGTGAGTGAGTTGTCTGGTCAAGGTTTTCCTTGACACTGCTCCCAGGTGTGGCTGTTCCAAGAAAGGTTGAAGTGCAGATTGTGTTCCCACTGTAATCCCATTGAAGTGTTGTATGGGAGAGGGTGGGAAATGTATTTTTTCATGACTGGTGATCAGTTTATCCCCTTGAAGCATGACAGTCGATACCTTTGGCCATTTTTCATTAGCCAGTGTAACATTAGGTACTATTCTTATTCCTACTAATGTCTAATCCAGCTTTTGTTCCCTGCCAGAGGATATCCAAGCAGAAGGGAGAAGAACTAGGAAGACACTGTACTGATGTGGTGTGACTGATGTTCCTAGGAATCCTCAACAGTAATTGCAGGGTTTTCCTGCCCTCGTTTCCTTTTCCTGTTGGTACTGAAGTTAATAAGGATTTGAAATAATTCTTCAATCTTGTGCTTGCATAATAGTTATTGATATTCTGAACAATGAAGGCAAAAGATTGATGTGCCATCAGGAAATGCTAAGTGTTGTTCCTGGGGGGCTGAGAGGGTCACACAAAATACAGTGCAAACAGTATTTCTTCAAGTAAAGCAGGAAGTCAAAACCTTCCCCAGACCTTTATAGTTCAAGAATTTGTTCTAAATTTTGCCAAGAGAGCAACTTGTCTAAGAAAGCAGTTTCTGGAATAAATCAAAGTCCTTGTTGCCCTGAGGGCCTCACTGGGATGTTCTTCTCAGATATTAGCTGCTTGAGAGATGAAAATAAGTGTGTCTTTCTGACTGACTGCTGTTCTACCTTGTCTTTCTGACAGCCTGGAGAGAATTAACAGAGTCATAGGCCTGGAGTGAGTGAGGTTGTCAGAAACTGCAATATTTGGGAGTCTTGATCTTTAAGCAAAAACATCAGAACATGGCTGAACTGGAAAACTCTAAAGAAAAACACAAACACAAGAAATGTAGCCATTTAATGAAATAAACACTGTTTATCAACTCTGGAAATTACTGTGTATAGCTGTGTCTGGCCATGGATTGGCAGTAGCAAATGTTTTGTTCTGCTTGCCATTCAATGTGGGGCACTAGGCAGGAACAAGAAACAGTGAGACCTGTACCCCCTAAATGTCAAAGCTGGAAAGAAAGTAAGAAATAAACAATCATGTTATTTCTTTGTTTTCAAATTGATGCTGAGTGATACCTGAATCCAGGGACTCAGACCTCCAGGATTATTGTTTGTTTCAAATGTTATTGCTATGATTTTATTCAAGTGCAGCTTGAACGATTTTGAAATGTCAGAAATGCTTTGTATGGCTCAGAGTGTTATTACAGGGTTTGTGAAGTGCTAAGGATAGAAATATTATCTTTAAAAATGTTTCAGTTTTGAAGGCCTTTACATACTGCATAAACACATTATTAATTCAAAATATATCACCAGCATTTATACAGAAAATGTCCACATTTCTTTGTGGCTGTTGACGTTTTCTCTTTTTCTAAGTCTTTCCATTTTGCCACTGAAAAAGTGAAAGAAGAGGAAAAGAGATAAAGGAAATCAATCAAACAAAAAAAAAGACAAGGAAGCTGAAGCTTCTTTAATCCAGGGTTCTTTTTTCTTTTTCAGAGGATGATTCTGAATATATGATTTTTGCTGGAAACTATTATTTTAAATGTTATTTGAAAAGAAAAAAGCACCTCAATCTGATAAGAAAAGCTTGTTTTGTTTAAGACTTTGATCTCTTTCCTGCCCCTAGCCTTTGTGCAGCTTTGTCTCCTCTTTTATAAATCACAGGCTGGTCTTTTCACTCCAATTTGGAAAGAATGTCAGGTATGCCTGTGTCAAATTGCCCACATAACCTTCTCTGCTTTAAGGCACACACTGACATTGAGTTGTCTCTGTGTAACTGTGTCCAAGCTATCTGGTTTATCTTTGTCACCTCAAGGTGAAGTCTCCTTCCACACTTTTTCAGGTAACAATTAAAACCAGTAACTGCCCAGACTTCTCAGCTCTGCCATGTGTGCCTGATGCTTTGGCAATACAAGTCCCTGTGAGCAGAAACTACAGAGGAAATCCAGCTCCAGTGAAGTCTGGATTCCTGGTAATTTTAGCACCAGAGGATATGAAAAAAAATGCATTTCTTTCTCCCATATTGCCGATCTTTCTATGTGGAGGTGCCTGGATCACCCAAATCCTTCGCTTTCTTTTTTTCTTAGGAAAAGTTGCTACTTTGTCCAGGTGCTGGCATCCACACAGTTAATCAGTGCTAAAAAATGTCTGAGATCACTCTGGTTTCAGCGACATTTTGGGAGCAGTTTTCATTCTCATCAAGATGTTTGTACAGCGTTGTGCCAGTTTCCCTTGCTGCATTCCCTAATTCCTGTTTGCAGTTTCCCTCCCATCCCAAATTAGTCTATCCCAGTAATACTTACTTCTGCTTCTTTGCTTATTTCCATGTTTCACAGAAAACCTGTTTATGATATTTTCCTTGGCAAAGGCACTTGGAAATTAGGGGTGTTATAAGAATAACTGTGCAAAGCAACGACTTTTTTTAATCTTGACCAAACCTCCCTCCTTATGAAGGAAAAGATTTTATAAGTTGAAACAAGACTGGTCATCGAGACTGTACAGTGAAATTCCAATCACAGAAAGTTACTTGTATTTCCTTCTGAGGTGTTCAGTGCATCCAACCAGTTCTTGGGCAAAAACTGAGTTCAACGACTCAGCTGAGCAAAAACGGAATTAATTTATTTTCTTTCAAAAGATTTTGGATGGTCCACATGGTGGTTAAAGCAAGAAACACAGGGACTGTGATTACAGCCCAGACTCTGACTTTTCCAATGACTTGTACAATTCAATTTCTCTGTGCTCTCAGGTCTGAGCAGTGAGGGGAGGAGAATGCTGATCCTTCAGGGAACAGAGGGAAGATTACAAAGTACTCAGGAAGGCTGAATTACATGGCATGAATTGTGAACATTTCACCCAGACATTCCTAATCTGCTCCTGGAAGGGACTACCTGGTTACTGAAGCCCTCTTCCCTAGAATCCCAAATGAAAAGTATCAGTGGGATGATACGGCCATGAAAAAACGGAGAGAAAAATGTGCAGACACATGAGCAGAATTTCATCTTGTCATTGCACAGCTCTGTTTCCAGAGCCAGCAGGACTGAGACTGGGTCCTGTCTGTATCTTAGATTTGTCTTTTTTGAAGTACAGATTGAAAACAACAGCCTGAATTTTTTAGGGTTTTTGTTGTTGTTGCTTTTTTTTTTTTCCCCTCCTCATATATGAATACTTTAATTATTCCCAAAGTTTTGTATTTCACATTTTGGATTCTGCAGCTCTTCAAGAGCTCTGTGCAGTGTTGTCATGCTTGGAGATACTTCACCTTAGATACATCCCATATGTCAGATATTGCTTGGAAATGAGACAGAAAACGACGGGTTGGAGTGTGATGACTTCCACATGATATATAAATCTTATATAAACTTTATATAGCACATAATAATAATGCTATATAAAAAGTTATTATAGATGCTGAAAAACTTCCATGGCCTAACAGACCTCTCAAGGTACTGGCACTTGAGCATCCCGTGATTCTTTGCTATCCCAGTGGACACTTTGTCCAAGGTCAGTTATAGATGTTCTTAGGTTTTGGAACAAATTTTGGTTTGTAGCATGTGTAAGTGGAGTGGAAGTCACAGAAGCCACTGTGTGTAATCCAAAGGCAAATATTTTACTCAATGCTCTAAGAATTTTGCTTTTAAAGTGCCCTTTATCGATTACCTGGTTCTTCCTCTTCCAATAATAGCTTTTCTGATTTTTTCTCTGAAAAGTGAAATCACATTATGAAATTACATTAGTGTGCATTGAGAGAGCACCAGTTATCTCATCTGACATTTTATGTATTGATTGAAATGCTGAGAGACCAGAAAGTCATGATTTATAAGAGTACAGCAAAAAACTGAGAAACAGGTGAGGGAAGGTCACGAAACACGAGCAGTAAATGGGGTCTGAGCACACTCAGATGAGTTCTGTGATGAGAGGGAAGGAATATGGGGGGGGAGTTCTTATTCCCCAATATAAGTTTGGTTTTCTTAGCTGTTTTATTTTTCTAGGTTGTCTTACCAATCTACATGGAACGAACCCCACTGATTGTAAGAATTTGTACTAATACCTAATGCAGAACTTCTTATTCCAAAGTAGTTCAGAAAGTTAAAATAGTCAAAAATAGCTCATAAAGTTAAAGCAGCAGAGATGCCCCATGGTGATTATCTAGCAGGCTGCTGGGGAAGCCAGGTCAGCTCCCAGCACTCTTGAACCCTAGTCAAGGAGTCTGTCCTTTTGGCTGAATTGTCTCTAATCATGAGACCAAGAAAGAGTGATGTCAGGGTTGTGTTGTCATCTGCAGTTTGAAATAGCTGGGTCACATTTAACATTAAAAGTCACATTTAACTTGAGCTGGTCTGTGGATCATGCTTGGCTTTGTCAACTCGACAACCTTGGCCACGGGGGAAGAGCACAGAATATCATTTAGGGGAGGGTTTTTTAAAACAAGATTTTTGCTTTAATTGCTATTTACACGTTCCACCCTTCACCCTTTTTCAGATCTCCTGCAGGGAGATCTTGTTCTATTTTAAAAGCTTGGGCAGGAACTTGAGGCTAAAGTCTGTAGCCAAATCAAACAGGAATCTCACCAACCCAATAGAGGGTTGGCTGATAATAAAGGCTATCTTCCCAAGCCTTTAAAGCTCTCTTCTTCCAAAGACACTCCCTTATCTGAAGCCTCTGGCTTCCCGTGAGAGGGTATAAACATCTTCCTATGCAGCAGGGTACCCTTTGACATTAGGAGGAAAGCACAACTCAAGATAAGTTGAAGAGGCTTTTATGTCTAATCTCAGTAAGCATTCAGAGGCTGTGAATGTCTTTTTATCCTGAGTTGTTGAGGTTTGTTTTGTTTTTTTGGCTGGGAGCACATTTTGCTTGGAGTTTTATTACATCCCTCATTGCTTTTTTTTTTTTTTTTTTTTCCAGATGAGCTATCAGTGCAGTACTTGTTTGGTCAAGTCATGTGTGTTTACTTGGCATCTTCAGTGTATAAACCCAGTGCTGTTTGCAGGGCTTCCATGCAGCCAATACTGTTAATATTTTAAGGCTTTGACTAATGTGGTTTGAGGGTAAATGTTTTCTGACTTTAACATTGTACCTTGCTCACAGGAGCAAATTCTGATGACTTCCTTTCATTGGCAGAGATTTCAACTTTGTCAATTCACTGCTATTCCTCATTAGAGGTTTTTTTAAAAGGTGTCAAAGATTTTTTTTCTTTTTTTCTTCATAGCTGTTGGGATCCCATCAATGAACAGCTCATAGAAAGCCCAGTTCACTTCATAGAAATGCATCCTCTGTGACTGCTGAAGACAGGACCCCTGTGCTCCCTTTGCAATAATAATCTCCTCTTCCAGGAGTGCTGATCTCCAGTGTGCTCTCCAGGACCTCTTCACTGATCCTTGTTCCATGTCCTTTCCCATCCCTTGCATCCCAGCCACCCTTCTCCTGGCTAATGCAGAGCAAATGAGGTCTCATTCAGAGCCTGGTTTAAGTGGCCTCACTGCTGTCCTAAAGGATGGAGGCTGAAGGATTTATGGGGTTCTTTGTGCCAGCCCAGGGCCAAACATTCTGATTCTGCTGCCCTCCAGCCTGCCAGGCTGGGAAGACACTGGAATTGACCTTCTCCTCCCAGCAGCAGTGCCAAAGGCCTTTCTCTCCTGCTTGCTGGGAGCCAATTAGAGAGAAAACAAAGACATTTCAGCGCAAGATTCACCCCTGTGACTTACCAGCAGTGCTGCCTTTACTCAAAGGCCATCCCCAGCCTCCTCCTTCTATCACATGGGTAGAAAGGAGTGCCTCACATGTTCACAGTAACCAGGACAGGCCTTCCACACTGGATGTACCCTCGAGTTCCAGCCACTTTCATTTCTTTCAAAAGGAAAACATCCCTCGAGGCTCGTGGTGTGAACGCGTTTTTAGATAAAGAACATATATCCAACCACTATAATTAACCTTCCATTTTAAAACCTCCAGTTCCAGATCAGCTCCCTACAGGCTAATTCTTCCGTTTGCAGGAATGCATGAGTGATGCACAGATGCTCTGTCAGGACACTTTACCTATTCATTAAGTTTGATTAGATAGCATTTGCACTCTGCCATCTAAGAGTGTGCCACTTTGTGATATAATTAGTGTTCCTCCAATTAGGATAAATGGCTGTTTCATTACTTTTAAGTGGATCATTAAAGTGCCATTCCTGTCTCCTGCCTCTGGAGCTGACAAGGGTACCTGCACACTCCTTTTTGCAAAGTCAAACCTAATTTCAGGAGGCTTATGGGGAAGGTAATGTACCAGGGCAGATGTTGCTCAGGGCTCCTGCTGAGAGCAGTTCCTGGGTAGTTGATTTTCCTGTGTGCTTGAGGCTCTGATTTGCGAAACAGAAGTGCCTGATTGCCAAGACAACTTTTGACAAAGTTCCTGGAGGCATCAAAACCTGGAAATTATTTAAAATACATATTGATAAGCTTCTGTTGCCAAATGAATTCCCGTTATTACTGTGAAACTGTATTATTGTCATGGGCAAAACAGAGATTGTGCCTCATCAAGACCAGTCCTTGTATCTTTGTTTTCCCATCCCACATTCATCCACAAGGATGTCTTCTCTCCAGGGGTCATGCAATGCTTGGAACCTGCGTGTAGCAGCCCTCTTTGTTCCTCCAAGAAGCCTTGCAATTCCTTGGTCATTAGATACTGCTGTGTTAAAAACATTAATTTCTGAGAACCAGAGGGCAGATTTCTGGCCCATATCAGACAATTGTGACTCACGTTGTGGGAAGGGATAGAGACATCTCTTTTGTAAGGGAGATTTGAGTAGTGAGTCACTGTGCTGGTCCATTTCTGTAATTTTTTCCTTTTTAGATGTGGAATTCATAGACAGCTGTATATTTTAAAAATGCTGGTCCAGCTCTGAGATCATCTGATTTGCCCCATCAAGATCTAATACTGTTTTTAAAAATTTCTCAAGAAGGGCTAAGATTCTGGAAAACAAAGATTGTACTTCTTGCTGCAGGATTAATCTACTCAAGGTGTATTAAAAATGCATTTTTTAAAACATTAAAATATCTGTGGAACTCCCTGGGTATTTTTCTATTGATGAAGCTGGGTCAGATCTTAGATTGCTTAAAATGCAAAAGGCCTATTTGTTTTCCTTTGCACTCTTTGTTTTCCTCTAGTTTTCTCTGATTTTCAAGCCCTTTTGTTATCTTCTGACTTGTGGTCACTGATTCTCTTTTTACACAATGTAATTGTGTAAGACTTATCCTCCCCAGTTCATCTAGCTTACAACCATCCACATATTTCTTAGGTTCACATCTCAGATGACTCATGAAAGCCAAAACATCCATAAACCAATTGCCAGCTTAGTGGTTGCATTTATTTCTCGTAAGTCTGGAAGAAAAAAAGAGTCAAAGATGTTTTTCCCATCCTCCTCAAAGTCAGTGAGTATCAGGCAGGTGGGCTGCAACCTTTATCCCCTTCAATGACTTCTCAGTGGGTAGATTGAAACATGCAGAACAGTCACAAAAGCCAAGTGGGAGCTGGGCAGGAGGGATTAGATCTTGAGGAATTTTATTTAATTAATCTTTCTGCTCAAGTAATCACATCTCACTTCTCAGACTCTTACTCTCAGACTCATGTTTTCTCTATCAAACTGTGAAGTAACACACAGAATTATATAGCCTTCTTGGTATCTTTGATTTAAAATAAAAACATAATTCTGAAATGACATGAAAGTATAAATAGATGGGGCAAGAAAATATTTACTGCTGTGTAAACAGCTATCAGTCTGTCAGAGATGTGTGCAGCTGCTGGATCTCGGTGGGAGGCAGCCTGAGCCTTGCACCTTGAGCCACTTGTGACAAAGGTTTGCATTGATCCCAGATGCTACTTTGAAAACTGAGGCTCGATACATCTCTAGTCTTTGCAGGAAGTCAGAATAAACCCAGCAGGTCCTGTCTGAAATCTGTGCTGGTTTGGCTGTGGAGGGTGTTTTGGGGGTGTAGCTGCTCTAAGTGAAGATTCTGGCTCCAGATACACATTCCAGAACAGAGGGGTATTTTGCAATGCCACATTTCAGGGCCTAAGGCACCAAACACATTGGGGTAGATGATCAGGCATTATTAATGCATGTATCCTGGAGCTCTCAAGATGAGGTCTTGCCTCAGGTTCACAGGTTCAGGCAGGATGTGCTGCTTTGTCATGCCAGTGAAACACAGTCAACAGGATATGGGGATACTGAGATGTCCAACCTCACTAAGGGCTACCAAAGGGTCACTGGAAGAAAAGCTGCTTCTTCTAGATGTGAAGTACAAGTGTATCCCTTCAGAGTGTCTCCTGCTAAGTTTTTCCTTCAAAGAGGTAAAACCAAGGTCAGGGAGCAGTAAGTTATTAAAAGCTCTGGATTCTGAGGCCATCTGAGAAGTCTACAGCATGGCAATAGAAAAGGTGAGGCTTTGCTGAGAAGAGCTGCTCTTGTGCTGCTGTTGATGCAGTTCTGTTCAGTGAATTTCATCACCCATTGCTGTGTCCCATGAATGTGACACGAGCCAGTTTCTGAAAAAATGTCCTGCTCCCATGGGAGAACAGACATCTGGGAAATACATTTCTCTGAAAATTGAGAAGGCAGAACAGCCCAGCCATAATGGTTACTTGCAGCAACCTACTCTGTAAAATATTTTTTCTCCAGATATTCCTGATGGTCCCTAATTTATAGTGTCAGGCCTCTTTCCTAAGGGCTTGCAAATACTGAGTAAATGCAAACCTGAGGTGAGACATGGATCCTTCCTAAATCTTGGACACTGCAAGGAGCCCTTGGAGAATAACTTGAGTGGCAGAAATGACTGTTTACTTATAAGTGTGTCCCTAGTGCAGCTCTCTGAGGTCAGTCAGTGGTGTCTGTGCAGATGTCCCAGGCTGCCTGCTGGATGAGAAGGATGAAGCTTGTAGAGTGCCACTGCTGCCTCCTCACCACAGTATCAGCAGGATAGACTAAAAAGGTGCATCTCTGGTGCCTCTGGCAGCTCCCAAGTATGTTGGAGCTCTGTAGAACACTGCAGTTATTGTTTTTATTCTTCAGGCTTAATACAACTGGGCAGAGCCCTTTTATCACCCAGTGATTTTAGGAGTGTAACACGTATGTCGGCCTAGCAGAGTTGTGCAGAGGACGAATCAGGTTTTGTAGCTGTGTGCACTATAGTGCTGTAACATGAACAAGATAGTTCAGTTCTGTCCCTTCACCTAACTCCAAAATGTGTTATAACCCATCCTCAGGCAGGACAAACTTTCCTGTGTGCCCTTCCTCTTCGCAGGGCATGAATGTGTCCCCTGCACTGTGGTTGGCCACCTGCAGCCTGGCCTGCCACTCTCTTTGGGGTCAGGCTCTTGGCTGACTGGGTCAGTCTTCCCCAAATCATTTACTGCAGCCACTCTTAAGCATTTTATAGGCCTTCCTCTTTATTGCTCAGCTTGCAGGTAGCTTATTCCTCCCTCATGAGGCGTACAGTCCATGTTCTGACGGCACACATGGCCTGGTGTGGAAACAGCCACGGTGCCAAATCCTCTAAATATTGTAAAATTCCAAGACCCAGTCCAGGTCTCCTAAAATAGCATGTCTGAGCAAACTTCCTGGGGCTTTTTAAACAGCCTTCTGATGTATGTGCCGGAGCACGAATGGAACTGTGGATTGCTGGAGTGTCAAGGGGGCGAATGTGTGTGTACCCAAATGAGAATATTATGAATGAGTCTCTTCAGAGAAGAACACTGATGAAAAGGACACTGTTAGCAAAAACGACCACAGAAGTATGAGCAAATACTCAAAAGGAAGAACACCCAGGGGGAGTGGGTTCCCACTTTCTAGTGAACTACATTATTTTCTTTTCAGAAGTCATGCTAAATAGGAAAGATTTTCCAGTTTTAGCAAAAAAGCTGAAATAACGTCTGTCCTTAGTGTAAGTTCTCCTGGGTGTGAAGACAAGCCCCAGTGTACTTCCATGGCCATAGGATAAGCCTACAGATTCATCTCTTAAGAGGAGTTAAGTTAAAAAAGACTAAGCTCTTATCTGTCTTCTGTGTTTATGTTGCTTCATCAGCATTGTTTAATTGTCTCCCAGTTTTAACATCTTTTCAATTACAGCACCCTCATGATACAGGGCTTGTGCTGTCTTCTCACAAAAAAGATTGAAAAGTGAGGTATGAGGAGGGTGATTTGCACAAGATTCTTTAAAAGTTGAATTTGTCTCCATTATTTCAGGTTATTGGCTTCTCACACCATTCTTTGTCTTCCGTTTGGTCATCTACAACATGAGCAGAAAGTGAGCTGACAGGGACAGTGCCCTCTGTAGTAGTGCAGCTCCATTTTCTTCACACTGAAAACCTCTGTTGGCTTCAGATAAAACTTTCCTGCAGCTGTTGTTTGTAGTTCTGCTTCTCCGGGTTCTTCAGCTCTTTCAAATCAGACTAAAGATCTTCCCTAACCTCTGTCTTGAGTGATTTGTTTCCATCTTCAGTGAGGAGAATTGCACAAAAATGGAAAACAGGGCAGAAAACTGCATGGGCCTTTCTAAAGCATGTCTCAAGTTTAGGAACAAAAAAGAAGAAATTCCTCCTTTATTTAAACCAATCAAGTTCTGTCATTCCCAGCTTGGGCCTGTTCTCCATCAAGTCACATTCCAAAATTGCTCCTGATAAAGAATTGTAAAGACAAAACTGAGTGAAATACTACTGGCTTTGTACTGACAGCTACATTTTTCCTCTTGCTGGATGTGTCCCTGAAGGGTATTGAGGGATTTGGCAAAGGTGAAGTGTGTTCTGGATTTCTCTTTCTTCCACACCAGCCCGTATTTTCCCTCATGCCATGAGACTGCTGCAGCTGAAGACTGAGCTGGCATCTTCATAAAAGGTCTTGCTTCTGGCAGGAAAAGTGCAGCCCAGACTTCAGAGACACAAGGAAGGGCTGTGATTAATCCGTGGCTTTTCTCTGAAGCCTGGGCAGTGAGTATGGTGGACATACGTGGGTAAATGGTTTGCAGATCTTTCCTAACTTGTATTTAATCACACAGACGTTCATGGTACTTGTCAGCTCCCCTCCCTTGCAGCACAGGATGGGCTCTTCCTCGGTGTCTGCAAATCTATTTATAACAAAAGATGGTGCAGGGATGTTTGACGGTGCAGAACAAGGGAGGCTACAAAAAGGAGTTGCAAAGCAGTTAAAGTTTGAAATTAAGGAAGCTGATACTGAAAGTTGCAAGATTGCTTCCAACAGGCAGTTGGAATGCAGCTTGAAGGCTGTTCTCCCTAGGAAAAGAATGAGATATTCAAGGCCTGCTTTTTGGGAGTGTTGAATATTTACGTCAGGAGGGCTGCAGGTCCTAGTGCTCCTATACATAGTAAGTGATTCACCCTGGCATTTCTCACCATCCCAAAGGAAAAGCGAGGTGCATGGGCCTGGATATTCCTTTCTGATGAGTTAAAGTGAATAAATTCCAGAACACCAGATGTTTGGATAAAAGGAGGTTATAGTTAGGATAGCTTTGTTCATTTCTCATACTCTGTACAATTTATTGTTTCACCTTTTTTTTTTTCCTTATTGACATAAATTCTTAGGTGTCATTGTTTTGAAGCAATATATCCAAATGACCCCTTCCAAATATTTTTCATGATCACTGATGAATTTTAGTATCTGGGAGTTCTCAAAATAGAGTTCATGCATTTCAAATTATCTTGCCTTCTCCTTATTCTCCCTACTGCATTGCTCTCTTTCCCATAGGTCCATCTTCATGAGGACAATGTCCTTATGGTGTCATATGTTTTTTGTAGCTTTTCCTATCATTCTTAATTTGCAAGCCCACATCAGAAACACCAGACCACGTGGGTACCTGAAAAGTGTTAGCACTTCCTCGTGAAATGCCCAGTGGATTCTTGCTCCCATCTTGAATAAGCTCAGATGAAGTTGGTGACACTCAATGACTCTTCAGCCACCTTCTCTCTGTAAAACCAGTTCTGACCCACATGGGCAGAGAGATAGCCATTAAGTGGAGGCCTTACACTGTTAATTAGTTCTGCTGATAAATAGAAGACTTCAGTTTGAAGGTAATAAAGATGCCCATTGTAAAACTCCTACTAAGCCAAGCAAACAGACCTAAGAGGTTTGACAAACCTGAGCTCTCTTCCCAGTGCTGCCTGTGCCCAAAGGTACATAACTTCATTTTCTCTGCCTCGATTTCTCCATCTTTAAAGAGGAGATAATAACATGGACTCATCTTTATAAAATAATTGTAGGTTTACTGCTACAAAGTCCCCCATGTGCCAAATACGTATTTTGATACTGCACCTGATCTCAATGCTGAAATTATATTGCCAATCCAATTTTTAGGAACAACGTCAACAGACCTCACGACTTCAAGTACTTAGCTTTAGGTAGCAGCATGAACAGCCTGGTAGGTATAATCCTCATTCAACACTCTCCCCCAAATGTGCAAACCTGATATCTCAAACTGTTGTTTTGCATGAGGATTCTCCATCTGCTCCACTCCTGTCCATCACTGCCCTCCATGCAGGCTTGAGGCAGCCTGATTTCTTTCACTGTGGAATCTTGTATATGGTGATCAACCCAGTGCAATGACTGTTCATAAATCCAGTTTTGCAAGAGACTGGTGAACTGGTAAAAATACTCTAAACAACATTTGGGACATACTAAATAAAGAGTGAAGCCTTCTTTGATACTTACTGATGTTTACATACCATGTAATTATTATTATCATTGAAAATCCCAACTTCCTCTCTTTGAACATAATGTCTAAACAGGAAAAAGCTAACCTTCCTGTTTGGAGAATTGTTAGTTTCAGAAGAAATATATTTTTTTCCTCTCTTGCTTGCAATTTTCAAAGATTTTATTTTTAATACAAATGAAAAAGACAAACAATAGACTATCTAAAAGGAAGGAAAACCACATGTCTGAAACAAATAGAGTCTGCTATGAATAGATAATCTTTGCACTATGAAATAACTCTTGTCATACCTACATTTTGACTTTTGCATATTGGGAAAGGAAATGTAGACTTATTTTTGGCATTCACTGCACTGTATGTACACAATAGAGAAAGCCAAGTTAAGGTTAGAGAGGGAAGAGAAGCCTCCTGTCAATCTGTACAGAGAGGAGGAATCATGTAGGCAGTCAGCCTGGCCCAACAGTAATTTCTAGATGTGATGCAAGAATGAATTTAAAACTTCAGGTACTTGCTTGGCATACAGTGTTCTATGGTTCAAGTCAGTGCTGACATGGCCTTTTGGGTAAATCTCACCTCCTAAACTTTGCTTTTGCAGCTTTTAGTTTAGTTAAAGGAAATACTGGTGGAGCAGCACCTGTTCCAGGTGTGTGTGGAATTTTTGATGGCTGCCAGGAGCAGCTTAGTAAGACTGAAGACCGAGACACTCAGCTCATCTTTTGGGAGGCAGAAAACAGATAACTGAAAGCTACCTGAAAAAGTACGAAAAAGTGCTCATGCCAAAGGCAGAATGAGCTGTTTGGCATTCCAAAAGTGTTTCATACCTTCCCAGAGTCTGACAGGCAGCCTAATGGAATAACCACCAGGAGAGGCCTTGTGAGGACTGCTGATGTCAATTTGTCAGTATGGGAAGTGTTCATATTGTCACTTCTCCTTCATGTTATTTTATTGCAGTCAAGGCTGTAGTCTTGCTGATCCTATTTAACAGCAACTACTGAAACATCTTGCATGAATGAAAGAGGATATATATGATTCAAGACCACTGCCCACAGAGGGCTGGGAAGCTGGAAAGGCCTGACTTTTCTCCATCATCTTCCTAAAGTTCTTTATTCCAGGCCTGACTAATTTAGATGTTCTTCACAGCTAAGCGGAAGTTCTGAAATACTTGGGCAATTTCTTGGCTCTTGTATTTACAGACTGTATGAATATCTACCACCTTTTGATCATGTAAAAAGTGTGAAAATGTGGTCTTACAGGGTGAAATACCAGACATTTATAATTGTTTTCTATTCCTTGGGGGTTTTTTTACACCAGTCTCTGATTTTGGAAGCCTTATTTTACAGAACTGCCTGCTTACTGTTGGCAGTACTGTGTAAGTGTAAAGAGACCTTGCCAGTGTTTTCTCTGGCTATTTCCAAGTGGATCTTCTTACTACATTAGGGCATTATGCTTGCTCATGTTGGTAGAGTCAGACCCTAAAGACATATCTTGTTTCTTGTCTGTCTTTGCTTGCTTCATTTTTGCATTTCTCATGGAACCCAAGTGTGCACCCTTCCCAACTTTGTGCTTTTCCAGAGATGTGCATGTGAAGCTTCAGCTCCATTTGCAACCACTCACTCCTGCCACTCAGTTTTGCCCTGTTCTTCATCTGTATTTTCCCAGGTATGGGCCTTGCTTTGTGATTTACTGGGCTGCAACTCCAGCAAGAAGAGAACATGTTAAAGCCATTGTAAAATAATGGGCACCACACGAAATTGAGAAGATGGGGTCCAATGATCTGAAATGCAGATGGTCACTGGCAGGGAGAAAGAGAGCTGTCATGCCGAAAAAAGACCCAGAAGTCAGCAAATGAGCTAAGGATGTGACACAAGAAAATTAAAGGCAGAGTGTTTCCGGGCAATGTATGTAGGAGTGTCCTTGCTGAGACTGAGCTCTCTGTAGTCTTATCCATGCTCGTGTTCTCCACACAGGTATTGGGGTGAGAGCAGTGCTGGATACTGATTGTCAGTAGTTAGATCTATCACCTTGTTAATTAGCAATATGATACTTTACCAGCATGTGGAACAGTCTCTCTGATTGGGATTAACAAGTATAATTGGACTTCACTGAGAATGCTGTGCATGTCAGATGGGAGGGGATGCCTGACTTCACTGTGTGGGAAATAGTAACAGCAATGTAAAATGTGAAATATGTGGCCATACAACTGCTTGCTTTTGTTAGTCTCCACAGGGACATGTTTCTAGAATCTGGATTCTGGTCCTGAGAGCCTGGATTTCAAGGAGCAGCCCATGCAATCCTTGGACTCTGAGAGGTTGCCTAGATGTCACTGTTGAACAACACTGCCCATTTGACCAGTTAGTGTTTATAATATATACTGCAGTGGTAGGACTGGGCTTTGCTATTGAATATCTGAGCTGATAACATGGGGCACTGAGTCACTGTCCTCCCCTGTGCTGCTACTGTGAATAAATTCACCAGCTTTCACCTTAATAGCTTGCTTTAGAGCCACTGCCACACTTCAAACTCTATTCTGGACCCTCTCCAACAAGTTAATGTTTTTTACTGAGGAAGGTGAGTAAAAATGATGAGAGTATCCTTAACTAAGGAGCCATAAAAATCTGATAGAGCAGTAATGTTCCCAGTGAGCCTGAAGGAAATCCGATCAATAGTTATGAGGTTGAGGCTCAATTTATGGCCTGAATTCATCAAGCATAGTCATTCTCCATTTTTGTACAGGATGCTTTTGTGGTTCCTGCTGAGCAGAGGAGTACAAAATCAGCACAAGTCCTTTCTCAACAATTCCCCAGGCTTTGTCATTTAAGATAGCTGACTCTACAGAGGTGGTGATCAGGGTCCTATGATCTATCTGAAGGCAATTTTTCATAATATAGGACAAGCTGTACCAACTGTATGTGTTCTCAGAGTCTCAGGCGTGGAATGGTTTCACAAAGAGTAAAAAATAATGTTATTTTGGATCTCTTTAAATTTGACACTGCAGTTATTCATTTGCCTGCAGACCACTTCACAGCCAGGAATGGTTCAGTAGCACATCCTCCAAAAATCCTTTTACTGCTTTTTGTAGACCCCTTGCAATAGAATTTTCAAGATGGAGGCTGGACTAATTCTTTATTTCTAAGCTGCCTCTGTGGAAGAAGTTTCCCCATCTGCTTCCAGCACAGGTGTGATCTCCCTAAGTTTTGAAATCGGTTTTTAAGGACAGAGGCAGACAATGAAATTTAATCCAAGGATTTTATTAAAACCTCCATGTAAAAAGTCAGACCTTTCCAAAGCCTGAAGTAAATGCAAACCTTATGTAGACACCTCTCACCAGTGGCATCAGCATGAAATAGGCAGAAGCTTTTCAGATGAAATGAAAAAGCCTTGGTTTAAGGCATCTCCTGTATCTTCTTGTCATTCCTGCATACACTGGTTAGCCGGACAAAGTTTTAAGTATCTGAAGTGACAGGAGTATTTTGTAAATATATAGTCAGGTCCTAAGTGGAGAGGGCTCTAAATTAACACTTGACCAAAAATATTTTGTGATATTCATTCAAATATAATTTAAATCCCCAACTCTTACACCATGCACAGGTCCACAGACTGAGCACCTGGACCTGTAGATGATCTTCACTGTACAGATTCATTCCTGCTTTGGCTATCTGCCAGTGGGTTTTATGTGAAATACTCCCTGGTATAGCCTCTGCGTTTAAAGGATGCCTATAAATATCTGCACTGGTTGATGGGACAAAAGGAGAAAGAGTCGGACATTTTTAGAGAAATATAAGAAGTGCAGAGAGCTGAAATGCCCGTGGTGGCTTTTCTGACGGCTCACGGGGAGCTCTGGGAAGCAAGGGCTGCTGGTGCTTTCCCAGCCCTCTCCTTGCAGCAGGATTTTCCCCTCCTGGCAGCAGCTGCAGCGACAGGAGGGGCTCAGGAAAGCCGGGCTGTTACCTGAGCCAACAGCGACACCCAGGGCTCCACCAGCACAGTCAATCCCTTCTTTCATCTGCAACCCCGTATCCCATGCTGCCTGGAAAATATTCCAAGGTTTAGCCCTTTCTGCCTTCCTGAATGACTACACTTATTGAGAAGGAAGAAATATTTTGCCGAAGTAATTTTATCAATAGAAATCATGTATACTGTGCTGAGAGTAAATTAGATCAGCCACAAGCACATCTATATTTCAATGACTGCATTCACACAAAGTGGATTACACTCTTTCATCTCTATCAAAACAGTTAAAATGATGTTATTTGTTTGCAGCGAAGGTCGAGGCAGACAACTTATAAAACCTTCCATTCCTGCTTCCTCACTACTGCAAAAAAAATATCACTGAGACCACACTGAAATTATTTTGGTAAGCTGTTGTTGAATAAATGCACAGAAGTGAACAGTACACTCAAGGAGTATGTCACGATCACAATAATAGGTGCAGGTTCTGTAACAGTGAACACTGAGTCAGACTTTTATTAAAATGATCCTAAACAACCCCTTGAAGACACATACCTGAGCAGACAGTGGTAAAATAATTAGAGAAGAGAGAGCTAGGCATTAATGTCTCTAGAAAAACATTTCAATAGAAGCAAGAAAACACCTTAGAATTGATCAGCACACAGGGTGTGCAGTGGACAACCCAAATTACACAGGGCAATTACAAAGTACAAATGCATTTCCCACTCCCACAATGCAAAAGCTCTGTCACCAGGGTACAGCCTGCACAGCGGCTGAGGTAGTTTCTTGTTTCCATTCCAAGCTCAGGCTTACTTCAGATCCAAAGGGAATACCAGTTCCTCTCTGCAGGGCAGAAGGCAGGTCAAGTGAAAAAGCACCAAAGCTGAACAAGTAGCAAAGGTTGGAGACCAACGATTGTAGTTTGGCCACCAAGCAGAGAAGTTGGTGGAGGGGAAGGGCATGAATGGAGTCCAAAGTTTGCATGTTCCAGCTGAGCTGAGGTAAATTGAGAAGAAAATAAACAAATGACATCTGTGTTACACCAATATAAAGCATAACGGTGCGAAACAATGATTGTACTGTGAAACAGAGCATGAAAAGTTACCAGTGCAGCAAGCACAGAATTAAATAGTCCAGGAACCACAATGATGAGGCTTTCCAGGGCCTGAGAGCAGTTTTGGTCACTCCTGGACAGTACCATGGGCTCTCTTTGAAAAAACAACCATGAGCGTCCTTCTCTAGCTGAAACAGACCATTAAGCACTACTCCAAAAATCAGGACTAAAATGCCTGAAGATGCATCCAAAATGTGAAGCATCTGTGATTCATTCAATTCATCTGAAACTGCATGTTGTAGTCCATAAAACCATTGCACTTTCATATATCTGCTGGTTGCTTTGTCTCTGTGTTCTGAAGGATTTATACTGAAACAGTTATCATTCTGCGTGTCTTTTCAAGGAAAGATGAAGCCAACTTCTGTTTATTCCTGCCATGGCACAGCTGGAAATGGGATATTTGCCAGGAACTCACACAGTCAAAGTGAGACAGTTGCTACAGGCTGCGGCTGTATACCACTGGTTTTCCTTTGCACTTTTTTCTCCTTCAGAATTTGGCAAGAAAGGTTATCTAAAAACCAATCTACATCTTGATAATCTTCAGGCCACTGCAAACACTGACTCCTTGGTAAGAAGTTTCGAATTGGTTTGTGTTTCTTCAGTTGATACTGAGAAAGTGACCCAACCACTACCATAATGAAGATATCCTTCAGGTCACAGAAGTACCTGCTCTGGGCAAAATTAAAGGCTTCCACACACCACCCATCTTTGAGAAACTGCCTGGTCACAATGCAGATGGTTTTCCTGCTGTTCCAAATGGCATCACGAATATTGTTGATATGCTCTTCTCCAGGCAAGAAATCTCTTTCCTCAAAACACAAGGTAAATCTGTTTTTATCAAAATACTGTGAATCCAGGTGCTTTAGCAAAGAATTCTGGACCCATTCAAAGTCATTTTTGCTGTAGCACAGATATGCATCATATTTGTACTCACTTTTATCTGTTACTCGTGGTTGGTTGTCTATCAGTCTTTTTGTGATGGTTTTATACCAGACAAAACAAATCCCCCGGCAGCGAGTAAAAATGATGACTGCCACCAGAAGCACAAGAACAATGACAGAGAAGATGATGAACAGTGAGAATCTGAGTGTCTGCTGGAGTTCATCTTCATCACAGCCATCGTATGTCAGGTGTGACAGGGGCACCCCTTCAAAGGCAGGGGGGTACACACAGTACCTGTCAGATGGGGAGCCAGCCAAGGTCACACTGGTTTCATTCAGCCACACCAGCAGGCTCTTTAAAGAACAATGACAGACATAATTATTATGTGTTATATCCAGAATACTCAAAGTCATAAAGACTTCAGGCTCAGGGGAAAACAGCTGGTTTCCAGATAAGTCCAGGTTTGTTAGGTTTTGTGGGAAAAGCCCGGGAGACAGATGAGACAACAGGTTGGAAGCCAGGTTAAGTCTTTTAAGAGATGTTAGACCTCTAAAAATCTCTTGTGGAAGAGCACTAAGGTAGTTGTTATTCAGATGTAGAACCTGAAGTTTGGACAATGCCCCAACAACATCCAAACATAAATCTCTCTCCCACACCAGCTGTAACATATTTTCACCTAGATCCACAAATACTAACTGATTGTTTTCTATAACATTAGCACTTTTCACACAGGAAGAGAGCCGGTTCTGTTTTAAGAAGATGTACTGCAGATCTGGAATTTGGAAAAGAACATACAGGTCACCTAAGTCTGCCAACCCATTTCTTTCTAATTGGAGATATGTTGCAGTTATTGCTCTGTCAGCTACAGACTTTAGCTTATTGTCACCTAAAAAGGCAGTGGTCAGATGTGGAAAGGAAGGGAGCCTTTTAATGGCATTGTCTCGAAGATCAATTGTTTCCAGATTTACCAATTGCCCGAATGATTTGTCACCAATCACCCCAATATGATTTTGCTGTAAATCAATATATGTTACACTATGTAGACCCTCAAAAGTATAATCATACAACTCACCCAAAAGGTTACTTGAGAGACTGAGAGTTTTTAGGTTGCCTAAGCCAAAAAATGCTCGCCTTTCAATTTGATTTATCTTGTTTTTGAAAAGGTTCAGTGATTCCAGATTACCAAGCCTTTGAAAAATTAAAGGATTGAGAGAGAGTATGAAACCCTGTGAAATATCAAAGGTCCTAAGATTACTTCTTCCTAGTCCTGCAAAAGTAGAATAATCTGGATTTTTTAAGTTATCAAAGCCAAATCCTGAACCCATTATATGAGGGCTAAATATTAAAGAATTTATTTGAGTCCCTTTAATGGCTCTACAGAAATACTGGACTTTCTCTGTGCTCCAGCCATTCCCACGAAGGTTTAGTGAGCTAAATGTAATATTTTTGAAAGGATTGGAGCACTTGGCCCAGGCCACATCTTCTGTCTTGTACAAATGATTAAAACCAAGGTTAAAAAATAAAAAGTGTTTTCCTTGGAAGCTGCTAAGATTGGTTTGACAGAAGTTGGATATCATGTTGGATTCCAGGTTCACACTTTTCAAGACTGTTAGATTATAAAATAAGGGATGAGGATGAAGTTTTGTGATTTTATTTCCTGAAAGATCCAATTCTTCTAACAACCTCAAATCTTGAAAGTGACGTTCTTCCAGGATGGAGTCATCAAGGGAGTTGTGAAACAGACAGAGGACAGTCAGGCTTGGCAAGCCCACAAAAGCATCAAGATCCAGTTGAAGAATCTTATTGTCTAGCAAGTCTAATACACGAAGGTTTGGCAGGTTCCTGAACGCTCCTTTTCCTATGATAACAGGACCGACATACTGGGCTCCGACTGCCAACAGCAACAAGTGCTCCAGCAGTGGAAACGAAGTCACAGTCACTTGTCTGGTATAGTTGAAAGTCAGGAAAAACTTCACTGTATCCTTTGGCACAGGTGGAACATCTGTGAGGTTGCAGAAAAAGTATATGGAGACTTGGGCTTTTGAGTAGCAGCTTCTATATGCACACACCCCAGTAGCCAGTCACAGGCCAAAGACAAGTAGCAGCTGATGACACAACATCATGAACCTATGTGAAAAAAAGTGACAAGAGTGAGAATTAGTTCTGCAGTTGGCTGTCTTTGCAGTGTGCTTCAGACCACATTTTTAACAGCTGTAGAATAGAGGGCTAATGTCACATTAAAACTCCCACGTGATTTGGGATTTATCCTTTCTCTGAAGTCTAACAGGCATCACCTGATAGGCTGTTTGGTCAGAGCCTGCATCCCAAAAAGATGTGAGGACCTCCTATGACCTAAAAAGTAACTCTCTTTTATGTTCCTTAAAACCCCACCAGGTAAGACTAAAGATCTTGGCCTAGCTATTTAAACTGCACCATGGAACTGGTAATGTTAGTGTATTAGCTTAACTCCTTAATTAGTTTTTCCAAAAAGGCTAAACCAGTTTGGATTGTCCAAGTAAAGTGCAGCCACCCAGTCATCTCAACAGAGCAGGCAAATGCCACTCTTTCTTTGAGTGCTCTCCTCGTCAGGACTGTCACCTGTTTGGAATTCAAATTGTTGTCACATATAGGTGCCTAACAGCCATGAGTTTTTAAGAAGGGGAACCTCTTTTGGGGCTCCTCGAACCTCAGATTAACCTGACAACATGAAATTGTTCTGGAAATGGCTGTAAAATCCTTTTGAAAGTATAGGCAGGAACAAGACTAACAGTGATGGAACAACTGAAAGAAAAGCAGTAGCCTAAAACTGTGGTGCAAGATTTCATGTTTTATGAAAAACTACATTTCCCAAACTGTCAATTCCTAAGTTATACAAAAAGGTGCATAGCACAATTTATGCACCTTGCTGATGAATCCATTTATTCCCAGTCTATGTTTTCCTTGCATTATGCCATCTGTCTGCCTGTTGCCCTTTTTATCTGAGACATAAACCTCTTCAGAGCAAGGAAGGTCTTTTTGATTGAGCATGGTAAAGACCAGAGCAAATTACTAGCCCTAAAGTTGTTGTTTGTGTAGTGCAGTTTAAAAAAACTCCCAACCTTCTAACTAAGATTGCAACCTTCTGCTTTTAGCCAAGCATTTATTGAAATAAAATGATGACCCAATGGATGAATTTTTGCATCCTCCAGCACAATCTGCTTAAAGATTGGTAAGAGTGAATTCTTGTAGAACCAAACCCCCAGTGGCCATCTAATGTCTGCAAAGTAAATCTGCTTCAGAGAGGAAAAAGTGGGGCTTTGAACAATTACTGGTCTGATTTGAGCACACCTCCCTCTTTAAAGGACAAGTACAAACCTCTATGCAGAATATTGCACTATTAAATTAAATTAACTTTAAATTATGATTATTGCTGCCATACAATGGGATTCTTGGGAAATCAGAAAGTATGTCAGTAGAAGCCACTATGACATTCCCACTGCAAATACCAAAGGAAAGATCCAGTCAATTTTTAGAGACTATCTGTTCCACAGAAAGTACAAGGATACTACAGAACAATCCAGTCTCATAACTGATATGAACCTACTGTATAATTTTGCTGATGTTCTCCAAGTCATCTGGTTATATTAAAACCTTAACTTGTAGCAGCTTGGACTGCTGGAGTGAGTCTGCAAATTTTCACCCTAGAGGCACAAACATTAAGGGGGAAACCCACATAGCTCACAACTTAAAATAGTGATCTTGCCATTTTTAAGACAATCTCATGTGCTTGAGACAAGCTCTGATCCTTGAAAGCAAAAGAGAGTAGGGATATACGATCAGAGTTGATTTCTGAAGTCCTGGCATTCAAACTTCATTCATGTTTTGTCTCACTAAGGAATTTAGGATGTGCCGCCAAGGAAATCAAATTGCAGGCAGTGAGTATCAAAACTCTCTTTTATTGAGCATAGTAAAGAACAGAGCAATTTATTAGCCCTAAGGGGGTTGTCTGTGTACTGTACTTTAAGAAAACCGTGAAGAAATTTTAGCTTCTTCTATGGGTTATAATTCCAAGTGCTAAAAAATAATTGTATATACTAACCTCTTTTTTGACCTAACATGCACTTTTAAAGGAGATTTTATAAGCAGTAAACTATTTAATGTTTGTTGTGAGTACAAAATATTGTAGGTTTTTAAAAAAGACACAGCTAAACATACAGCAAGTCATTCAAGATCTTGTTTACTTTTTTACTTTTCTCTTTGCTTGAACCATGAAAACAAAACACCAAGTTACTCTTTTAATATTTGATAACTATTATATTGCTTCTTCTTGACACCTTGATATAAGGTGTTCAGCACAATTAGTTTTAAATCACATTTATCTTTCAGACTTTTACCTTTTCATCCCAGATGAGATGGCTGCTTTTAAAGTTTGGGCAAAATCACAGCATCATCAAAAGCAATGACAAAAAGAAAATACTTTGAAAGTCAATATTTAACAGATATGTGTACAATACACAGCTAGAAAAAGCTCAGAATGTTTAGAGTGCAAGAATTAGAAAACAATGCTTTTAAATTTTAAAATGCAGTTTTATTTTTATTATGAGAATATAAGAAAATAGGGAAATATTCTTGGAGACCTTTTCTTTTACATTGATCTGCTTTTCTACACTCTTGTAAGCTAAAAAAACATCTAACAATATTTTAGCAGTTGTTAAACTCCAACTTTGCTCTGGTCTAGTGATAAGCAAGATTTCACTTGTAAACTCTTTGCTCCCTTTCTGCCTAAGTTATTACCTTCTCCCCTGAATCCATGAGCAGCAGAGGGATGCTGGCAGTAAGAAACGCCTCTTACTGCTCTCATGAAGACAGCAAAGATTTGTAATTTATCAGAATCCCATCATTTAGCAGTTTATGCAACCCTTCACCACTGTACATTAGCATGTAAAACCTTTTGGGAAGAATATTCTTCCCACAAAATGAGAATCACCCCATTCAATTACATTCATTGTAATTACATCCAATGTAATTAGAAATTACATTCAATGGAGATGAAAGGATGTGTAAATACTTAATTCATAGAAACACAGAGTTGCAGAATCTTTAAGGTTGGAAAAGATAACCAAGATTACGGAGTCCAATCTTTGACCAAACACCACCACGCCAACTAAATTGTAGCACTAACTGCCAAGTCCAGTTGTTTCTTGAACACTTCCAGGGAGGGTGACTCCACTACCTCCCTGAGCTGCCTCTTCCAATGTTTTAACACCCTTTCAGTGAAAAAATTCTTCCTGATGTCCAACCTGTACCTCCCTGGTGGAGATTGAGTCTATATCCTCTTGTCCTGTCAATTATAGAAAAATTTCATTATTGAAAGCTGGAGCACTTCAGTTCAGAGAACCAGAGCCCAGCACGTGAGATTTTGTTTCCTTCTATTGCACTGATGTCAGGAATGGGTAAGTAGTAAAGGGAAGGGGAAACATGGGAAGGCTTTGAGTCGTCTGGAACTGACCTTCCCTATTGTACTCATTGTTTTAAAACCTGATTTTGCTAATCTGGTTTCAAACCACAGCAAAAGAGGATGGGAATTGGCAGTACCTGAGAGTGGATGTTGTAGCAGTGCCTGTCTGCCTCAGCACTGCTGTGTTTGCCTGAGGACACCCAGAGAGACTGGCAGTAAGCAGGGCCTGGAGGAAACTGAAATGGAGGGCTTAGACTGTCTCTTTTTGTTATTTATGCCAGAATAACAACTCTTTCATGGAGATTTAGAAAGCACTTGCTGCTCCCCTTTCCACACCCCCAACAAAAATGCACTGGAAAAGCTGCTGTGCAATTGCTGCCTAAACCCCATGAAAATTCACCTGAATAGACAAATGTCTCAATCCCCTACTTCAGATCTTGGGCACCTTCCAGCCATCCAAAGGAGTCTCCCTTGTGCAGTCTTCTCTTTTTATATTCCCAGGTCACAATTCTGTAGGGAAATGAAAATCATTCCTACTTCTTGAAGAAAGTGCAGAACAAAATATTACTGTCTGATGATGCCCTATGATGATTTCCTCACTCATGGCAAAAATTATGATTATCTTTCCCAGAGGCTGGTGGTATTCATTGACTGTGAAGGACTATTCATATTTGGTCCTTGGTAAAATTTCTCAGAAAAAAAACACCAAAGACCTTCAAAGAGCATCCTTTTCCTTTTAATCTAACAGAAAGCCTGCTGACAGGGCATTTGTAATATTTATTTAGCCCATAAAAACGATCTTGAAAGATACATTGCAAAACAGTAAGCCTTTGTTCTTAGACTGGTCAGATAAAGGCCAACTGCTATTGTGAAAATCTGTATTGCTGCTGTTATCTGATTAGATCAAATCTACTTACTGAAACAAAAATAAAGCCCCAAGCTTTTGCCTGGGCTTTAGGCCATCATAATATATGCATTTGTACTCATAAAAGTTGTGCAGTGTAAACACACTTTTTGTCATGGGACCCCTCTAGCCAATTAAGATCTAAAAAAGAAACAATTTCATTCATCGGATGATTAATGAGTGTGCCCCATCCCATCCCCTCAGCCTCTCCCTTAAGTTGCCAGGATGCTTAAATCAAATATAGCATATTTCCTCTTCAAATCAGGAAGCATCTTACAAGGTAATTGAGCACTGTGACAGTTCCTATCATTGATGGAGAAAAGCATAAGGCAATAAGGCATTTAATGACCTGACAGAGCAGAAGGACCATAAAAGCCAGTACTGGTTTGGGTGTAATGATCTACTTCCTGTTTATATTTATTTGTTTGTTTTGATATCCCATCAGATCATATGATGAGATGCAAACACACAAAGACAGATGTGATTCCACTAATTATAGTGTAACAGTTCTTTACAAGACAGAAGTCCCCAGAAGGGTAGGAAAACAAACTTGAAAATAAAGACTAAAACATACTCTGGTCTATTCTGTGGAGGACAGGACTAAATTGAATAGGCAGAGAGAGAGCACTCTAGCCCCAGACCTCAGCTTTTGGCCCTAGCTCAGCTGTTTTTAGCCTGTAGCACTGTTTTGAGTGCATCCCTGCTGAGCAGGGCCAGCCTGCTCCTTTCCCTGCCCAGCAGCCAGCTGGGTTGTTTGTTCCAGTACAGCCCCCAGCACTGGGCACTGCTCCGTGAGCCAGCCCCGGGCAGCCCAGCTCTGCCCTGCGTGTCACAGGACACCACGAAGGCAGAAAGAGCCTCAGCTGGGCCTTAGAAGAGGAGCAACAACTCATCTTCCAGGTCCTAAGGAAACAGGGCTTCAGGGACGACAGTGAAGATTCATTTGGAGGTTTTTCATTTGGTGGGGGTTTTTTTGTTTGCTGTTTGTTTTTCCAAAATTTTTGCTACTGTTGTTTTCCTGCAGCGACAGTGGTTCACAGCTGCACAAACCACCTGTGGGCAATCACAGCCACCACTCAGGTATTCCTACATCTTGAGGCCACGTTTTCCTTACTCTTTGAAAGCTGCCATGTGAGAACTGCCTGGTCGACACTAGAAGGCACCCTGGGGGGAAAAAAATCTCCTTTCTGTTAGTTTCCCTTCCCTCTTTGCTGTAACTTTGGACTGTGTTTTTCAGAAACTGATTTAGCCCAAGGACAAAATGTTCTTTTCTTGTGCTTGCAGGATAATTAGAAGCAGCCAGACTTTAAGCTCTCACCTGGAAAAGATCAAAGTGATAATAGGAAAGGAGTCTTAGGAATAACAGTCAAGTTTTTAAGTTACAGGAAGCCAGCTCTCACAGATGAGACAGGAATTCTTCAGGAAGCAGTGAATTCTTGATG
Source organism: Trochalopteron elliotii (assembly GCA_024734555.1). Classification (NCBI taxonomy): domain Eukaryota; kingdom Metazoa; phylum Chordata; class Aves; order Passeriformes; family Leiothrichidae; genus Trochalopteron; species Trochalopteron elliotii. The sequence goes on from JANPWX010000271.1 coordinate 971,889, forward strand.
AAGTGGAGAAGCAGCATTCAAACTGTAACTCCTGGGGTCACAAGCAGAGCTCCATACAGTTGTTTTTAAAGGTCTCACCTTTTTATAAAGCTCATCAGTGCTGTCATGCCTGTGAAACAGTTGTCAGGCACAACACAGTGGTAAAGGTTTGGTAGCCTGAAGTCAGTAAAGATGAGTAGTGGTGAACAGCTGGGGGGGCATGGCATGGTTACCACCCCTGCACTTCTGGGACCAAATCTGGGCACAGTATTTATTAAAGAACTATTAAAAAATATGGAAACAGATTCCTGAATATACGTAGTCAAATGGAACAAATTATAAAAGTGATGTTTGCCTTTGCAAGTTTTTTTTTTTGCACATGCATTTTAAAAAAGCAATCAAAAGATAACAAGCTGCAAATGTAGAGTGACAAAAGGACCATAAACATAATATAAAGAGAGATAAAATTTGCTCAGCTTTTAGGTGAAATTAGAAACCTGCTCCAGACTTTCCTGGAATCAAGATGTTTGGATTTATTTGAAATAGGCTTTAGATCTGAATGAATTTGAGTTTGCTCTTGGTGGTGGAGGAGAAAGATGTGAAAATTTCACTCACTAGTATGGCTGACAAAACTCTGTACTGTCGAACCTCTGATGCAATGAAGACCTACCAAGTGAAGGAGGTAGAAAAGTGGGGAGTAGCCCTCCTGAAACTGTTCCTGTGGGAGGCTCTTGGTTAGGGAGGTGTGCCATCAACTCCCAGCATGGCAGGAGCATCCTAGGGCTCACCTGCATATATATCCCAGATCAGCTGCTTATGTACTGATTATCCTTACAGAAGGTAGTCCCAACCCAACCAGGAAGAACACAGGCTGAGCTGCATGAAAGGCATTTAGAGTGGAATCAGGAGATTGAATGACACACTCCATGTAGTGCATCTAGAAGAACATGCGCCTGATTTCTGAATCCATGAAGACCTGCAGTCACACAGAAGGGGTTGCCAAAACAGAAATCCCCATGAAGGTTGTATTTTAAATTCTCTCCCTACCTACCTAGCTCTTTCCAAAGAGAAAGCCAGCTATGGCTTTATTTAGCACATTAATCTGTCAAGTAAAACAGCTACAGTCAGCTCTATTTTCTTCACAATGCAACACCAAACTTTTTTCAACTTGTACCCACAAACTGTGGAAGCATTGGTTATTTTGGACAGGAGGCACTCTCCTGTTATAGCTCTTCCAACTGAGTGAATAATGCTCAAGATTCTCTAAATCAAATACATGTTTCAGCCTAATGAGGGGTTGGGGGATGCTTTGCATGGGGCCAAGGGAGGGAAGGGAGAAGATCTGCTCTGGGCTGCTTCCATATTCTGATTATTCATGCGCTCAACCCAGAAACCGTCCTTAGAGAACACTGTGGAGGTCCTTCTTGCCCTGCCCTATAGTTCCTGTCTTTCACCACTTTATGCAGCTTCTCAAAGTTCTTGCATAATGACACAGCTTCACAAGGAGACCAGAGGAGGCCAAAATTAGCCTGTTGCCAATTAAGAGGAAGACACGTCTCATTCACCCTCGGGCAGAGATCTGATGGGCTGAACTCTCCCATGACCTGGGTGAATGCTCCCAGCTGGAAGTCACGGAATTAAAGAAATACAGCAACAGTTCACTGCTCCATTTTACAACACTGCTGTGTTTTATGTTAGGTCTGAACTAGAAACCTGCCTACCTGACAACACCCATGCCATGTAGCCAGATTAGATGCTGGCCAGTCAGCCTTGCCAGACTGGGTGTCTGCAAAAGCAAAACACTTTGTGCTCGAGTTCTCAAGTACTGAAGTCCAGGGTGGAACTGCTGAAATCCCACAAACTGGACTCTTCAAAGGCCAGGTGCAGATGCAGCTCTGTCTAATCAGGTCCCACCTCCAACGCCTTTGTGCCTCTTAGGGACTTTGTACCCCACAGATCTATTTTCCTCCCCTATAAAAAGAGTGTAGTAATCCTGGTCCACCACGCGGGGGGAAAAGCGAATGAGCGCTAAGTTAAATAGCGCTTTGAAAAATGCGAAGTTGAAAGAAACCTTGCTGCCAAAACATTCTCCTAGGAGTGGAGAACCTTATTTCTTGGCGGTTTAAAGGGACAGACAAAAGGGGGGCGGTCCAGGGTGGGCAGAGAGGGTGAAGACTGACCCTTGGAGTGCCGTGGGCTTTGACGGACCCGGCTGTGCAGGGCTGTCACTGTCGCTCTCCTCTCCCGCGGCTCCCGCCCGCTGTCCGGCCCCGTGTCCCGGCGCCGCCGCCAGCGCTCCGGGACGGAGCGGCCTCGCACGGAAACCCGGCCGGGAAGAGCCGCTTTGTTCCCCGCTTCGTTCCCACATACAAACCGGCCGGCTGGAGCGGGACAGCGTCCTCCACCTGCCGGGAATGGCCGGGGCGCGGGTCCGGCGGGGGAAGCACCGCCCCAGGGAGACCGGGAAGAAGCCGAGCCGCTCATGCACGCAAGGCGGGAGTAAACACTGGGCAGAGAGAGACGGCTGGCGTGCCCCGGGGTAAGGAGTAGGGGGAATTGGTGATTATGTGGATATGAAACGGGGAAAAAAAATTGAAGAAGCACTGGAGGGTAAATTCCCCAGCAGAATCGAAATCCTCCCTGGCTTTCCAAGATCGGCTGCTGGATACCGAGTTCTAGGGCTCCAACAAAAGAAGGAAGTGAAGTGTTGGAGCAGGGCCAGAGGACGGTCACAAAGATTCTTAGAGGGCTGGAGCATCTCTCCTGTGAGGACAGGGTGAGACAGCTGGAGTTGTTCAGCCTGGAGAAGGCTCCAGGGAGACCTTATAGCACCTTCCAGCACCTAAAGGGTGCCCACAAGAGGGCAGGAGAAGGACTTTTTACAAAGGCGTGCAGTGACAGGACAAAGGTGAATGGCTTTAAACTGACAGAATTTAGATTAGATTTGGATTAGATGTTGGGAAGAAATTCTTCACTGTGAATGTGGGGAAGCACTGGAACAGGTTTCCCAGAGAAGTTGTGGGTACCCCATCCCTGGAAGTGTTCATGGTCAAGTTGGATGGAGCTTTGAGCAACTTGGTCTTTTGGAAGGTGTCCCTGCCCACGGCAGGGCATTGGAGCTGGATGATCTTTATGGTCCCTTGCAACCCAAACTATTCCATGAGGGAGGGTCAGGCCAGGGAAAACCAGACTGAGGGGGGCAGCCAGAGCACCAGAGGCAGCTTTTATGGGCTTTGTTGCATTTTAATCTATAGGAAATTATCAGATTGACTCATCTCAGTCTAGGAAACATGAACATTTATGTTGGCCAGCTGCTTGGTGCTTGAGCTGTTTCTTCTGGTCTTTTTTCAGGTGGAAAGAGCCATCACATCTCTGTCTCTTACCTCTAGTATAGCTGACTCTGATCTGCACTTAATCTGACTCTGTAAGATAACTGTAAGCAGGTGATCCTCCACTCACATTATTATCCTATTTCTAATGGCCATTATATTCCATTTCCTACATTACCTTATACTAAGTGGAGTACTTAGGCTTCCTAAAGAAGTTAGGATTTAATGATAGATCTGTAACTGAAGTGATTTATTTGCCTGTTATTGTAATTCTTAGAGAGCAATCCAGGAATAAAAGGGGAGGTAAAAGAGAGGACAGGGTAACTTTTATTTTTTAAAAAAATTATAGTAATTTAGGTTTTCGTGTTACATTTAGACAAAATTTCTGGAAACTGATGGTCTTTGAAAAAGTGACCACCTCTGAGCTACCTCCTGAGCTCACTTTTGCATGGCCATGTCCACAGGAGAGAGCTGGGGATTCAGTAACATTGCATGGGAGACATGGGAGCCTGCAATACACATCTTGTTAACCAAAGCGTCACCAAATCTGCACAGCTGGAAGTGCAGCACTGCGGGCATATTTTAAGATTATTAAATAAAATGAGTCTCAAATCTCTTGGGGTTGCATAAGTCTCAACCTCTTTTGGAATTAAGTGCCTAAGGCAGCTCTTGCTTGCCAGTCACACCAAGTTGTGGACCCTTCTCCTGTGCAGATCACTCGTTTTGGAGCCCTCCTATTTGTAATGGGATGTGAACTCTGCCTCTGTCCCTGATGTCCCCTGGTATCCCACCAGATGATGAGAATATCTAGACAGGAAATTCTTATTAAGATGTTCTGCTTTCTATGGAATCAACTGGGCCAGAGATGATACCAAAGTGCCTATTTTCATACTAATTTGTGTTATGTACCTTTAATTACTTATGTCACTCCTGTATTAAGTACTTATAAATGATTGGGTACCATAAAGCCTAGACTTCCTGGGACATTGCAACAACAAAAGGCATACAAAGGGTGCACTTCATGTAATCTCATTACATTGGATTACAATCACTTCATTTCAGAATTTTATTTCTTTAAACTGAATTTCACTTCATTATACGTTCACCCCAGTCAGGTTTTTTTGCTTTGTTCTCTGACTTCGAGATTTTATTTCCTTTCACGTAAGGAAATTCTTCATTTCATGAAAGGGAATGAAATCTTGCCATTTCAATGAGGACACATTCAGCAACATTTGGTCCATTTCCCTGTACTTGAAATATTGAAATCAGAGAAGAAAGTGTAGTAAACTCTCAGGAAAGGAGATATGGTGAAATAAAATACAATTGAAAAAAATTCAGAAATGGAGTGACTAAAACCAAACAGATTGCTGTGAAATGAGGTGCAGTGAAAAGGACCAAAATTTGGCAGAAATATTATTACTGAAGTCTCAAAATCAGGAAATGAAATCAAACAAAAAGACAAGGGATGAAATTAATGAAATAAAATGCTTTTTTTAAAAAAAGGAAAATTTTGCAATGAAGTGATGCCAATATGATTATTTGAGCAGCAGACAGCGGTCGAAAATGTGCTGCTGCCTTCTAAAATAGTGAACATGGTAGGACTTCTCCCAGACCAAAGCTGCCAATACCTGAATTGCTGGCTGCAACTAAAGCACCAAAGGCCACCGCTGAGCTGACCCCAAGACACTGGGGAATGAGTTGTTTTTCCCATGGAAAATGGCCATGGTTCACATCCAGTCGCACTGGCCGACAGTGAGGTGCCACCTCCTTAATTTGCAAACAACACAGGATTTCTCTCAGAACAAAGCTGCCAGGTTCTAGAACTCTGGCTGTCCTTGGAGCCCCAAATGCCACCTCTGAGCTGCGCTTGAGACACTGGGGGCTGAGTATTGTTTTCCTTTGAAAAGGGACCAGTTCTCATCCAGGCATCGGAAATGGAGGGAGATGGACCGAACCTTGCTAGATTAATCCTCATTTAATTCTCAGGTATTCATTTCCTCTCATTAAATGAAGAATTTCTTTCAGTTAAATCTAATAAAATCTTGAATTCAGAAAAGGAAGTGTATCAAACTCTGTTCAAAGGAGATATGATATTACAAAATGCAATTGAAAGAAAGAAAAATAAAATTTGTAAATAAAATTACTACAACCTAATGTATTGAGATGAAATGACCTGCAGGGAAAATGACCAAAACTTTTCAAAATCATACTTTATTTAATCCCAAAATCACAGAATGAAGTCAAACGAAGAGACAGGAGAAGAACTTGATGAAATTAAATTCTTAAAAAAAAAGGATAAAATTGTAAATCAAAGTGAAAACAATAAAATGGAATAGGATGACATCAAGCATAGGTAAGTGGACCAAACCTTGACAAATTTATCCTGATTGAACTCACAAGATTTTGTTTCCTTTCATGGAATGAAAAATCGTTTTGAAGCAAGCCCATCCTTCCTGGAATCCTTTGTTTTTAAGAGCTGCTTTCCAAGGTACTTTCCAAATAATTCTCTTGAACAGGCCAAATTCTGCCCTCTGGGAATCCAGTGTGCATGTTTTCTTGATGCTCCCTCTTGTTTCACCAAATATTGAAAACTCTACAATTTCAGGATGCATGGCGTCCAGCTCTTCTTGTTTGCTACCCACGCTCTGTGCTTTAGTGTACATCCACTTCACCTGGGCTGCTGATTTCACCCCTGACTCTGGGTTACCCTCCTTGGGCTTGTTTCTGCATAGCCCAGTTGCATGCCCTTTCCCCTTTAAACCTAGTTTAAAGCCCTCTCAGTCAGTCCCCACATAGGCTAGAATCCTTTTGCCCTTGTTAGATGGAGCCCATCTGTCTCTAGCAGGCCAGGTGTCATAAAGGTTGCCCCATGATCAAAGAACCCAAAGTTCTGCCCATGGCACCAGCCCTTAAGCCACTTGTTGATAATGTGGGTTCACCTGTTCCTTTCATCATTTGCCCCTACTGCTGAAGGGAGTGAGCAGAACACCACCTGTGCTCCTGCCCCATCAACCAATCAACCCAGAGCCTTCAGCCTTTTAACTGCCCTGGTACTCTTCAATCTCATCACTGCCAGCCTGGAGTATCAGCAATAGGGGATAATCAGAGGGCTGAATCAGTTTAGGGAGTCTCCTGCTGATATCCCATACCCAGGCCCCAGGGAGGCAGCAGACTTCCCTGTGGGATGGGCCCAGTGTTCCCCTCAGAAGGGAGTCCCCTACTATGACTACTCTTCTTTTCTTTTTAATGCTAGAGGCAGTGATCTGTCTTGACAGACAAAGTGTAATTGGGAGGCTCTCTGGGCAGATTATTTTCTTCAATGGCACCTGGCTGACCCTCTGGGTCCAGGGCCTCATACCTATTCTGAAGTGGTACCTGGGTAGGTGATGGAGGTTGGGAGGAATTTTAATTAATTCCCCAAGTAGGAACTCATTTCCCCTCCCTGTTTACTATGTCTCCTCCTTCTGCCTGATGGTAGGAGGCATGGGAGTCCTCTGACTGCTGGGGGTGTTCTTTCAGGGATGGAAGGGCAAAACTCCACCAGTCTATTTCCCTTTCACTTTCCCTAATACTCCTAAGTCTTCCTACTTTTTCCTTTAGCTTGCCACCAGAGAGAGTAGATCATTCACCTGTTCCCACCACACACAGGCATCTTTTGCACTGTTCTGCTTCTACTGACAGCCTCAAACCATCCTTACAGGAAGGGGTCTGGACAGACACATCTTGCTTGGAGGGTTCTGTTTGGGTTGGTACACTTTTACTAGCTAGAGTTTTTAATCATTTGGAGACCATTGCTGGGGGGGGGGGGGCGGGGTGGGGAATAAAAGAAAGAGAAAAAAAAACCACAAGCCCACTCACAAAATACCTAAGCAAACAAAATAAAAAACTCACAACCAGGAGGATGACCGCAACCCAGCCTGCTTACCTTGCCTGTGTGAGCCGCCGTGCAAACGCCGTGCCCCGGCCCTGTTTGCCCCCTCCTGGCCACCGCCCTCCCCAGAGCCGTCTTTAGAGCGTGTCCTATCGCCGGAGGAAGCCCCTTCCTGAGCCTGAGTGGCTAACGAGAGGGAAAGGGAACCACCTGGTCAACTCCCTTTGAAAGCAACTCCAATGGCATGGATTGGGATGAAACGAGGCGCAGAGACAAGGATAGAAGCTTGCAAAAATTGTACTCACCGAAATCTTGAAATCAGAGAACAAAGTGAATCGAGGAGACAAGAGGAGTAATTGATGAAATGAAGTTGTGTTAATGCACCTCTCTGGTTGCCTGGGATATATTATACTTCCATTAAATCAGGCGACAGATATGGCACTGAAACAGTCCTAAGGCCACAGAGAATGGGACCTTGAAGACAAGTAATTCTGCTATGTTTGGAGTAGTGTGTTTAAACAAAACACAGGAAATTAAAGAAAGCCAAATATAGGAAAAATTCTATACAATTCTTTGAGGACACATGGGATATTAGAGAAGTATCAAGATGCAAATTGTTTTGTGCAAATTTACAGTGTGAGGAAATGGTTGTGATATTTATGCTCAAAAACATATTTTCTTTTTGGTCCTTCTTCTCCCTTTTATAGTTGAATAGAGGAAACGGGATACTTTAGTTCGGAATATTTTCAGGTTTACTCTTAGCTGTAAATAATAGGAAAAGACAGTAAGCCTATAGTAAGTCTCTCTTCTACTGAGTCTACCACCACAGCACCTCTTTTTATGTGGCAACAGTAAGAACCAGCGTCATGATTTAACCATGCTTGCCCCCAGTTCACAGGCCTCAAACATCTGTCTGATGTAGATACTTCACTTATAATCCTTTTATTGCACGTGGGAAGCACCTTGATCTTTGTAGGTCCTGTCAGCTTAGGCCTCCAGCTGTTTGCCCATATACCTGAAAGGCTGAGATATTTTATACTGACGTTACCAAAGCAAGGTCTGAAATACTGGGACAGTTTAGGTGCCAGCTAAGCCAGTTTCATATTGTAAAAACTTCCGAAGTGGCTGAAGCAGCAGGTAAGCAGGACTGTTATCCTTTCATGGCTATAGTTTTTGAGAACCTTTTTGTTTCATACATAATGTGCATTTCAGCATGGAACCAATGTATTCACTGCTGTTTGTTGTATAGTCACCTGCTGCTAACAAATGGTCATGAATTTACACAAGTGTTTCTTTGCAAAAGTTCTTACTAAGTTATGGTTAAAAATCCAACCTGGAACTTTTTTGGGGTTGGTTCGTTGGCTGATTTCTCACTGAACAGTGCTTGCACACCATTATTACAATTGAAGACTTGCTTCTGGATTAAATCTTTTTAATCCAGTTATTAAAAACTTCTAGGCTTCACATGCATTAATCACAGAACTCTATAATAAAAATGCCAAAATATTCAGCTACTGTGGTTGTTTCTCTCTCAGAGAAAAAAAGAAGCAGCCAAGTTGTTTGTTAATGCAGCTGTATTTCCTGTAGCAGTGTGCTGACACCTTTCAGTGCCTTCTAGCACAGAGGAAGTAATGCAATTCCAAATTATGCAGATGAGCATGTCCTGCATGTTATATTTCGACAACAAAAGGCACACCTACACAGCCCTCTCGTGCTGTTCTGTCACTTGAAAGAAATGATGGAAACAAAACCAAAAGTTGTTGTCCTGCCAAGGTGCCTCTGTTAAGCACAGACATGCTTCTTGCTCTTCCCTTGTCTTATGCAAGTCACATACACACAGTGAGCTAGACACCTGGCAGGCACCAAAAGGGATTAGGATGGAGGGGGTAAAAATTTCCTCTCCAATATGCGTGGGAAAACACCAAAAATTTGGGAGAATTACTTACGGAATTTTGCTGTCTCCTAGATTTATGCAGCTTCTTGAAATAAAGCACTGAGACCAAATTTTAAGCATGTTTCTAATGTCAAGAAAATACCATATATGAAGGTTCATTTATAAAAGATCAGTAAATGCTGTAACAGGTTTTATAGTTATTTGTCTCACATTTTGATAAAGACTGCAACAGGTTAACAGGCTGTTTATTGCCAGGGTTTATCACCAGCTATGATATCTTCTGCTGATGTGCTCATAACATTTCCAGGGTATCCCACCCCATTTTAAACACGTTAATAAAATACATGAATAACATGCAGTCTTTATGAGACCTCTTAAAATGCAGCCAGGATATAGTCTTTATTGAAATAAGACCCAAACAGGTGCTTTCTCTTGTATTTAATGGAGTGGATTTAATAGAGAAAAAAAAAAGTGCTTCCAGCCAAAACCATCCCCTTGTGTGTGCTGGTTGTGCAAATGACATTTTCCAGTTGTAATGTACTCAGCCTATGAAATTCTAATAGCCACAGAAGGTTATCTATGGCGAGTGACTAATACCTTCTAAATTAAGGCCTGTAATTGCACTCCAGTGATTAATGCATTAAATTACCCATTTCTTACATGTAAGACACTTACCAAATGTGTATCTTATTGTACCTCTGAGCTCACCTGTAATGTACAATAGGCAGGTGAAATACATGAACATTTCCCCCAGGCTCCTTCTAAGCCAGGCTTCCACCCACACAAGATCAACACTGTAATAAGGTCATTATTTCTGGAGATGCACATTCTCAGATCTTGCATAGGTAATGCCATGAAGTTCCTCTACCTTATGAGTCCCAGTTAAAATTATCATAATAAATGCCAAGAATGATTTGGTTTTTTCCCATATGAATTTCACAACTAACATACAAAAATCTATGATCTCTTTAACAAACTTCTAACTTATAAAAAGAATAAAAAGGACAGGGGGAAAAACAGTATTTTGGGAATAATTAAAGTGTTCTAGAAAGATTTTTATCAAAGCAGTGAACTCAACAGTTTGTCCACATAATGGAGAGAGTAAGAAAAGATAAAATTCTACATGTACAAACTTAATTATTCTCTCTCTATCTACATAGAAGAATCCAAAATTAACTCCTGCAAATTAATTTTTTCCTGGGCTAGGTAGCATTGATTTTGATCTCGGTCTCCTTCTGTGAGCTTTTTTCTTAGTAAGAGTAAAGACTTTGGAGAGGCAGGTTTTTGCATTTATCTGCCTTTAGAGCCTTGGCTACCACTGACTCCAGTTACAAATATGACTATGTTAATTTGAGCAAAGAAGAGAAAAGCAAGTTCAGTAAAGGCTAACTGAGCAAAGCTTGACCAATTTAATAAAGTTCTCTATCCATCTCAACATGAGAATAATTCAATATATTATATTTTAGCTTGAAAATGATGATCTTTTCATTTTAGCACATACTGAAACCGAAGTTTCTCTGTTGAAACTAATATGGTCAGATCTTGGCAAAAAGAAACCCTCAGAGCTGTGCTTACCCTGCTTTAAATTCTTAAACCCAAGGTAAAAAGATGCAAAAGGATAGTGATGGAGGAAATGGTTCAGCTCGCTCTGCTTCTCTCCCGGATCTGAGTAGGTTGTAGGAGAAAAATGTACTCCCACAGTTTATTATGGATAAAATACAGCCCTGGATCGTCTAACCTCCACAGCTGTGCAGGATAAATCCCTGTTTTGGGCCCTGCTGTCAGGCCAGCCAGACATAGCAGCAGCAGCAGCTGCCCCCTGAGGCCACTCGGAGTAGAAGGAGACCTTTGTTTGGGCAGCATCCACCAGCCAGCTGTTCTCTGTATCCAGCAAAAAAAGGCTGACTGGAGCTGAAATCTGGTTTTACTCTAACCAAATACCATACAAACGTTGGGGCTGTAGCAAAATGACCTGTGACAGCTTTCATGTTACTCAGTTGTCTGGCATCGGGATGTGAGTGTACACATGGAGCACTTGTGCAAGCTCAGGTTCTGCCATGGAAACCTTGGAATCACACAGTGCTTGTGGGATTGGGAATGACAGGAGAGAGCCTTGAGACATAATTTTCTGCAGTGTTAACAAAAAGGGGAGATGAAGGTAAAAGAGAATTGGCTGGTAACACCAGAAGAAATGTCCCATGAAACTGAAAACTGTACATGCTGACAATATGCCAGGGCTGTGCATGCAGCTGGGATTTAAAAGCCAGCACTTCCACGACAGCCTGGTATCCTTGTGACTCCTGTGACACTCAAGACATGTGTCAGTTAACAACAGCACACTCAGCCAAGATGGCCAGCTTGGTCCATCCTGGCCACTTCTCCAAATGTAAAAATGACACATGAATTGTCACACCTCATGTTGTGCCACTCAAAACCACAGTGGATGATGAGAGTGTAACACCGGCACATCAGTTCTTGCACTCTCTGAATGTTATTCTTTTAAGGATCTCCAGAGTGGTTTAGTAGCAAAGCATGTGACATCCTAGAGAAAAAGTCCTTAACATTTTTTTTCACATGGAAAGGTTCCTGCAGGCATTAAAGTCTGAAGTCTCAATACTAAATCACATTTTTACCAAGAAGCAGATGGAAGTAATCAGTTCAAGAGGGAGGACTGCTGGATGACCACATGAATTCCCAAGTTGGGTGACAGCCTCTCTGCTGCTGCCGCTGCCTCTGGCTCCTATGTCCAGGGCAGGAGAGGCCCCAGGATGGTGCAGACAAACAGGACCTGCCCACCTGAGAGCTGTACCAGAGGTTGTGATTTCCAGTGGCCACCATAGCCCTCTCTGGAGAGATGCCCTTCCACTCCAGCTCCTGCCCCACAGCATTGATGAGGTGAATACAGAATAGAAAAATACAGCAGTTGTTCTGCAGTTCCTTCCACCTCACCCAGTGCTCAGTTTAGCCAAACTCCACTAAGTGGTGCTTTGCATTCCCGATCTTATGCTGACAGCACCTGCTAGCCAGGAGTAACTGGAGAAAGTGCTCGGAGCAGGATGCCACATCACTTCTGGCTTCATCCACACCTGAAAGTCCAACCTTTCCAACACATGAAATGTGTTTCACTTTTGTATGGCCTTGTCCTGTATTATTCCTGCCTGTTTTGATGTGACAGCAGTTTCTGCTCCTTTTGTGCTATCAGCACAAGCTCTAAAACACTGCTCTTATCTACACCTGTTCCTGCCAAAGGGTGTCACTGCCTAAAGAAAAGAGAGATGCTGCAGATGCCAAGAAGCTTCTGTGACTCACTGCCTGTGAACCAACCATCACCTCACAAATCCTATTTGCCTGAAAAGAGCATGCTTGCATTTTCAGTAACCCTACCCATTGCTGGTATTTCCTTTGTACATTTGAGAGAATTTGGTGCCTGGTCACCTTTGCTCCTGGCTTTTGTGGCCAGTGCACCAGTACTGATGGAGCTGTGTGGGTCAAGGCCCAGTAGAGATGGGCTCAATGATATAAACTTTTGTCTCTTTTGCCCTCATGTAGATGGTGCAAATCAAAAACTAGCCTTCAGCAGTGAACAGCTGTTGTTTTTAAGAGAGCAGAATCAATTCTCTATGACCATGCCAAGGGGTAAAGCAGTTGCTCAAGTGGAACATTTGCCAGTTATCACAAATTTGTGCTTTTGAGGGTTTCTTGCATCTCCTAGCTTCTTCAAGTTATATAGAAACAGTTGTGTTTGGCATCTGCACATGCAAGTCCATCTACATTTGAAATTTATAATGCATCACAACCTGCTTGGCAGCAGTTTCCCTATAAACTTTCAGCATATATTTATGGCTCTCCACAGGCATTCTTGATTTCTTTTTCTGTGGCTTTCCTAATCAAAGCCTCAGCTCACTTTCCTTTTAAGATCCAAGCTCTCTTCACTCTGTAAAAGAGAAAAATACTCATCAAATGACAAAGGTCTTTGAACTGTTGTACTGGTGTAATCCTGATGATTACATAGGACTCTTTCTGACCAGCAGCTGGGGATTTGTGCCTTTCTCACTCAGTAAACATATCTTTTCCACAGAGCTTAAATATGTAATTGCAGGGCAGAGGCTGTTGCTTCCTAGGAAAAGCACTTATGAACACATCTTGCAATAAGTGTTGAGATTTCAGTGTAATTACGGGAAAATATTTTTCTGGTTTACAGGCTGGATTTCTTTCCAGGGTCTAAATTATGAACATGAGATTTGGCTTCCCTGTTGTGAACTTCCTGTTCTTCAAGTGCATGACTAATCTGAAGAGAAAAATAAATGCATGGGGACAACGTGACAACGAGGCTACTCCTAAACTTTATTTATTTATTTATTTATGAAAAACATTTGTTTAGTTTTCAACGGTACTCACTTTGGAGGTGATGGGAGTTGAAAATATTCACTGCCTCACCGAGCCAGGCCTGACGGACATCCTGAAACAAAGACCTGACAGTGCTGAATACTGCTGAGGCAAAAAACTAAGAGGACTTGCAACCATTTCTAATTGGCCCAGCCCTGACCAGTGGCATGTCCATCTTTGGAGTCACCAGGAACTGGATCTGCTAAACATGGAAGAAGTTTCAAGCAACTTCTCACAAAAGCCACTCCTGTAGCCCCACTGGCTAAGAAAACCAGGCAATGCTAAACCAATACAATTTCACTTCATTCCATTCCATTCCACTCCATTCCATTCCACTCCATTCCATTCCATTCCATTCCATTCCATTCCATTCCATTCCATTCCATTCCATTCCATTCCATTTCTTTCAAGATTTTATATTTTATCAACTAAATACAAATTTCTTCAATTCTGTTTCCTTCCCTTTCTATCCGTTGCACTTCATTTGTTGATTTCTCATTTCATTCCATTAAGTGAAATGAAAATTCTTTATTTCATGCAAGGAAATGAAATCTCAAGATTTCAATGAGTATTGTTTCAGTAAATTTTGGTTAATTTCACTTCATTCCATTCCATTCCATTCCATTCCATTCCATTCCATTCCATTCCATTCCATTCCATTCCATTCTTACTTCATTTCACAATTTTTTTTCCAAGTTCATTTCATTCTCTTTCATGTCTTTTCATTTCATGTCATTCCTTTAATTCTCATTTCATTTCCTCTCTTTTTATATATTCTAGTGGAGGCAGATATTTGATTTATGTCTGCTGTCTCCTAGTGACATAAAATACAGTTTGGTGACACGGTTTTAATGAAGAAACTGAAGGTCAGGGGACAATTAATCACATTCTTGCCCATAATTCAATATGAAAATATGTAGGCATATTTAGGACACTTAGGCATCCAAAGGTGAAGGCAATGCTGTTCTGGATTTATAAGTCTCTAAGAGGGAAACTGTCTTATTTTCACTTGCTTGCCTTTGCCTAGAGCAGCCAAAGGCTGTTGATGATCTGTTGCACAGCCCTATGTTGTGAAGACTCGAATCCACAGTACCACAATGCACCCAGTCAGCCTCAAGTCACTGCCAATGCTGTAAAGCAAGTAAAATCAGAAGTCTGGGTAGATTTTCCAGAGTCCAGTTCTGCTCTAAAGAAGTGTAATGGTAAACCTCACCCTCCCGTGGAAGGCAGCACATGGCCTTACTTCTGCTTCTGGGAATCAGATGGGGAACTCCTCACTGCATGGTCAGAAAGAGCTCATTGCTGAAAGGGGTCCCAGTTCCCATTCATTTCACTGAAAACTGAGAGCAGTCTGTATATCCAGAGCCTCCTGTCTGTAACAGCTCCTGGATTCAGAAATTCAGGGAACAGGAGCCACCCAGACCAGAGAAAACTGACTGAAGAGGGATCATTATCTTTAATGATGCCTCTTCTTGGCAATTTTTCCTCCCAGTTTTTCCATAAACCAAAGAGAACACTAGCATCTAAGCCTTGTTGTAGGTATGCCTCTCCCCAGTAAGATGTATTTGTGATAGATCAGCCCAGCACCCTAAGCCTAACTGAGAAGCTGGACATTTTACAGCTGTCATGATGTCTTTTTTAATGCCAGGCTTCAGCACTTCGGTGGCTCTGTCTACACTGCACACTGCTGCAATGTGAATGGATATGTAAGAAAACCTGCTAAGTTATTGTGGCACTTCTCTTCCCAAGTGGTTGCCTAAAATCCAATGGAAAACCAAGCAGGAGGTGTACAAGCTCCCTTTGCCAGTTGGATTAACCCTCATTTTTGCTGCAGCACTTCAGTAAAAGCCAATTATACCGAACTCCAGTAATGGCTCTATCAGTGATAGACTGCAGACATTTATAGTCTTCATCAATGAACAGGCTAAGTGAAGCTAAATCGTTCTGCTAAACTTTTTAGTAAGTAATTAACCCTGAATTATTAACAACAGGCAGCTATGGTAATGGTTATGAAAGAAATAACAACTGGTTGCACAGTTATTAGCATGAAAGCACTGAACAAGGCAAGCGAGCAGCATGCGCTGCCATGGAATTAATAGGAGGGACAAGGGTGGCAAATGTGATCCCCTGCAGGGCACTGCAGTTCCAGGGCCTCACAGAGCTGCTCAAAGACACTTGCTTTGGCAAGAGCAGCATGTACTCAGCAGTAGATGGATGGAAGTCAGAAGCGGATGGTAATAAGGAACGTTAAAAATAAATCCAGCCTCATTAGGTTAAGAAAAAAAAAAGAGAAAAAAGGAAATATGTGAACTTGACAGCTCAGCGACTGGCAACTCTTTAGTTCAAGCAGTTATCCAGGGGGCAAGAAACTCATACTGGAGCACCAGGGAGCAGGCAGATGAAGTGACCTGCTGTGCACCCTGTGCTCCCTAACTGGACCGTATCAGTGCCAATTTTCTGAAGATGTGAGCTCACCAGTTTCAGAAAGGAGGGAGTCTTTAAAAAGGTCTTACCTCAACAACACCCTAAAACATTAGCAGATCCTTAAAACCCTTGGCTACTGTGTTTTTATAGGAGCATTCACATGTGCCTGTGAATATTGGGTCGATGAAACTGGGTGAGCTGACAGTCCTGGGACCCAGGCACAGACACAGCACTCACAAAACAATGTGGGCTCCCCTCAGTGCCCCTCTCTAACCATCTTCATGGACCATTTGCCAGCAGAGTGAGGAGCTCTGTGTCCCTTCCTGTCCTCTCTGCTGAGAACTTAAATGAGCAAGGCAAATAAGAGCAACTTCTTACACAGGAGGGAGTGTCCTGCTGGGTACTGCACTGCAATTAAGCAACTTGTTTTGCTTCCCAGCATGACTAGGGTGGCAGAATGAAACTAGAACAACAGTATTAGTTACCAAAAAAACCTACACAAATAGAAGGATAAGCAGAGGAGAAATGAAGGCAAACACAGTAAAATGGAAAAAAAGTGAGTCCGAACCAAAACCAAGGCCCTTATTGTAAGCAGAACCAGTCTGATGACAAATGCAGAGGTGAAGGAAAAGAGCTGCTGGAGCCCCAAAACCTGGAAGCTTGTGCTTGCCTCTTTTCTTTTGAACCAGCTGTATTAAACAAACAGCTCCCTCTCTTCTTACTGGAGAACATGGGGAATTTATCCATGTCCCCTGGATTTTATTAAAAATTAAATGTCTTTTCTTCCTTCTCCAAGTTTCCACTTAATATATTTTAGCAGGTGAACGCAATTTTCCTGGGTTATAAAATGTCCTCACATAGCAGCTGCCCCTGGCCTGCAGGGGAGTCTCTTTGCCTTGTTGAGGAAAGGTGCCTCGAATCCCAGTCACCTCATCCATCCAGTTTCTTTATGGGGTCTTTGTGAATTATTTAAAGTCTGCTCTGACACCAGGACAGAAGATAATTCAATCTCAGCCCTTTCTGTTGCTCTTAAATAACCTATCTTCCTGTCCTGGAAAATGTAGGGCTGGGAGAATGGGCTGTGTGCCGCTCTAGAATAGTAGTGAGGAGAGAAATCTGAATGCATGAAGTTATATATAATATATGGAGAGAGAAGGATTTGTCTGTCTATTGTGGCTGCACACCTTGGCCTGGGAGAGTGACAGGCAAAGCAGGGCCCATCTCCTCTCTGCCACAGGGCTTCCCCTCCAGTTAGTACAATTCCTTTGGGAACTGTGTCAAAGGGACTGGATGTGTCCTTGACTATCGGAGATCCCCCTGGGTTTGCGGCAGATGTTTACTTGCTTTAATTCTTTCTGCCCTCAAGTCATGCCTGGGCATCCAAAGGAGATCAAGAACAGGAGCTTGAGATGTGCTTCTCTCATCTGTGTTACTCCCCCTTTGACAGCTGACATGCTAAGCTGTGCTACCATCCACAGCACAGAGCAGGGAGGAACAAACTGCTTTTGGGCATGGGAAGCAAATTTTGCATAAACATGACAATGGATTCTGTGCTCCAGTTGCCTGAGCTGCTGTTTCTCATTGAACTCAATAGGTGTCTTCAGATAATTGCCAAGAGAGGATTTACTTCACCTAATGCACAGGGAGTATTAGAAGGGCTGCATTCATTTAGCTGCCTAAGATAGACATGAAGACCAGAAAATCCCAAGTTTGGATTTGTCACAGAACAAAATTCTGAAATCAATGTCACTTCAATGCAACAGGGTTTAATGCACAAGATTTTATTGGAGTTGAGCCCACGCTACATGAAAGCTTCTGTTAGTGGAATAGAGAGTATTTCTGGCTGTGGTTTTGATGAGTGCTGACCAGAGTGCCCAGTACCATCAGTCTGGAATTAGTCTACGGGCAGAACTGGGCATGAGCCAAGTTTAGTTCTCACAAGCTGGGAATCATGCAGAGACAGAATGAGAAGGGGCCCCAAAGCTCACATTGTGCATCTCCCCAATGTTTTCTTAGCCTCTATTTATTTAAAAAAGTCTTTAAAAATCTCTCAGAGGTTTTTACAGCTTCTTCAGACCATCTCTCTCTCCTTGTAACCATCCCTGTCAGTAGAATGTTTTTCCTAATATCTAACCTAATTCTCTCAAGCTTCAATTAAGTCTATTATTCTTGTCCTACTTATATGGATAAATTCCTTCTTTGCAAAATATTCTTCTTATATTCTCTTTGGTCTTCTGTTGTTCACAGTGAACGTTACATAATCTGTGACCTGTGAGGACAGGACAGGTTCTTCCAATTCTATCTGCTTGGCTGCCATCCATCTACACCACATTTCCCTTGAAGAGGAAAAAAATTGCTTAACATTTGACACACTGCTCTAGCTGAGGCCTTACTAGTGCTGAGTGCAGCTGAAGGATTACTTAATGCATTTGGTAAGTTACAGTTCTGTGTAAACACTCCTGTGTTGACATTTAACATTCTCACAACAGCCAGGTTCTGTTGACTCATGCTCAGTTGTGATTCACTCCCTGCAGAGCTCCTGTGAGACCTTGGATCCCCACCCTTCTCCCAGCACTCTGCAGGTCAAGCCCCCATTCGTAAGTGAGTGTCGAAGGCTGACACATTGCTCACTTCTGCTCCTCTCTTTTCCTATTAGAAATATTGGCAGGGTGAAGCCAGTCCTTGTTTTTCTTTCCTGGAGTTCTCAGTACACACCCTTTTTCTCTCTGCTGGGTTGCCCCTCTTCACTAACATGCTGCTTCTCCCCTCACCAACAAGGGTTTTCCTGGACCTGTTTTAATTCACATCCAGGTAACTCAAGGGAAAACAGCCCTTGATCTGCATATGATGTGCTCATCCTCTCATCTGGTCTCATTTACACAGTGAACATCCTGCCATGATCAGAGCAGCCCTCTTTGTCTCTTGAGGCCCTAAAAACATCCTGAGGTCTCACGCCATGGAGCTGTGGAGTTCTCCAGGGTGTCCAGGTTGCTGGGCAGGCTGGGGGTACCTGGGGGCAGCCCCCAGCCCCAGGTGTCACCTTGTGGCTTGGGACACAACTGTGGATCCAGAGGCAGCCAGTCCTCTCATGAGAATTTAAGCCCTATGCGGAAAAAAAAATAGCATGAGAAAAAATCCTCTCTTTCCTCCCAAATATTCAACCCCCAAACTCAACCACACAAATAATCCCCCTCAAAACAGCCTTTCAGGAAGTCTTATCCAACATAAGCAAAAAATGGTAAAACTCTCTTCCCTTTACAAGCTGTATTTAGCACAGTGCTATCAAAAAGCTATCAAGCAAAATTAATACATTAATTTTTTCTGGTGTATTTGCAGTTCTGCACTTCTTAAAATAAAAATAGTCTAATAAGTCATAAATTTACATTTCTTAAGTTACCCTTGTCTGGGTCCCTTAATGAAATGACCGCAATACAATACACATAGCAGTGTAAATCTGTAAAACCTCAGAGCTCCAAATATTAATCAGAGCTTTCATAATAGAAATTAATAAATGGAAGCAAAAAATTTAATAAGGAATGAAATTTCACGAGCTGCTAAAAGACCAGCAAAGATGGATTTCATATTCTTTTATAAGGCATTTAAAGTAAATTCAGGACTTTTCAATGGCATTATGAAACTGAAATCACATAACTGACGGGAGGCTTGGGGTGTGCTTCAGTTCAGGGTTGGTTTTACAGCACTCCTGTCTTGTCTGCTGGAGTGGTAATTCCGAGCATCAGTTGCTCATCAGTTGGCAAACACCTCTGGAAAGCTTGAGATCTAAAAAGGAAGGGGTAGCCAAGAAAGTACAAACACCTGACAGATACATCTCTGGGATAAACCTGAAAAGCTGCAACTGAGACAATTCAGGAGAAGAAAAATGCAAATACTGTGTAAGCAAGAATGGAGGATAATATGGAATATGTCTCATTTTTCAGTACCAATCGCTGTGTTTTCATCAATCTTACCACAGGAAAATTGACATAATTACTTCTGCTCGCCACAGCTTTTGGTCTGCTTTCGCTTCTTGCTGTCATGTAGAGTTGCTGACAGGATGCTAATAAACACTCTTCTTGAATGGTTGCAGCACATGTATTATTCCACTAGCCTGACTCATGAGTGGGGCCACTAAATGCTACCACAATACAAAGAAATCATTAAACAATCATGAAAAAATAACAGAGCAGCTTGTAGTGATCCTCTGTGTACAGCAATAGAGATATTATTAATTTACTTTGTACACAAAATCAGAACTCCCCTTTGGTTTGGATTAGCCCACATGATGGCAATCTCTGTCATTAACACACAGTGAGTTATTCCTTCAAACACTGCTATTTAAGATGTTTCATCTGCACAATACGAAAAATAAGACAAGGAAATCTACTTGGATTTCAGGAAGTACATGAAACAACCAGGAATTTTCCAGATAAAGAACAAATAGCCTGTAACACCACAGAGTGAACTGCTCATACAGGCTATAGCACAATGCTCTGGCAGAGCCTGCAGAGCAGAGAAAACACTTAACAAAACCCACATTGCATCTGCAGAAGCTGTGCCTCTGCTGCACCTATTCTGTTTGCTCTGCTTAACCAAAACCACTCTCCACTTCCAGCTGGATAATGGACGTAAAGCTGAAAATGCCACAGGACAGGTGTTCAGCTACCTCCTACCTTCTGGTAGGAGCTGGTGAAAGAGGTGAGGAGGGGAAAAAAAAGCCAAGTACACAATAGTCAGATAAGTCAAAAGAACTGAAACTCAGCTTTATTATTTTTCTTTTAAAAAGTATTCTACAATAATGGCTCAGAATACCACCACAATGTGCAGGGACAAGGCAGTGCTCTGGGCTATGACTGTAGATTACTCTCATATATATATATATATTTAAGAGCTTAAGAAAGGTTGAAGCATGGCAGTTCGACATTTCTTAAGCATATATTTCATAATTTTAACATTTTCTAGATCTCTCATATTACAGCAGGATTTATCAAATGCAATGTAGTCACAGGAGTCTTGCATAAATACAAATATTGGTACTGTACTTTGAATATTGTTTATGATATAAATTCTGCCTTACCTTTAAAAAAAATCTCCAGGTCATTATGTGACCTGGGAGTCTTTCCTTTTCTTTCTCTTTAAGAGTTTTTAAATATATATATATATATATTTATATATATTTGCTATTTTACATCAAAGTATATATGAATCCCTTCATTTCTGTTATATTTTCTGCAGACATGGTCTGAAGCAAAATCACCAACAACTAAATCAAAAACTTCCTGGTTATCATAGGAAAGCCAAAGAGGATCTTTCCTCCTTTTTTTTTGTTTCAGTACTGATATTTTTTAAACTTGAAAGGATTCTTCATGAACTAGAGGTCCATAGATCATTTAAAGCAGTCTTTATAAGCAAATTTACATATTTTGACATGCTTTTGTGAGGCAGTTAGTATCAAAATCCAATAGCATTTCTTACAGAGCCATATGACTTTCTGCGATGCAGATATACATTTCATTTCTAAAAAGCCACAGTTCTTTTTCTACATCTGCTCTCATCAAATCCCCAGGATTCATTCATAAAACTGCTGCTGTTCCAAATGCTGACGCTGTTATCCCCGCTGTGGATTAGGACATACACCCAACCTGGTGACATCATCACGTGGAAGATTGATAAGTAGGAAAACACCCTCCCCAAATCCACAGAGAGACTTTTCTATCTCAGAATCCTCATGATTCATGTCACCCAACAGTGCAATGTGACGAAGACACGACTCAGTGCAGGCTAAGGGTCTTCTTCCATCAAAGGAATCTCTAGGAAAAACAAAGAAATACTGTTGACTGCTGACTGCAATTTCGCTTTTGCAGAGTATTATTGTTACCAATTACAAAACCAGAAATGGACATTGCAAATATCTGAACAAGACATGGGATATTGCCAATTCTAGACCCACTCAGACTCTAACACCTCTATGAAATTAGGTAACTAAAACTACAAAGATTTTCTCCAACAAGTTAGGACCACAAAAATCTAAATGCAAACATCCTTGCTACTACATTAATCACTGAAGCAGCATTCAGAGGTATCAGGGACTTTAACTGGCAGCCTCATAATTTCTTCCTCTCCTCCTGGGTGTCCTGTTCCCCTTGTGATACCAGTAAAATTACCGAAACCCCTCTGAAGCAGAAGATTCCTCCACCCAGACCTTCATCCACACTGAATTTAGGACGCTGAGCTTCAGTTCAGTGACAGTGGAGAGTGGGGTATGAGCCTCTGCTTCTAAATGTCTCCAAGGAAAGTCATCTAGTTTCCTTAACACGCTGAGCAGCACCAATCAGAACCCCATGAAATGGTGTCAGTACATGCTCATGTTCAATTTAAAGGCAGGCAGTAATACATGGCAAGCTCCCTCCTGGCACATGGATCTCTGGGCACCTTCTCCTTATGCTGTAACTTCCATGTCCATGGCTTAAGACTCACATGCCTCAGATGGAAGGAACATTTTGCTGCATGCACAGACATGATGTGTTTGTTAATAAAGGCTGCTAATTTTGGCCCAGTATGAAAATATGATTTATTTTGTCTTTCCAGGAGAAAATCCTATTATTTGCTGTGAAAGCCAGGGTATGTGAGGGAGCTGTGAAGGTAGGAGTTGAGGAGCACGTGAACAGACTAGTACAGACAAGATGAGGGTTGGCTTTGCTGCTGTACATAGGTACATCCCTGACATCCCTGTTGATGAGGCTGGGGTCTGGACAGGAGCCTTCTAGCCTGGCATTCAAATCACATGCACCACAGCTAGCAAGAACATATCACGGACATGAAATTCTATAACCATGGAGTTTTATGATTTGAAAAAGTTTCAAATTAAGGCGTAGACAAAACCACAGAAAGAGTATGAGTGAGTCAGCTGGGTGAATTCCTGCTCTTCCAGTACAGACAAATGACGTCCCCTGTTCATGGACTCACCTATTGCACCTATGCAAGACTCACCATCTGTGATATCGATCCGGGGACTCGTGGATGCAGCATCCCCATCAGTGCTGTGGGATACATCAGTTCGATCTGGGCCGGGAAGTGCTGCCCCTTGGCACGTCAGGGATGGGTACAAACTTTGGAGCAGTTCAGAGGAACCCGACCCATTGTCACAGGTCTCAAATTCACTGGGCTGCGTGTCTGGAATGCTGGGACCGGGGTAAGCAGGAGGATTCTGATCTTCTGTCTGCAAAATGTGCCCCTGCCCTGTGGCAGCTGAGTACCCGGGTGCCAGGGCATTCAAGCTGCTGCTGACAGCTTCATCATAGGAAGGCAGCATGACAGGAACACCATCCACCACCACGAAGTCAGGGTCACCCATGGAGCCCTCCTGGTTGCCTCTACATCAAACACAGAAAGGTTATCGCAGAGAGCAGGAGCAACTGCTGGACTTCAGTAAACACAGCACTTTTCAGTCATGCCAAATGAAACTAAAGGATCATTAACAGTCACAGAAATGTCTGCCAAACTATGCTTGGGTTGACAGGTGGAATCTGTTACAGTGGGAAAAAGAGAAACCAGTAAAGTAATGGGAAGAACAGTTCCAAGAAGGGAAGGTAAACAGGTATGTGGAAGACATAAGGAGCACCATTTGCTGTGCTGTGCACAGGAGGTATCATGGACACAAGATCACAGATGTAATTCACCAGGTAAAAGTGTCTGAACTCCTGGCAAAATGTATGCTAGAGCACAAAAGTGTTTAGAGCCCAAGTAAACAGGCACCGAGATCACTACTGCTGGATGACAAGGGTTTGGTGGCAAGATTTGTGGCCTCCTTCAGGCCTTGCTTTCAAAGGATGGGGGCTTCCTTAACCAGTATTAAGTTGGTTTCTTTTTAGGCAAAACATTTCTGTTAATTGGGAAAGTCTGTTAAACCCTAAAGTATCTGGTTAGTAGCCTATTAAACACAGTACAGTCAAGGCAGGAGAGAATTGGTCCCAGGTACCTTTAAAACATGGAAACATCTGAAAAGGAGAGGGCTGAAAGCCATTTTAGTAAGGTTGACAAGCCCATTCTATAGGTCTTCCTCTTGAAGAGCACTATGTCAATCAATGACAAATACTCCCAGCTCCGTGATATTTTATGGAAATAAAGGAAGATGCATGAGATGTTTATGAATCGTGATGAAAATAACACTAATGAAGGCAAAGCAAACCTTTAATATAAATTTGTCCATAGAGAAAAAAGAAATTCTTTCTTAAAACTTACATTACTAAGTCTACAGTAGTTAAAAAATTAATTCCCCCAGCACCTGAAAACGAGTATTTAAAAATATTGTCAGCTATTTTTACAGGCAGAAGCAGCAGCTCTCAAAAGAAGAGTGGTAATTACTCCCAGAGTGAATCTGGCAAACTTTGCCTTTTATCTTAGCTTCATGAAGGACTACTGCAGGTTTCTGGGGGCTCCCTTCCACACCAGTGGTTCAGGGGCTTCTGCTCAGAGCAGAACAAAGTATCTGCAAGGCTCATGAGCTGCTCCATCTCTCCAGCAAGGAGTGCTGTGTGTGAAAACTGAACCAAGGCCCTCAACAATCAAAATAAGAAAGAAACCAGTACAAACCGTGGAAGGAAATGTGTCTTAAATTTGGTCTGGAACATCCTGGCTAAAATAACCAGTAGCAGTACTAATAAAACACTGGTAGCAGTAAATGCCACTATTTTCCATGTAGTCAGGAGGGTCTCCTGTGTATTTGGCCAGGTTTGTTCTGTAACAGAAAGACAATACAAGAGTTGTGCTTGTATATTCCCATTGTTATTTTATATTCAGAAGTGCCAGTTAGGACTAGACATTTTTTATATGCAACTTGTAAAAACACACATAAACCCTTTGCCATGTACCAAATGTAGTGTTAACATTAAGCTGTCACAGAGGCTGGATCTTGCTTTTTCCCCTTGACTGGTCTTTTATATATGCAATCATGACCTTAGCTTGCATACATATAAAAATACCCAGATGTCAAAAAATACTTTTGAAGAGGCAATGATCAAAATGGTTTAGAATCATTCAGGATCTTGGGAATGCATTATATTTAGTCTTTTTCAAAACCTGAGACTCTTGAAAGTAGTAGCATCTTAAAATCAATGCTCATCACTTAGCCATGACATAGATGAGGTTCACCAGGCATTACCAACCTACGGATCTGCTCCAAAATGAGGGACTGTGAGAAGACAGAACTGCTAGGACAGGACTATCCTTTACCTGTTTTGACACAGTACACTTGGTAGGAGGGGAACCACTCTCCATACTGGCAGGTGATGTACTTGTAGTCGTTGGTGAGGGTGTACCCAGGGTCGCAGTAGAACTCCACCACCGTCCCGTGGTTGTAGCGCTCGCAAGGCCGCGGGTGGCAGATGTAGTCCCCGTGACTCACCATTGGAGGTAGTGGGCAAACTTGGGCAAACAAACAAAGACAAAAGGAGAAAGACCCTAAATTAATGGCAGCAACTCACCGCTGGGCAGCTTCAGAGTGTCAAAATCCAACAGGTACACCTCAGGCTCCCTCTCAGCTCCCTGCGGTTCTGGGTACGTCTCAGTGGCACCAGGGCACTGCCCAGGCACACCAGTGGAGGGTTGCACATGCTAGGGGGTCACTGAGGTGGGATCTGGGAACCTTCCAATCCTTGTGGGAAGAGGAGGGTAAGAGGAAGACAAAAGGGGACACATGCCCATCAGGTGACTGCATGGGGATGGAGCAGGGCAGTCAAAATAAGGAGAATCATGCTTTTCATGAAGCATTTATAATTCAGCTGTAACATGCTAATTTTTATTTCATTAATTAAATGGTTATATGCATTAATTAAATTCCTTTTAAAAAGAAGTTTGCCATCAGCAGTGCTGCAAGAGATGCAAAGCACCTAGTGTTGCTTAAGCATGTGCAGTCTGTATCACTGTAATTTTATTAAGTTGAGCTTAAAGTCTACTCATGGTATTTGTGTTTTGTTATTTCTGAAAAACCCAACTGATCTCAGTGGGACCACTGGTGGAGCGAGGTCTTAAATATAGCAGAGGCTGAGCCTGTGTTAATTAAGTAGAGTGGTTTACTTAGGGTTAGGTAAATAAGAGAGAATTGCAATATAAACATGTGGGACTTTTCCTGCAGGCCCTGAAATGACAGCCCAGGCAGATGAACTCCATGGAGAACTGAGGGACCACTCTGGAAAACAGCACTGGGGAAAGCAGCTCACAAGCAGTATTTTTACAAGAGAGAAAACTTTTCCACTGTGTAAGTGTTGGTTGATTACTGCCATCCTAAGTGCTTCTAGCACAGGGCAAAAAAACCGTACAAAGTGTAATGATGTTTCAAATGACTGCATACTGACCCAAAAGGGGCTTCAGTTACTGGATGGCTGCTTTTATTTCCCTTCAGAGGCAGTTCCCATCTGGCTCAGTGCCCCATCTACAGGCCCTTCCCTTCACTTCATGCCTCTCTCATGCAGGCAAGACCTACTGCACTGATTTAAATAATGAAAATGACATCTCTTGGAAGAAGAATCTTCCCAGAAATTACAATTCAGCTGCTTCTCCCTGTGAATCTTGTTACATGAATAATGCATTTCATAAAAAAAATACACAAGATATTAAATGAATCTTCAAGAGAGGCTGATTACAATGTGCAGCAATGTCTATTCCCCATCCTCTGGAGACATGGTTTTGTTTGCATTTTCACTGGCAAGGCTTAATAATAACTTGAAATCAGAGTAAGTAATTCACATAAAAATTCACATCCTCAATGCTCTGCACACTTTCCAAAGTCTCTGGGCCCACAAGAAAGAGGAATACTTTACTGGGAAGTCAACTCAAGATTGAAAACAATTTTCTTAAGATTAGGGCGAGATTGTCAGACTGAAATAGTAGGAAAGCAGCTATTAATAATTCTTGTATTAAAAAGAAAATGATCAGTGAAAGCCATGATCCTGGCCTACCATAAGGAAACCTGGTATATTTTATTACCTATGCTTAGAGTATGAGAACAAAGGAAGAGAACAATTTAAGCTCCTCTGCAACTGAATTTTGCCAAGCTCTGGCAGTGCACAAGAGATGTGTAGATGCTCACAACCTTTCTAGCAATGAGCAAGTAGAGCACACCTTATCACAAAGAGCAACACTCAGAGAAGCTAATTTTCCCCTCCAGGAATGTAGCTGCTACATCATCCCTAACCTCTTAATGTCATTGAGAGCCAAAGCAGTCTGCTGAATAGAAAAATCCCTCAAAGCCGGCATCACAGCAATGTGGGTCAGCTCAGGAATGACACATTTCCAGGCAGATTTAAAGCTTTACACTGTGAGAACAATGCAGATATGGAGCTGTCAGTCTGTTTACAAATGGAGGTGCATTTTATAACACCCAAAAATGAGAGTATCACTCTTTGTGTAGGATATGTCCCCAGTACTAAAAAGAGTGCTACCCCTTCCACGGACACATCCATATTTCAAGGGAAATGCTTGTGTATTGCTGCTGCCTGGAAACTCCTGCAAACAATTTTTTATTGCCCTGTCAAGTATTAGTCATGAATTAGTCGAGGTTTATGGGGTCATACCTGCCAACAGCTCCTGCATGGAACACTGGGAACCAACAGATGCAATGGAACAGGTTTGAGACTGAGGGCTTTTAGCTCAGCTGAAACAGTGCTTCATTCTTACACTGACTGGACTGCAGGATTCAGGGATTCTAACTCACTTGGAGTATCACTCACCACCTCCTGTGAACTTTATGTTCAGCCAGTTTCATGCCACTTCCATGGGCAAACTGGCCCCACATACAGTCTGTAGCACTCAGGTCCAAAGCCTCTTTTCACAAATCAAGTCAAAGATACATCACAAACAACCCTAAATGGGCTCACTTGGAGCTCTAGGCAATTAGTTGTACACTCAGACCTTTTCTCAACATGGTCATCCTGATCCAAGATCTTTTAAAGCCAGTGGAAGGACAGCCAGCAAGTGCCCTCAGTTTTAATCATAGAAAATAAAGATTATGAAAGTCTGGAGTGCTGCTGAACTCTCTTGGCTCTCTTCAACAGAAAATTTTTAGTGCAGAGCCAGACACCTTATAGGGTCTGAACCTTTATTTATGCTAGATGCCAGTGTATGATACTAGTTACATGGATTAAAGGAATGTGTCAGATCAAATATGGAGGGAAACTCAGGTAACAAACCTAAGGCCACTGAAGTCTTTTAGGAAAGTTAAAATTATAGCATTCCCAGTGATGAACCCTAATTGTGTTTGGAAATCACAGGCCATGGACTTCAGGCAAATGCATCAAACTCACAGAATGAAAATAGCCATAAACTGATTACAATAAAAGCATGTCTGACAAGTACATTTTCACTGCCAAAGCCAATAGCAGTATGCACAATAATCGTAGAAACAAGGGAATTCTACTTCAGAAAGTCCTCACAGACTGAAAAAAGCCATAAGTGCTGTTCTTAAATGTTATACTAAATCTTTACTACCAATAGCTTTCAGCATCTTCACTTTATAAGGCTTTGGAGACTTTAATGCTCTAATTACAACATCCAGCATGGATAATCCAGTAGTATTTTTTGATGACCAGCATTAAAAGACCACATGCCTGTGTCCTTAACTTTGGAGCTTGGCAGAGGGATGGACATAATTCAAACAGTGTCTGCTGATGGTTCTGCAGCAGGTGATCCCGGGCCTCTGGATCTGTCTTTCTACAGCAACTGGCCACAGACTGTAAGGGGATTTACAGGAACTTTATAGCTCAGCATTTTCAGCTGAAAAGTTGAATCATTCATCAAAAAGAAAGAGCAGTTGTGTTTATATGGCAAACAAATCCCTTGCTGGATGCTCAAGAGTCCTGTTACTCAAGGAAGTTGAAGGGAAAAATTCCTGATTCGATTTGGTGGACTTTCCTGCCTGCTCCTAGGAGCTGCTGGAGTTCTCCTCTGAGATCAGCTTTCTGCTCTGGCTGATTTTAATGAAGGACTAACACTATCAAGAAGAGCTTAAAACCCGGGGAGCTGAGCCTTGTGCTACCAGCAGTGTGACATTGTGGCCTGGAGCAGGGCCAGGCAAGGGTGGCACAGGCTGAGGGCACTTGAGGAATTAGTGAGGTTTAGCCAGTGATTTTTTTCCTACCCATTATGGTCAAGAAGCTTTTTAAACTCTGCCCGGAGGATGCTGCAGTAATTCTGCAATGTTGACACTGGAACTGGAGGAGGGAGGGAAGATTTTTTGGCATTAGCATATTCTCAATTAACACTGATGGTACAGAATAAAGACATTGCATGACTTTTTAAAAGCCACTGGTAGAGACATAACAGTGGAGTTACAGATATTTCCACAGCTCAAAACCCATTTTTTAGACAATGTTCAAAGGCTAATGGTTTTAGTCTGTGGTCAAAGTAGACAGGTGGTAAATCCCTCAGGTTTTGCCCAGCGTTTTTTTATGTGAGCCAAAAACTAGAAGTTAAAATGTAAGAACAGGACACTTACTTATTAAAAAAAAAGAAAGGGTAGGACAAGCAAGCTTATTTTCCACCTGTGATTAATTGTCTCAAGCTACTATCTCACCTTTTGTGTAGGACATTAATTTCTTGGTTAGATGGGTTAGCAGAAAACCCCAGTGTAAGGCCAGCCATTTCTCTTTGATACAGGGATGGAGAGGATTAGAGACATTTGCACCTTATAAAGAATAACACTTCTTCCAAGCACATCGTAAATGCCTGCTCGTTATGCAAAGAGTGAGAACAAATTAAGATGAAACTTCCAGATGAGAAAGACACAGATAAAAACCTGCCAGTTCCACTGTGCAGGAAAATGCTGGTGTGTCTCACTCAGAGAATCATCTGAGAGAGGGAGACACTGCTTTGCTCACAAACTGGAAGAGAACAAGAGTTCCTCCTGACCCTCACTAGTCATTTTTGTACACGTCAGGACACTAATTATCACCAGGAATCTGGACACCTGTCACCTGGCTACTGCATCCCAACAAATGTTTAATTCAAGCTGTCACTTACTCCATGAGACCACAGCTATGTATGTCCCAGCAGGTCTGACCCTTCCCATCGAGGGTGGCCAGGTCCCCACCTGGAGCATTACTGGCTGGCTCCTGTGGCCTAAGGAGGGCTCCTTTTCCATATACTGCCTCTGTACAAATGCATGCTTAGGGATGCAAGATCTGAACATTGTATTTTTTACAGAAACATAGAAGATGATGTTTATTCCTTTTCCTTCTTTTTTATGAACACTGTGCTAATAAACTTGGTTTCTTGGTTGCCTCAGTGTCATCACCCTTCATACCTTCAGAATAAAAGAAATCATCAACTAAGAAGTTTTTCCTTTCATATTAGTAAGAATTCCTGTCCAGTTCACCTGACAGACCTGTCCATTTCCACAGGCATTACCAGCAATTGAATCACACCTGCACTTCACAGTACAGAGCCTGAGGAAATTAATTCTGCACTTTGAATAGTAAAAAAGGGATTTTTCTATTCTATACTTAGATTTCAATTTACAGAAATGTACAAAACCCAATGTATTTTAGTTCTAAAATAGCAAAACAGAAATTCCCATTAAAATGTCCAGTATTATAAGTAGGATGGAAGAAAAACTACTGGACTTAACTGCTCATATCCAATCAAAAGCTTGAAGAAGAAATTTAGAGGTTTGTAAAAGGAAGGAAATAGCAAATCCAGTTGCTTTAAAATAAGCCCTGCCAAAACATCTCATTCTAAGAGCAGCTGCTTAATGAGATTTTTTTTAATGATACTCTTCAGGAATGTAAGCAGAACAGGAAGCATTACTGGAGTAAATTTTCATTTATCGTGAACATCAGCTTAACAATATCCTAATGAAACATTCCTACAAGAAATTCTGCTGGCACTGTGAAGGGAGACTTGGTGCCTGTTACACCTGTACTGGAACGAACTTGGAGGCCGTTGAATTTGTTTTCTGAAAGTGATGCCATGCTTTCAGGAACTTTTCTGATTATTCATCCCCACAGCAAAACAACAGCACCACGAGTAATAACAGAATAGAAAATTTGGTGGAAACAACTGAGCACTCATATATAAAGTAAATCCTATTTAAGCCTGACTGAAGATGTAAAGTAATGAAGATACAAGATGCTTACTTTGAACTCTCAAGTTGCCAGAGAATTTATTTCTTGAAAGCCTAGAGCAAGAATTATTAATAATATTCTATTCTTAGCCAATAGTGTCCAAACTCAATCTTAATCTTTCTTGATTACTTAACCTTCACAATGCCACTTACAGGTTTTCTACTGAAAAGACATCTAACAGGTAAGCAATTTCTTCTCAACCACTCAGCAAGTCAATGTTCAAGCAGCCAGGAACATTCCCCAGGTCTCCTGGCTCCAGACTGCTGACTACCCCTAGAAAATCACCCCAGGGTAATTCTGACCCAGCTTTGACACTGAGGTAAGCCTTTCAATGTGCACACAGTGAGAAGAACTTCTCACCTTCTACAGAGTGTGAAATGAATTGAATAATTAAGTTTTTAAAGAAAAGCCGCTTCTCTGTCTAGCTTTAACAAACACCATCTCGCTGAGAATTGCATGAAACAGTATAAAACTAGTTTCAAATATGTTTTAACAATAACTTGATATTAGCTGATTCCAAAATGGAGACAGACAGTTTTACAATCACTTATGGTACACACTTCCTCCCTGGGACTGCAAATTACCCAGCAGGTTTTGCAGTTCCAGTCAGTTGAGTTCCTACAGGAGCATCATTCCAAATTCACACTCAACCTCAACAACTCTGCCCTTCCTAGCACAGTATCCTGTGAAACATTGATATCAATGCTGAAGTCTTTAGTTTCAAATGCATTTCACAACAAATACAGGATGAAGTGCACCCCAAGTGATCTTCTTCCTATAAAGTATAAACAATGTATAAACAAATAAAGTATAAACTTCCTATATAAGTTAAACAATGAAAGTTTCATTTAAACTACAAAAAATTGATGACAAGTTTGCAGCTAAAGAACCAGGACTTCTTTTAGCAAATGGCCTGCCATTGTATTTAAGGAAGTATTTAAATTCACTATTAACATGTGAGAACTTGGAGCACTGTGGTCTCATTTACAGCAGATAAATCTGGCTTTCTTCATCACTTTCTTACAGTTTTGTTTCTTCCTTCCCTTATGAGTGGATGGCTTTATGATCAGCAATGGTCTTTTTAGGACTTGGAGAAACAGATGCTGGGAACTACACAGACACTTTGCAGGGAGGACTTAGAAAACTCAAAAATCAGTCAAGGCTTGGGTATTTGACAGGCATCCCAGGATAACTTGAGCACTGGAAAAGGTCAAAGTGCTTAGAAGTATAATGGAGGGGAGAGAGAGAGCAGTCAGGAAGCTGGCTAAGAAAACCAGACAGCCAAAGGCTCCTGTCAGGAATGTCTGAAAAAGCCAGTGCTCACTGAAAGCTGGATGTATCAGTGGGTTTTAATGTTACTTTAATCCCTCTTTTTTGAATAGCTTTTTCTTCTTTGTCATAAGCAAGAATCCCTTGAGCTTGTGTGGGGTTGCCTACACCCGTCATCAGGGACTGATGGAGACAAGGAATGCTGGAACAGACAAGCTGTAATCCAGGGCTTAGCTGAAGGCTGAGGAAATCAAGCTAGACAACATAAGGAAGGAAAAAGCACAAGGTCCCATTCCCAATGGAGAGCTACAAGGGAAAAAAAGAAAACAAAACAGGGAGGAGGAAAACCAGCACATGATCTTAGCACTGCAATTTCACAAACCATCTTACAAGACCAGGAAGGCATGGAGGAGTGTTGGTTTCTGCTATTTATGTTCAGTTCCCAAGTGCCTGCCTACATTGATTGGTGAAAGTTCCACCCTTTAAATACTGGGTTTTATCTCTAGAAATGAACAAATGAGTGGACTTCCTGATGCACAGAGTCCATAGCTACAGTTCTCTCCATTTGTGGAAGATGTTCTGTGAGTGCACTGTGTGGCCAAATTAATTAACATGTCCATAAAGCACAGAGATGTTTGATTTCAAGGTAGGCAACATGTTATTTTCCCTTCCAAGCAGCCTTGTCAGATACATTTAAGATTAATACCAAAAAATAGCCCTCAGGAAGAATTTTTGCTTGCTTTCCCCCACCTAACTCACAGTATATTTAAAGCACTATGGATAAAACACTACATGCATGTGGCAGCTAATATGGAACTTCAGGGCAGAAATTATGGCTCCATGAACAAGTTGGGATGTCTGGCTGATTCTGGAAATGCTAAGGAGTTTCTGAAAGGTACAGAGGTGACAGAGTAGGTGTAAAACAATGATTTGCTGGGGCAGTCCTGTGCAACAAGCAATACCAAAGACATGAAAGAAACAGATTACAAGATGTTATTCTGTTGTTTTCTTGAAAAACTGTGAACAGTGGAGAGGGCATCTATCTCAATCCCAGACAAAATCAAAGAAGATTTCTGCAGTGGAAAAAAGGAGCAGTCACTTAGAAATATAAGGCTATTTATGTTCTTCGATGTCTTTGACTTGGATCCTGTTCTCTAAACCCTCCATTCCTTGCAACAAGAGCTATAAAAAGCCCACTTTGTTGTGTATCCATTCTGTCTTGGATTTGGACCATTTTCCTTCATGTTTCACTTTGCAATACAGCTGCTGGAGTTAAGAGATTGGATGACTATCTAGCAGCATAACTTGACTTCTCTGTCTAGCATTTCATGTCTCTGTGCTCCTTTTGAATTCAATTCTTTTCCACACCTCTTCAGCTGTGGGCAACAGATCAAGTTCAGCATTTTCCAACAGCACAAAAATCCAGATACTACAAACTAAAGTGTTCACCTTCTACACTCATACAGGGATGCATATAATTTCTGCACTCCTGGATGATGAATGAATCAACTGTCTACAGTGCAGAAAGAAGCAGATTTATTGAATGACTTTTTCTAAAGAAAATATACTCTTAAACTTCTTCATCACACTTGCTTTCCATGACAAGCACCCTCAGGGTGAGACACTGTCAGCCTATTTCATCCTTTGGGTATCAGGCTGAAGGTATCACTGACATAAAGGTGTTGCCCTGATAAAGGCTTTGATATATGGTTGTCTGCTGCTATTTGAGCATTTACTGCTAGTTGTAGTTTCTGAGTCACACGTTTTGCTGTAGGCAGTGAAATAGCACTGTAGTCAGAGCTATTAAAAAGCAGGCTACCAACATGTCCTATGTTAACATTAACTCAGTTAACCTGGATGACCTCTTTGGTAGTTGAGCAATATTTAATTTATTCTCCCTCCTAACTGCAAGCTGAGTAGGTGCAAACCTAAAACAGAATCCTGGTATCTATCTCACTTAATTTCTCAATGCCACAGTGTTTCGTAACTTGCTCGTATTGCTGCCCTCTGCTCCCTCTACAGGACTTCTATCTGCTGGAGATGTGCTGCATCAACATTATCATCCCTGAGGATACACATCAGTCTGTCATGTTGGGATTTATCTAAAGCCTTCTCAAAGTCAGCAGAGAAACAGAGAGAAATCCATTTGTACCACTGTATAACATCTCAGGCTTAGGATTGCTTACCTCACCCCGTCTTCTGAACATAACTGATTACAGGCTGACTTCTATCCTTTTTTCTCAGGGTGTTGCTCTATGTTCCTTCAAGAATTTAAAAGATTTTAAGTTCCAAGTTTATCAGATAGACAGCTCGGTGTCAATCACTGTTCCTGACATTAGGAATGGTTATAGAAGAACGTAAATCTGTGAAGCTTTCCTTCAAAGTGTCCTGCATGTAGCTGGTCACAAAGTTTCAGCTATTTTGTTTTGAACTATTACAAGGCTGTGGCATTTTACCTGTAATATCACCCTCTTCTGCCATACTCTTTATTTTCTAGGGTCTAAGTCAGAATTATCCCTCTCTATGAGTGTCTCAGTCCCTCTGTATGAGCGTCTATCCCCAGGCCTATCAGAAGAAAAAATTTAAAGCTGTGTTCTGTATTCTGACCTGTCTTTCCTGAGTATTTTTTCTCTGCAGCATACTTTGCTGATTTTGATTTTCATCTGGTTAACCACTTTCTATTCTCCAGAAATCTCCTGGTGCCCATGTAAAGGGGAATTGTGTTTCCTTGCACCTCTGGTTTTGTTGTAAAATTTCTTAATTCCTTCCTTCTCCTACCTTTTTTCCACAGTTTCTATAATTTTCAGATTCCTGTCAGTACCTTTATGGTTGCTTAGCTTTGTATCTTTTCATCTACCTTCACAATGAGGTGGTTTTATATTCCAGAGTTCAGAAATACCTTCAGGTTTTTTCTGTGTTTCCACTCTCTTCTGTTTATTGAATCTGCCCTTTGAAGTCTATTCCTCATGTTTGTGTCATTTTAATTTCAAATCTACCCACAAAAATTTGAAATTTTCTATTTTACCTTCTTTCAAGTTTAACCTCAGCTAGAGAATCTGCTGGTCCCAGAAAGCAGAATCAAGTTTTGATATTGCAATATATTTGATTTCTTGCAAGACCAGCTTTTCTGTTCAGCTGGGATGATGCTGAAACAAGACATTCTGGATAACAGGATCATGTCTATTGTTTGGAAATTGAATCAACCTGTTTTCCCTTTTACTCTTAAATACAAAGCCGGGAATTCCCAATGACACTATCCATACAACTGGTTTATTTTCTGGCACTATAATCAAATTCTCCCAGCCCTTCCTCTCTTTATCTGCTTCCCTTGCCACTCCCCACCCAGTTCTTTATAAGAACTATTTCTTACATCTCTTTGGAAGATTTCCAGAGGGCATGAAAAATTAAAATACAGACTCCAGATGGCAAGGAATGTAATCATATGCAGATCATGTTCCCAAAGTACTCATGGCCAAGGTTTCTCTTTTCAGTTTGGTTTGGGGTTTTTTGGGTTCAGGGTTTTTGTTGTTTTTTTTTTGTTTGTTTGTTTGTTTGTTTGGGTTTTTTTTCAAAATCCTGTGTAATATCTTAACTCACTTTAAAGTACCATATCATAAACATTTCCTAGTTTTAAATGTTTCATTTCACAGAGTTCCATACAGGTACGTTTTCAAGTGTTTGTTCTCCTCTGATGTTTTTGGAAGCTGTTTGATTTATTTTACAATTAATATTTATACCCCCTGTGGTATTCTTCACTCTCATTAATTCTGCACCCATGTTTTGCATACTAGATTTTAG
This sequence comes from Trochalopteron elliotii, assembly GCA_024734555.1. Taxonomy (NCBI): domain Eukaryota; kingdom Metazoa; phylum Chordata; class Aves; order Passeriformes; family Leiothrichidae; genus Trochalopteron; species Trochalopteron elliotii. The sequence goes on from JANPWX010000271.1 coordinate 1,007,952, forward strand.
AGAAGGCAATCACTAACTTACATCAGTTTCTACAGATGGATAATTAACCCCAAATTGCTAATTTAAAAATCATATTAAAAAACCCAAAGCCCATTTTCCTTCAATTTTCTTGGAAGTGTCTATTGAGCTTCAATACAAAAGAAGGTTTAAAAAGTTTCTGCATAATTGTAGAAGTCCACTAGAAAAAAAAAGGAAATTAAGAAAGTTAAAGAAGAAGAAAATTCAGCGAGAAGATGCTTCATCTTATCCTCTAAATGACCGTAAAATTTTCTAGAACTGGTAAAACAACACCATTTTCTTTACTGTCCTCTGATACTGCTCTACCATTTCAACTGAAGCCACCCAAATGATTCCGCTTGAGGCAGACACTCAAAAATCAATCCAAATGTTTTAAACCTGGCAAAGGTACAAGCATTTAAGAAGGGGATCTCATACCAGCAAACACTTGGCTGAGTCTGAGCTAGAGGCATCCTTTTTCTTTCCAGAGCCATAAGCACTGCCCTGGCCAGAAGCAGCTGTTTCTGAGCAGTCGCTGCTCAGTTCTGCACTGCACTGCTGGCTGCACTTCAGTGCCAGGTGACACAGTTTCTGTGCTCTGCTCTGACTAAAGCAGCACTGATTTCACTCATCAGAAAAAAAAGCTTCCTTCCCTAACAGCAAAAATGAGTCTCTCACCCAAGCTGGTGGAAGTTCCCTGCTCACTGGTCTTGAGGGTGAGGCTGGGAAGCTTTGGAAAGCTGATGTGCAATAGGAGCTGCATGGTCCCTGCTGTGACCTTCTATTTAAATAGAACCACAAACCCTTCATTCAGAATTTATTTGCCCTAACAAAGAGGAAAAAAATCACTAGATTGATGTAAAGTATTTTTGTGACTACACACAAATTTAGGAAATCCCTTCTGTGGAGGCTTCAACAGGAACATACATCTAAATGGGGAAGCTGTAAGCACATTGTTTATAGGAGAATAAAAGCTCTCAAATGGTTTGCTATAGCTTCCTAGCAGTCATTTGCTTTTAATCATTACCATATTAAAATACTGTGCAGGAAATATCATTACAATACATATTTAATTGAACATGGAAAGAAATAAATGGAATTAATTTGTTATTTGCAGATTTCCTCTGTGAAAAATGCTGCTTGGCGAGATTACACCACACACATAAAAGGAATGCTGAAAAATGAGCTTGACATTGGAATGCCAGGTGGAGAATAAAAAAATATGCAGGGAAGGAATTCTGTCCACTAATTAAGAGTAGTGGATTGTAACAAGATTCCTGGAGACTGGCACTCCTCGCGTAAATCACTTGAACAAGCACTTTCATCACGGGCATCTCGAGTTGATTTACCCCATCTGGATTCATTCTGAAGATCACCTGCTGAAGCAGTCCTGCAGCAGTGTTCACAAGGGGAGCTGTCAGGAGTGACCTTTCAGTGCTGCTGGAAGCTCTCCCTTCTCCCCCAAAGCTGAGCAGAACCAGCTCTTGCAAGTGTTTTGCTCCACATTTGGTCTCCTGTGATTCACTTAACGAATGCACTGATGGGATGCCCATGTGAAACCACCATGGAAAGGTTTGGCATTTAAAGAGAGCAGTAAGAAAGTGGTTCAAAGGGAGGCTGAGTTGAAATGAGAACTGAGGAGGCCTCCCCATGGCCTAGGCCCAGAGTCCCCACACATCGATCCCCCCATCACAGATCATCGTGGTTGAATGGGGATGATAACTTTTGACATGTAATTTAAAATGTAGAACTGTCAGGGCAGAAGTTCTTGCCTCATGTTTTAAATTACCAAGGAAAAGATCCTCTCTGTGATTTTATAACATGAGCAAGAAACAATGAGCACATGAGCTTTCTCAGGTATTTTGATACCAGCCAGGATGCTCACCCGTGTTAAGTGGTAGTAAGACACAACTTTTTCTGCTTCACATGCTTGCGTTTCATGGTCTTTTCTAACTGAAGAATTGTCATTTTTATCAAATCAGTCATACTGTTTGGATTAAGCCTAACAGGGCCCTTCTGATTTTTTAATGTGTTTTCCATGCTATAAACAACAACAAACAAGACTTCCAAAAATGGCTTACATAGAGCTGACTGAGGATTAACCTTTCATGGTGAGCTAAATAAACAAACAAACAAAAAAAATCATCTTGTTTTGTCATTCCAAAATTGCAAAGGCATTTTTGAATTTTGGAATTTGAATTGTCAGCTAAAAATATAGATAATTTAATTATTTTTGGGTAGTTTATCATTTTGTTGATGCTTTTGGCAAATTTTTGCACTTCCAGAATGCTTAGCATTTAATTCAGTAACATAAGCATCACATATGAATTACTCTAATTGCTTTTAGCTAAATTCTACATATAGAGAGCTCCCTTAGAGGCTTGAAATAGAACAAAAATTTAGTTCTTTTAGGGGAATGAAATGCTGAGCATGCATTTGAATTCTCATGACGCCCTAGGATGTTTCATTCAAGATGTGAAGATGGAGGAGGGTAGTTTATGCAGTTTGGCAATGCATGGAGCAATCCATCCGGTATCATGGTGTTAAATGTTTGGGATGCAAGTACAAATGCGCTACAACACCCTCCATCCTAGCCCTAGTCACAATTATTCCTTTTGGCTTGGTAGGATCTACCTGTTTCACACTGAATGGTTTTTATGTTCCTCATCAATAAATTAGCTCAGTCATTTTAGTTGTCAATCCTCCTTTAAGGCTGACTACTATGAGAGACAGCGAATACTTGAGTGTGCAGCACTGTGTGGCACTGAGTAATGACTGCAGCTGGCACAGCCCAAACTGAGAGCTTCTGTGGGGTATTTTTTAGCTGATCATGGAAATCCATCCACATGTGTGGGAGCTCTGACCATCTGCACAGGAAGGTGAGTTACGTAACCTCTTCAGCATCCTGATCAGAAAGGCAGCAGAGAGTTGGCATTTTAAAGGCAAAGCAATCATTAGGAGCTTTCCCTCTTGCACTTGGGACACTGCGAGAGCAAACACTACTCAGGGAACACCAGGAGCTGAGGGTACAGCCAAGCACAGCAGGCTGCACACAGCAGAACCCACACAGGCTCTGCACAGCCAGGGGAAACATCACCAGGAGTGGGACCATGGCTACAGCCCTGAGGTAAAATCACAGAGAGCATGCAGATCTTGCAAACTGGAAAGATAAACAAACAGTAAGACATTTACCTTCCACATCAAGGCACCTAGGTGGGCTATCTGACCAGATAAGGTTATACATGCACTCAAGGATCTCTGCCCCTTCTAGTTTATATCCAGGAAAGCACTGATAATACACCACTGTTCCTACGGGGAAGGAGGCCCCGAACTCAGATATGTTAATGTAACTATGAGGAAGAACCAACGGCCTCAGGCAACCTGCAAATTAAGAAGAGGGAGGTTTCTTTTATTATCAAGTGCTTATCTCAGTCATCTTCATGCATCTCAGTTACAGTTTCTAAATTGAGGAGTGTGGTATTTTTCCTCCTCTCCACTATGAATGGCATGTCTGCACGATCTCCCTCAGATAGATCTGCCTCATTATCCTGTTTCAAACCCTTTTGTTGTTTAGCCCACACGCTTTGCTAGCGTGGGCTTCGCTCCCAACAAATCCAGGAAAGGTTTTCGGAAACTGACAGTATTTTGTTTAACAAACATGCACCGTTCCAGCAGATGGCAATTTCTTTTTGAGACAGAATCTTTAATAAATGAAGATTGTCATTTATATAAACAGTGAGTTTTATTCCTCCTCCTAAAAGTGACAGGCATGTAAACCCTCTTAAATATTAAAACCGCTCCTGTGACAAAGTGCACGCAACTGTAAAAGATTTGCAGGCAGAATTAATGACTTTGAAATTCTAGTCTGAGAAAGTCTAAAGGGACATGACTTCCTAGGAGCAGTCCCATGATAAACATTGAGGGAGGTGTCAGACTAGGTTATCAAAAAGTTAAGGTACCTGTTATCACCAGAAATTGTAAATGTAGTCAGAATCAGAGACTATGTTCCAGTTCTACTTCTGAAATTACTCCTGAGGGACTTGTATCACTGAGCAGTGACAGTTAAATGGTCACCAACCAAATTTGGGGCAACAAAGAGCAGTGAATTTAACAGATGGCATATCTTTGTAACACGTCATTCCTCATGGCCCTAGAAATGACCCTCTGGGTAATACTTGATACTGTTTAAATTTTTAATTTGCAATAATGTGGAGAAAAGATGACTAGTAATCATGGCACGAAAAATAATATTTTAAAATTATGTGACTAATGGAAGCCGCATTATGGCAGTCCATAAATAGGTCTCTTGCCACTACTAGGAATTTGTGAAGGATGTTCATAGGACTCCCATAGTTTTAAGCTAGAGGAGGAAACAAAAATCAGTCTGAGAACTTCTTATAAGGCACTAGCATTTAAAACAAAAAGCCTCAGCAGCATTTCAAGAAGCCATTTCCTTGCAATGGTCTTTTGAGGGAGAGGAATAAACCCAAAAGAAAACAAAACAAAAAGCCTGAAAGCTTTTTGCAGCATGCTGTACTACCAGAGCAATGATTTTGTAGCTGTTTAAGCAGCTGGTTATGTCCCTGCTCAAATAAAGTTTCAAGCAGCCTATCTGCTGGCTGCTGTTTCTATCCTGATCAAGAATGCCCCACACACAACACACTAATTCCTGCAAACTGAGCAGCCCATCGAGCAGGACGACATAAGCAGCCCCCAGTGGGACAAAAAGAGCACAGACTCTTTTTGGTCTCAAGCAAGACCAAGCTTACTCTTCTCTGAACTGTATCAGGCAGAATTTGGTCCTGCTGGCTCAGAATTTTAATGCTCATTATGTTCCTGGTCATGCAGGACAGAGATTTATTTGAATTTGAATGACAGCCACGCGTTTGTGAAAATTCTTACGTCTCCAAACTAGTCAAGCTGCTTGAAAAACTTCATTTTGACATTTTTTTGCTAAATAACATTGTTCCAGACCAGTAATTAATATTATTATCTCACAGCAAAAATAGAGGTTAGATTCTTAAACACTCTATAATCCTTCCCCACTGCTCTGGCAGGGAAAAAAAGGCATCTTAGTGTCATCAGACTCCCATGCCTTTTGTAATGAAAGGGCTGTAGAAATGTAACTGACAGCCTACCTGGAGCAAGCAGACAAGTGGCTTTGATCTTACCAGCACCTGACATGGCGAAAAGGAAAGCCTGGAATTCTGGAGTAACTTTATGGAATTTGGCAAAATATGGCAGAGTCATGAATCTGAATTGCCTATTCTCTGCCTGCCTGGTAATCACAGCACTTGGGTCTTGTGCAATTGATTTCTTAACTTTTATTAGCACTGCTTTCATTTTGAAAAGCAGTTAATATTGACTATTGAGTAGGAGCAATTGATTGTGTTTCACAGTATAAACACAGCAACAGAAGTAACAAGCCAAGGGGTATTTGGGGTACTTCTACTTACTCAGCAAATATTGCCTGTCACAAAGTTTGCACCTGGATTTTTGGCGAATACAGCATCTGCAAATCAATCTTTTAAGCACTCATCTCCCCCTGCTGCAAGAGTCTTTAATCTACCTAAATTAGATGTGAGGTGCACCCCCACAGAGAGGGGCTGTATACTTCCTACGGCTACACGTGATGCCACTGCTGATAAGATACCTGGCATCTGCTTTGCAAAACCTCCCCTTTGCTATTAAGCCTGTTCTGATACAATGTGTGCATCTAAAATACTGAGCTAGCCTGGTATTATGTCTAAGCTTCTGCCACAGTCGAAGGCAAGATCTTGCGGGACAGTCTGATGTGCTATTGCTCCTGAGAAGTGTCCCAGCTCCCCTGCCTGCCTGCCCTGACTCTGCAAATTGGTGTGACAGTGTAATTAGGTGCCTACAGAGAAGTGTTAGCTCTACAAGGTGACAGATGGGTTTGAGGAAAGTTGGGACTAACCCAGTCTGCTCCTTTAGAATCTCTGGCTGCTGTTCAGGGGGTCAAGCTTGTCACCAAGACGTGACTTGGTTAAAGCGGTGTCAGTGGTACTCAGGGTTATTAGCAATGTGAAGGGAAAGGGAGCCCAGGGTTATTGAATTTCCCTTCACTAAAGCTGGTTTACCCCCAGCCACTTCTCACAGTCTAAGCTGAACTGGGACCCCATGCTGTTGATATTTCTAGTCCTATGGCTAATGGCTTTTCTGGCCAAAATCATCCCTGTGCACACCCTGAATTTTCAGTCAACACGAAAAGGTTTAATGGACTGTGAATCTAATCAACAGCTCTGCTGAAAACTCTGACAGAAGAACAGGTTCCAGTTTCTCTCCTCTTCCCCTGTCTACTGCACAAGCTAAAGGAAGATAAAGTGCAGTTAGAAGCTTAAATTTTTCCACAAATTAATTAGTGACAAAAATGCAAGATGCTCATCAGAACTTCTGACTGATTACCTTGGTTGTTTTTTACTTTTTGATGCAGTGTGTCTGTGTCAGATTTGAGCTTTGCAAACAAAAAAGCATATTTAAAGTAGTATTATAAGCATGAGAATGTTCAGGAAGTGACATCTTTCCTGTAGTGAGCAAAGGGGAAGAGAAATCAAAAAATCTTAGCAGCAGCACTACTCAAACACTGCATTGTGGAGCTTATCAGATCACTGACATTCTTACAACTGTAGGAAAAAATATTGTCAAACTATCACAAGATGCATGAGCTATAAAACAGGACGTGCTGGAGTACTAAACCTTGACATATGGGTAGATTATCCCATGTTCCATCGTCTTGACATATGGAAACCATGTTGTCTAAGTCAGGGTAACGGATCTGGAATCCTTCATGACAGCTGATTATTAACTTATCGCCAGTCCTGTATGTCTTGTTATGAACCTCTGCATCTTCAACATGTGGAACAAGGCAATCTGTGACTTCATGAGAAAAAGAAATAGTGACTTAATTAAAAAAACATGGCTAGCTATTCAGTAATCAAGCTCTTAAACAGAAGTTAGCATTCAATACAAGTGCTCTGCTTAAACTGTTTGGAAAATACATGCATTTCAGTAAAAGTGCCCCTTCCCTAGCAAACCACCATTTTATGAAGTCTATAGCACTGTAGGAGAAGCTGAGGGGCTACAGTAATGGATCATTCCCCCAGCCTTTTTAAAACCAACAAAATAAGGAGCCTTTAGGAAGACTGTGGTTAAATTTGGCCCTCCATTCATCATGTGTGCAAATTACACCCAAAAGTCCGACTATCCCAAGGCTCCACACGGAGGCAGCACTCTGACAGCACTAAGGACAGGACGAAAGAAAAGATAAAATACAGATATGGCACGAGGAACACAGAAAAGCTGCAGTTTTAGCAGAGAGACAGATGAAAATCAGGTACATTCACAAGGGTTTATCCAGCTCCATTCCGCAGAGTTCATCATGAGAATGCCTTTGCTTTAATCTCCTTGATTATGTTTTGAATCAGATAGTTTTGTGTGCCTGCATTCATATGCCTTTATAGGACATGATTTTTAGGGTCCTGAGCAGCATCTCAAGTGCTTGTAGAAGACTCTCAAGAAGGGACTGTAAACCTGAAGTGACATACAGGGATGGGCTCTAGTACCTGTCTGTGACACATGCAGACACAGATCTCACTCTAGGTACCAGTGACAAAGACACCAAAATACAGAATTAAACTCAGAACACTGAAAGATGTGGAAAGCGGAAAAGGGAAGCAGGGGAAAAAATCCCCTGGTAATACTGAATAACTGAGAAACAAGCCAAGAGGGTATGAGGGAATACTCTGGGTGACTCAAAGTTCATCCTCATCACAAAGGCAAAGTGAGATGAAACAGAAGACAGCGAAAGATTAAATATTGGGAGAAAAACTTAGTTTTTCTGCCAGCAGTCGATCTATGACAGAGATGGTAATAAAAGTTTCCAGGCATCAAAACTCAAGAAGTATTTCAAATACAAGAAAGACAAAAAATATTATAAGCCTGTGTTATGCTGTTTTATTCCTCCAACACTTCTACCATGAGAGACAATTACATTCATTTAGGAATACTGTATTTATTAAGAAAATAAAAAAAGAAATCCCTTGAGGCTTGCATAGAAGAGAAAGTTTCTGCCATTTTCATGGGTAATTCTTGCTAAAGAGGAAGAGGCAAAGCAAAATTTGTATTTAGCAATTAATTGTTAGTATGCATTAAGCAAAGTGATAGTGACAGCTTGTTTGTTTAGAAGCACAAATAGACGGAAGATAAACTGCCATTTAGCACTCACAAACTACTAAGAGCAAATTTCATAATCTTTTTATTTAGTTGGGGTGGTCTATTACTCTGAGACTCCATCACTGTATTTTACTAATCTGAAGGGGGACAGTGTTGCTCCCCCAGTTAAAACATACTTTGTACCTTCCCATCACAGGGACGTTTCTAAAATCCATTGTACTTAGCTAACTTTTTGGTGTGGGGCCTGAGCACATTATTAGTTAAAAACTCCTCCATTTCTCTTGTTGCTTTTTAGCTTCTTGGCAGCTGCTGCAGGTGCCTCCTGCTGCTGGAAGCAAGAAGGGCTGGCAGCCTGCCAGGTGGGCAGAGAAACTGCAGCACAAGTTTTCTTAGAATTTATTCATTTATAAATGCACAAGTCTTGGAGGATCCATGCCCTAACTGGAGACTGTAAAATACACTGGCGAGGGTGCAGATGTTACTTTCAAAGATGGAACAGTTTTCTCTCTCTCTCTATAAAGTTAATCAGCAGAGAAGACAACAGAAGATGCCCCAGAAGAAATGCCTTACACTAGAACATAAATGCTGTCATGAAGAAGCTGTCCTGGCCACCCCACAAGGATGGGATGAGATAGATGGAGAACCTGCTTGGCAGCCACACAGCAGGAGACTGGAGATGGATGCCAGAAGATAACGTCAGTGAACAGCTCCCTCTCTTGCTACAACCACTTTCTGTTGCTATACAAATAAAGGTGTGTGTGCACATGGCACAGAAAAACATCAGATTTCACTTCCAAAGTGAGGGAAATTGATTCTGTAACAATGATCTATCACAGTAACTCCATCCCCATTATTCAAGGAACAGCTGTAGATGGGATCATTTTAATCGGGTAGATGTTGGCAGAGAACAGCGATAAGTTGCTCACTGTGCCGTCCTCTGCCTGCTACATCCTGCCTGACTTTGATAACAGGCTTATTACAAGCCCCAGCTAAATGCCAGACCAATGGACCACAATATTACAGCTCTTTTTCCTGATGCCTTGCAAGCAAATGCTTTCCCACTGGCTGAATTCATATTGTTTAGCACTTAGTCAGGCATAAACTGCAGTAGCCACCTCTCCACAAACAACTGGATTAGCTGGCACCAATTGTGCATGGAAAAGCTAGAAGGAAGTGACTGAATTTTAAAATGTCCTGTCCTAGAAAATAAACTGCTTTATTCTGAGTCCTACTCAGCAAATCCGTGGAAGCTGCTAAACCATTTAAGGGAATATTTGGTCTTTAACCAGCATCGGAGAGCAAAGGCTGTGACTTACACTCCTTTCTGGCAGTTTTACATGATCTGCTTATATCTACTGTGTGAGTATTAAAATGGGCCAGCTAAAAGGACACATTTCTTATCTTGCAAGGGCAGAAAGAGGTGGGGTAGAGCCAGCAGACTCAACAGCCTGACAGGCATGAGGGCTCACCTTGCCCTTACTTTCATGAAGATTTGCACATTAGGAACTCTTGGCTTTAGCAAACCAAGTGTGTCCCTCATCACAGAAGACTGGTCTGAAGAACAAAATTTGTTAAACAGTATAGTTATAGTGTTTTGCTCAGGTGAAAACCATGCAGAACCTCTCAGAACTGTCCCTTCCAGCCCATGGGGAAGGAAGATCACCCTATCTCCTCCCAAGAGCACTTGGACCACAAGAGCAACTCAGAAGGAAGGCATGACCTAGACACCATGGAGATAGCCACACCATCCATAGGTACCAGCTGGCCTTGGATGGCTTGTATCTATTGCAGGTGAGCCCTTACCAGCCAAAAATTATCCCTGGTCCATGCTAATCCAAGAAGGTACTTGTAGGATTTACTTGGGAGTACTGCTGGATGTTGGCCAACCATGCCAAGGACCTTTCCAACACTGTAAGAGTGTGTGCAATTGAAGAACAGTGTCCCAATCCCTGGCACTGGCACTGTTTTGTTTACTATCTGTATGTAAGTTCAAATGCAGAGGTCAGATGCTCCTGTGTACCTCACTGTGGACAAGTCTCTGAATTAGCCTTGACTGCATCAAGTCACACCACTGGCAGGCTGGAACACAAAGGAACAGAGAGGAAAGATGAAAGGAGTATCATGAAGAATTGGTTTGATGCAAGGTCAGCTCATCTACACCCTGTGCTCTTAAAAGTAAACATTTAAGAGCAATGTTGTCTCTTGGTTTTTTTTACTAGTGTTAAATCCACAGTACTGTGTTATTAGGCTTGTTCTGTAGATGGCAAGTGGTATTTTACTGCATATTAAATAATACTTTCTCTTTATTGTCTTTGCTTGTATTGCAACACTGCAGAGAGACTTCACCTGAGATCTGTGGCCATTGAGCTATGGGCTGGTTACAAATACCACAGACTGCTCATAATCAGGCTTAAGAATCAGCAAACACCGGGCAAGACAGATAAGAGATGGGGAAATAAAAATATTTCAGTCATCTCACAGACTCAGGGACAAAGGCAAAGCAAATGGAGGGCTAAATGTCCTACAGGAAAGCTATAGTCAAACCATGTACTAGTCCACTACCTTCACTGCAGGTTTATCATCCCTGTCAGTGGGAGAATGAGGCACTGAGAACATCTCCAAGATGTTTGCCTGCAGAAGCACAGGGAGAGGAGGGCACAGCTCTTCGCTTCATTGCCATCTCCATGCAGACTGTAAATTTAGATTCAATCTCATAGGAAAGAGCTAGCATTTGTTCCAAGTAGGGCAACAGCCTCAGCAGCCACATTATCACAGTGGGAGAAGATTAGATTAAAGTGTGAACAACATGACATACTGCTCTTAAACAGTAAATACAAAATTCCTACCTCAGAGGTTTGGTATTTATGTGCATAACCGTATTAGAGCTGATGAAAGGTACAGTCACAACATGCTGTAGATCAACATAAGAACATAACTCTAAGCATACAGATTTTTGACAGGGCATTTATTGGGCACCCAGTCATGCAACTTCATTCTCGTCCTGACACTTAAAATCTCCTGCCTCTTAACGAGAAATGACAGACCTATAAAATCAAATTGATTGGGTGAAGAGCTCCAGGCAAACGTATTAGTTTCAAAATCAATTACATTCTGAAACAGGTTGCTTTGCTTCCTTTGGTAAATAGAATCCATTTGTGATTAGAGATTGTGTTAACAAACACATAAAGACAATTAAACGTACATAACGTATAGACATAAAATTATCCTTCACCAAACTCAAACTCCTGAGAATAAATGAACTCCAAAGTAGGGAGTGTTTTTACTGTTCAAGCTCAGCTGGCACTGCCTGACATTATATATGCTGGGATGAGAGGCGTGTAGAGCATACCATAGCCCACAGAGCAGCCAGCCCCCGCCGTAAATGGTAAATGCAGCATAAAGTTTATTTCACCTTGTGATAGGTAATGATGAATGGGAAAACATTAACTTCTCCCTTCTCCAGCAGTCGCTAGAAACTTCCAATTTCTTTCTATATATCATTACAGAACTTCTGCAATGAAGACTTTTATGTATGTCATTAGACAGCTGAGAATCACAAACCCTGCTGTAATTCTCTCTTAACTTGTCTCCAGATGTGCCACGCTCTTACACTGTCCACCTCCCTACTATGACCCTCTCTCAATATTCTGCTCCCAGTGTGCAAAAAAATCAGTCTAAAATCACTTAAGCCAATGCTTAGGCCTCATGGACTGCCACTGAGCCTTTGCTTAGTATTTCTTCTGAATCAGTGGTGCTACTGTGCATTGGAGAGAAGAATTAATGCTGTAATCTAATACCTGAGGTATTATTATAATGTTAATCAGGAAAGTACTTAAGCACTTGCTTCACTAAGTCCTAAATCAGGGTCCTACTCTTTGGTCCAAATAATAAGAAGCATTTTTGCATCTGCCTAATTTTGAGCACAGAACTTTAACAAGACTAATCACATAATTACAGTTATGCTCCAGCTTAAGTGCTTTGCTTGATCAGAGCATTGGCTAGCAATCCTTTTTAAGCATTCTGTGCTGGAAAGTAATTATTATCTCTAAAGCAACTGTTGCCACATCATCCATCACCTTCTCATCTTCCAATTTCTTTTTTTTTTTTGAAAACACCTGGCTCGAGTGTTGATCATACTGACATTAGTGGCAGTTTTGTTGCTGGTGGCATTGTGATAAGAAACTTCCTCCAAAGATTTCCACTGGGCTGGAGGGCCTGGGAAGAGGTTTGAATATTCAATAAAACACATTAATGCTTATTTTGGCAACTGCAGTGGATGATACAGGCAACATTTCAAAGATTCACATCAGCATTCCTAACTCCCTACTGTGCTTAAGGAAACAGAATTTCCAAGCATTAAAGCTTTTTCTGGTAGTTCCAAGAGACAGTTTAGACACACACTGCTGTCACTCTATATGTATTTTTTCTTAAATAATCATGAAATGAAAGACAAGGTCATTTAGGAAAAGTGGCTGTCACAGAAGAGGGCACGATTTTCATACATAGTTATTTCTAAAAGCATCAGGTTGTTTCTTTGAAGCTGACCCACGTGACCATATGATGAGGTGCTCTTGGCACCCCTTTGCCTCTATCTCTAGACATCAGCTGTCACCTCATGGGACAGCTCACGACTGTGCCCCTCATGGCTCTGTGGTTCATGGCCTCACACATGTCCAGGAAAACATATTTTACCAAAATCTCTGCTGCCAACAGGCCAGTGGCTTGAAAGCCCACACACTCCTTACCAGCTGCCTCTGGCTACTCTCTGCAACATCTCATGCTTCACTTTCACACTGGCCATATTTAGGATTGTTCCCTTCACATGCCTCTCCTGAGCGTGGTCTTCCCAGGCCCTGCTTGTCCCTGTTGTGGTACATCCCTGTCCTGGCACAGGATGCTCATACCCACTCCCCCAGGGTCACAAACAAGTACCTGCAGCTTTTATAAAGGCTAAGTGATGCATGATCCTATGCAGTAAGTGTATTTGTGGGCCACATAACTCTTCAACTACCTCTGAATAAAGTCTATGTATTTATTCAATTTTAAATGGTGAAAGGTAACCTGAAGTAGAATTTATCTTGCTCCACCATGAAGACAATGAGGCAATGGCTAATGTCTTCATTGGAGAAGTCACAACTCTAAAATGTAAACATTTTATTTAACTAACACTTTTCATGTCTGTTGACTTTAATAGCTCTGTTGACCAAAAATAAATCAACAACAAGGACAGGTTATATCTTTAATATACTTGGTGAAATAAATAATTTGTGCTGCTTGGGTGTACTTTGGCCAAAATTTACAGTTATGAAATTCAAATTAATCCTTCCTCTAAGACCTAGAAGAAGAAAGCAATGTAACATCCTAAGTATTTAAAACCAAATACAATTTCAAATATACAATAAAAATAAATTGGTTTGTTCCATAATAGTCTGAATTATCTCAGAGTAGACTTCTATCCTGGCTTTAAACTTTTGCAGTCTATGTGTATTTGATTTTGCTAATTGACTCGTGCATACATCATAAAATACTATTTTTTAAAATTCCTGATTAGCAGGAGCAGTAGCATTGGAAACTGATTGTATTTTCCTAGTAAAATATTGCAGAAAGGAATATTAAGTGGGCAGCTTTAATAAATAGTCACAGTTACCTTACAATGGAGGTTGTTTTTCCTCTCTGCATCAATTTGTAACTAGTTAAAATGGGAGGTTAAATTCTGTTTTCACATATCTTTATGTCCCTTTCAATACACACAGCCTCTCATGGTGAAAATTTAACTGACAAACTAGGATTATGGATGGAAAATTAAAGCATGTATCCAATAAGACACACTGAATTGGATCCCAGCCTGTTGCGTTTTGTCCAGAGACACACAGACATGGTACATGGACAGTGAGAAGAACAGACATGATGAACAGCTTGAAGAAGACTGACTTACCTTCTTGTAGGCACACAGGTTTATCACTGGGTTTCCAGCTCAGGGAGCCATTAAAGTGTCTCACACAAAGTTTTTTGGAAGTACCATTGAGCCTGTATCCCTCTTGGCAGTGGAAGCGGACCACCACGCTCTCAAAGAAGACGCCGGCGCTGGGCGTCTTGTAGCCGTGCTCAGGAGCTCCAGGATCAGCACAGGCCTGCAGGTCATCAAACCCTGTGTCAGACAAAGATACAATCAAAGTGTGCACTTTACTCCTCATGTTTTTTCTATCTTTATCCATTATCTTCATGAGGACCTTGTGTCTTGCATACTGACCACTAGCAACCCTGCTTGGGTACCAGGAACTCCAGAGTTGGGAGAGGACCCTCCCCCAGCTACAGCTGAAATGTGCAGGTGACAGAAGTACCCCTGTCTTTTCACACAGCTACTGGGGAAGCAGAAGTCAACCACACTCCTCAGTAGCTGCCCTGGGTAAAAATAAAGCACTTGACCCAGCCTACCAGTGGGGATTGCTCAGTAATGTATCTATAATTACTTTTGGGGACTATGGGATTTTGGAGGTCTCGTGCAGTCACTGGTAAGAATAATAATGTGTCAGAAGCAGAGAGGAAGAGGAAATAAAGGGGCATGAAACTTAACTGCCATCCAAAGACATAGTAATTGAAATAGGAGAGCTGCTAAGTACAGGGAGATTTCAAGATAGGAGGGAGATCTGCCACAGGGCAAAGGGATACTGACAGTTGGATGAATGCGACCTCCTTATCAGTTTGGCTTGGCGGCCGACACACTTTCCAAACACTGGTATAGGAGTGTTGTATTACTTCATTGATACCAGAAGGGAGTTTGTAAAGTCTTTTACCTCTACAAAATTAAATGTAAAATAACAAACTAAACCCCAACAGTTGCAATCATTAAATGTGCCTGTTTATCACTTTATCAAACTCATTTCAATGCCATTTGCATAAGTGGAAGCTTTTTTTGCTGCAAAGCAGCAAAGGTTTAGTGCAGCACTGAACAAGGGCTGCATACAGAAAGAGCAAATAGCTTTGGAACAGGAACAGCAGGGGGGCAATTAATGCTGGCAGGAGGGATGGCTGGAAAATGTGAAAATCATTGCATGGTAGTTTTAATGTTTTGATTTAAAAAGAATAGTATCAGAGAGCCTCAGCCACTTCCTGCATGTTAAGAATGAGATGCCTCCACAGTGCAGTCAGAGAGAAGGAAGATATTACAGTAAAGAACTTTTGGAAATAAATCTCTGTTTCCCGAGGCTAAATCATTCCCTCTGCCAAGGGCTCGTTGTGACGCTGTGGCAGCCAAATGGAGAGCACTGAAGGTGATGAAGGGCTCTTGCATTCAAGCACTGAATGTCTCCGCTCAGTCCCCTGTCCCCTGACAACTGCTAGTGCAGAAGCAGGAGGCCTACACCTAATCACTGTGTCCTGTGTCCCATTAACTGCTCCTGTGATCAAAGGCAGGACATGCCGTGGGGTTACCAGGGTGGATTGCATATTCCTGATTTCTGGGTTCTGTGCTGAACTCCCCAACCAGGCTACAAATCCCAGGAGGTGATGTGAGGGACAGAACCCAGCCTGAATTCCATGACCAACAGCCAGCCTGTGCCCCTCTGCAGTGCTCCAACACCCATGGACCTCCCTCTCCACTTCACCTGCATCCCCTCTCCTGGCTGAAACAGCACAAGAGCAGCAGGGCAGCTGCTCCTGTGCAGCTGCACTTCTCCATCCAGTGCAGTTTGTCCTGGGAACTGACGGGTCAGTGCAGTGACCAAGTCAAACACATCCCTGAATTCCACCCACGTCTGCTCATCTGCCACACAGCTCAAGTCCTCCAGTGCAAATAGCCCCAGACTCTGTCATTTGCCAATGGGATGAACAAGGAGAAAGTACAGTCATTATGATCATGGGATTACACGCTGTAGGCAATACTTATTAACAGAGAAAGGCTTCCCATTTTTACTGGAGATTAAAAAGAAGCTCCTTATGCTTCAGACAGCAAACCCACATCCTTTAATAATGTCAGCGAAGATCTTAATTATTTCCCATTAAACCAAGGGATAACATGACATTTAGATCAATTTTGTTACTTCAGTAATCTCAGAATTTGCAGTCAGGCGAGGAATATTGTAACCCACCTTGAGATACGTGTCCTTTCTCACTAGCTGCATCAGGGAAAAGTACACTACTGCCTACCACTTTGCCTCTGCAACAACATAGAAAAAGAAAAGGTGCTGAGGTCACACACAATTTGCCTGGTTAAAATAAAAAAGGAGCCAAGCTCATTTCTCAGTTTTCATTAAGTCTAATATGCAAAGTTAGAGATTTTGTGCCCGTCAGCACAAAACACGACATGGAAGGCAAGAATGTTTTCTCCCCTGGTGCAGGCGAATTCTGTGACCCTACTGCCACTTTTCTAGTGACCCTTCACAAGCAAAGATTTCCATTCCTCCTAGGGACCCTTTTGCAGTGCATTGGTCTCTCAGGTTCTTTTTCTCAAGTGCAGTTAGCGAGCAGACAGATTTATCCCCAAGAGGAATTCCCAAGTAAAAACTGGAACATGAATGGGAAAATTGAATTATGCACCCTCTAGTTTCTACAGAGCCAGCAGCCAGCTGTTATTCAGCTACTGCATAAGAGATGACACATGGACTCGGTGCAGGATCACGGCTTCCTTGCTTGTTCCTGAAGCAAGGAAGGAGGAGAAAGCCTCAGGGAAGAGCCAGTTAGGCAGATGGGACATGCAATACAGTAACATCTCATGGTAAAGCCATAAAGGCAAAGCAAACAACACCCTAACGCCATCTTTGCTTCATAGGCAGCAACAGTGGGCTGAGCCCAAATCGAAGTCCTACTGGAATCAGTGGAAGGCACCTGTATGTCAAGCTTCTTTATGAAGGTGTAGATGATCCAGGCACAAAGCAGGGAAGCCAGGGCTGTGCTTGGGCTGGGAAGGAGGGAGGACACATATGAGGAAGGTGTGGGGAGGCTGCCCCTGTGCTGAGGATCTCCAGTGCACAACAGGCACTGCAGGTGTTCCAAAGGGGCAATTGCCACCATCCAGAGGAGCCAGGAACTGCTCTGATTTTCACCAGGGCTGCTCCTCTCTTGCACAAGAGCTGTGCTGAAGTTTCAACGGCTTATTTAGCTGACGGCTAAGTGCATCAGTCTTTTCCAATTTAAGTACAAAATTTCTAGTACAATATTCAAGAACAATAGTGCTCAAACATCCCGAGAATTGCCAGCATCCAGTTCTTCTTAATGATAGCAGACTTGGACCCTTTACATAATAATCCTTTCCATATAATCTCATCTAGTTAAGCTCCACCCTATCAAAAATTTGTAAATACATGTCTTTAATGAGATAAAGCTTGGTAACTATTTTTTTTTCTCACACTCTTTGTTTTCTTTTTCAAAACTATGCATTTAAGAGCAGCTTACTCCAAGTTGTGATACAGTAACTTTCTAATGGTAGGAGTAATCCTACATTATAGATGAGATGCTATAGATACCTTATGCTCCAATCCCTTTAGAACCTGATGAAAAAAACCAAAAAAACTTCTCAGCCAGAGCCACAGTATAAGTCTTTGGATGAGAAAGCCCATATTTTGGCTATAATAAAAAGCTTCGATCCTTCAGGAAAAAGGTATCTCAAATAACATAAAAAGTAACTTCGAATTACAATGGATTCTGTTTCTTGACAGACCCTTCAATGAGTCTTTGGGGAAAAGAAAATTACTGGTCTTTTTCTCATGGTTAAAAGGAAGGAAGGGGAAATCATCATCACCACCACCTACTAGTAAAAATTATACAACACACTTGTTAAATAAAGTAGCAAACTTTCATATTGCCTATATAGTAAAAATTTAGTAAGGCCAGAAGCCATCATAATCAATACTACATAATTAGCAGCAACTTTATGGGATGCTATTGCATGGCTTTAAATCCCTAAAGTAAAGATCACACAATTACTGCTGGAACTGACTATTTCAGTAATCACAATAGGTTAACATTTAGTCCAAGTTGCAGACTTTCTGTATCACAGCACCTTTAAGGGATACTGTGTAAAATATCATGGACAGTAATGTCTTTTAGGCAAGGTTAATAAGCACATAAGGTCACCATAACCAACAAAGCATGCAGTTGATACAGAATATCTTTTGGGTTTGGTATTTACCAATTTACCACATTTCTACAGTTGGGCCAAACAGAAAATAGCAATGTTCTTGTTTTGGATAATCCTCAAGCAGATTATATGGGTGCTTACTTTACCTAAATTACTTGGTATTGTCAGTCAGGTAAAATAATGTAAAATTAATGAGAAGATTGAAAAGTAAGCAATGCCCTCCTTGGGGTATAAAATGAACCATTGCAAATAACTTGATCAGATTGCTCTTAGAATTCTGCATAGTATGTCCTCAAGCATAAAATGATTCATCTTATCCCCAGTGAAAAGCCTGAAACATTGGAATCCAGGGGAAAATTACATATGTGTGATGACAAGAAATCATGACAGCCACCAGTGAGCTTCAGACATGCCTAAAAAAAAGCAGGAGGAAGAATCCCTCAGTTCATCCCATAAATCTGTTTTCCTCTGTTTCTTTTTCTCAGTTTCATGTTTTGTTTTCCTTGTTTCCCTCTTCCCTCACCTCGGTATCTTACAGCTCCTTGTAAATTCATGGTGCTGGCAAGGTGATTTCTAATCTAGATTTGATGGACTTCTTTGCCTCCAAAGGTGCTATAAAACATTTCACTGACACACTGATGATGCATGTGAGCTCAGAACTGGCTGCACTCATTCTTAAACAGAGGCATCACTCTCATTTCAGTTTGTTACATACACCCAGTGAATGAGAAGTGACATATAATGCGCAATAATATCCAAGATAGAGAGCATTTTCAGTGTTTGTCTTCAGTAGGATGGAGAAGAGGCTTCTTGTACATCAAGACCTGCTTTTGGGTTCACTAAATCTGTCTCAGCCAGAAGCAGAGGGAGGCAGAGGCTTCACAGACTGTGGCAGGACCAGACTGCCTGCACGCACATTTTAGAAGGAGTCTGTAAACACTGCAGGAGCAGGTTATCTTAGGCCAACTCTCAGTAAAAAGCCATTCTGGGACTAAACCAGAAGGGCCACGAGTGCAAACATGCCAAAGGCTTGCTTGTCTTGTACAAAGGAAAAGTCGTTTCCATCCCTTTAGGAGTTTCTGCCCGGTTTCTGTGAAAGCCACGCAGGCAGAGTGCTGTGTGCCTCTGGCTGTTTATGCTTCCTTGCTGTGGATGATGTTAATTGAACTATCCATGTACCCCAGGAACAAGGAAAGGAAGGATGTGCTTCGATTAGCATCTAGACTTGGAAGTGAAATTTAATTACAAAGCTATGATTTCGTTAGTGAAATGCCTGCTAAAATCTAAACTCTCCTTAATCCCTGAAGGGTCACTAACACTTAAGCTTCCCTGAGACTCCAGCAGCTTTGTAAAGCCCTGTCCTGTTTAAGATGTGAATCACAACCTCCCTTGCCATCCTTGCAGAACACGCTCCTGACTCCCAGCACGGCTGGATATCCCTCCTCACTTGGCTAAGCCTTACCCAGGGCAGCCTGGCAAGCCACTGGAAGAAAGGGAGAAGTTCAAATTATTTTGTAGGAGAAACAGAATAGCAAAAAAGACCTCCAAGGGCAGGTATTTTGCTTAAGTCACAAGCTGATCTATCAAATCAAGAACACCATTAAGCTTCTTTATCCTCCTTATAACACAACAGCATCATAGCAGAAAAAAGAATCAGTGTGTAATGCAGCTCATGAGCACCAAACTGATCCATCTGCAGTAAAAAATGAACATGCAAGCTCTGCATGAAGGGCAACAGACTCTAAGAGAGGCAACTGGTCATTCAAAAGGCCGAAAGGCTGACTCATTTGCAATTCCTTCTTTTCCTAATCTTTCATCTTCTCCCACAAACCTGGCCTCCCACCTGTATTCTCTATCCTAAGATAGAGAATATATCTATATATAGACATCTCTATCAACCCACTCTAAGCCAGCCCATCACCTGCCCTTGCACTCTCCTCCAAGACTGCTGTGCTCCCAGATCTTGCCCACCACCACATTCACCACCTCCCTTTCTCTTCTTCCCAATGGGCCCTTGGAAAGGAGCAGTCACTCAGAGATGCTCCTAAGGGTGACAATCAGCTCAACCTTAAAATCCCCACTCAGGTACGACAAGTCCCTGGGCATTTTTGTGCTAAAACAAGCTGACATCTCCCTAGAAAGCCCAAGAACTGCTGCTCCCTCCAGAGCAGGCACCAGGGGAAGAAATGTGAGAAGCTGTAAGCAGGATAAAGCATCCTCAGAGGACAAAATGGGTCTTCTAGGAACCACCCAGGAACTGCTTCTTCCTGGGAATACCACCAGGGAGAAAGGAGCACAAGCTGCAGTGTTAGCAGGGCAGGTTCCTGGGCCCTGCCTAGATGACTGCAGATGTAACAACAGCATCTTTATTTCAGGGGTCACGCCTCCAATTAGTTACTCCAATTACCATTCAACACTCACGGCTGACAGCACACCCCAGCTGGTGCCTGACCAGGGTCATACAGCAGGCAACAAGCTGAATTTCCTACCCATGGAAACCACCACCAGTTTTAATTCTGAATGTGAACCTTGATTCAGGATTCTTTTATTGCCTTGACGTTAGGCTAATACATGAGGAAAACCACTTAAAATTGCTGGAAAAGGAACGTGGCTCAGAATACAACCAGCAAAGCACTTCAGTAAACCCACAGCAAACTAAAAAGATGCATTTGTTTCTTCTGGAAAAGGAGTTTCTTCTCATTAACGTCTTAAACAGCACAGGCCTATCCCTTTATCCCTTTAATCACAACTTCTCACAATTAATATAGCTATGTCATCTTTAAAAATAAGCCATTTCATTTATAATGCAAGAAGCACTTGTTACTCCCAGGCTTTTGTAATCCAACAAGTCTGACTGCATAATTTATGAACCCTTATAAAATGTCATATGCTGCTCTGTGATCCTCTGAACTTGCTATCACTTAAATGAAAAACAAAAGGCAGAAAGCAAATTTGCTGCTGGTTCTGCTGACAGAGCTTACTTCTGTGTTTTTGTTACAGAAAGTTACCATGGCTATCCTGGGACATGATTCAGGGTGAATAAAAGCCAATTTACCAGATAATAAATCCCACAACCTCCTCTCAGCTCCTAAACTTTTAAACTGGATATTTATTTTTCCAGCAAAGCCATTGAAAATGGTAAAACTGGTACTCTGAGGCCTAGGCTGGGATAAGCTCTAATCAGGTATTAGGCAGAAACAATTAAAGACCTGAAGACAAAGTTTGGTCGGCTTTTTGCAAATATAGCATGAGTATTTTCTGAACCTCCATTTACTCAGCTAGTTCAGTTTAATGACTAGTTCTATTCAAGCTGCAAACTCCACCAGAAATTTTAAAAAGTATAAAACCAGAGAGGTTTTTCCTATTCTGTTATAAAGAAGTATGTGAGAATAAATGACTTCTTCAATTTCCAATAATACTTCATGTTTTTAAGTTAATTTAAAATACAAAATGTGCTTAAATAAGCTTATCTGTGTGCATATTTATTATCCTTAAGGTAATTTAAACTACTTTAAAATGGTTCTTCTTGGAAATGGTAGTTCCACATTTCTTATCGGAACCTTGAACATCTATGAATTCTAATTTCTCTCTGTTTTATTTAATCTAGTTTCTATTTAATTTACTCATTCTAATTTCTATCTATTAAAAAATTCTAAATCTGGTTTGACAAGGAAGACTAATTATTGAAACAATTCAGTGTTAAAAAATAATCAAGCACCACCTTTTACCATAATAAAAACAAGAATGCACACTAAGCACTCTATATGCTTCAGTAAATAGGCAAATACCTAACACAACCTGCTATTCATTTTGCTGATAAGGCACTGTAATAAAGATGATATTTGCCAACGTGTGCTTGTAGACTTGTGACCCATAAGCATCATCATAAGGAATTAAACATGTACAAATCCTGAATATAAAATATTAATACATCACTTATGCCAAGATTTTCTTTTTACTGATTTAAATGAATAAGTGAGCTCATTACTTGGATTTAAACCAACCAACCCCATTTCTGTTTTCATCCTCAGATGTAACATTTTATATATTAGCTGTCTAAGGATTTCATTAGAGTTGCAATACAGTCAGTATGGGAATCCAGCCTTAGGTCACTAAACTGGATTAATAACAACATAGAAAGCCACTAATAAAAATGTGACAAATAAAATAAAACAATATTCCCATAATTTTAAGAATGTTATAGGCCTGCTGTGTTTTTCAAAAAGAAGTATCTAAGTATCATTGTTTATCTGTCCCGTATTTTTAGCACTCTGGAAAAAATTAATTACCATGAGTTAGTTTAAACAATCTTAGTCTAGACAGGCAACCCTTAGGAAATACAGCTAAAAAAAAGAAAAAAAACATAAGAAATGAATCATGAGCTAGTTACTATAGTAATACTTCTCCTAGACCAATAGCATATAATATTATTCATCATGGCAAATCCAAAGTGATGAAATGTCACACTGTTCAGCAGAGATCCTTGTTTCTATAAGATGCAGGAATCAAATACTCAGGGGTATGAGCTGGGGGGTTGATATTTATGCTCTCATCAGGCACAGGCTTCCCTAGATAACACTATATTTTTATTGTATACCACAGTATGGTAATCCAACAATTTTTTGCTTTTCAGCTGTGCTGTATAAATCGATTTTATACTTTCCCAAGACCAGGCAGAACTGGATATGGGGACAATCAGGATTAATGTGTGAATATTGTAATATTAAACTTTTAAATGAAGTGCACACTAGAGAAGACTGAGAGACAGGGGATTTCAAAAGCTGGTACATACTAAAACAGGAGAGCAGGCAGACACTGTTTCCAGCTTTTGCAATAGTTCCTTATCACAAATCCTCTGATGCTTCAGGATACTCTGGCAGCTCTCATGCCCGACAGTGGTTTTCCCCTATTTGCACCTACCCACGAAACCATGGACTTTCCTCTTAAATGGGGACCTCATCACAGCCATCCATTTTTTATTCATCTTTTCCTCTGTGTATGTTTTACTTGCAGGTACATATTTACTTAGCCTTGCAAAGTTGGGATATTATTTAGCTACAGGTCTAGAAGATGTAAAGGAAAATGAGGTGGCCTTGTGGGTTCACCAGGTACTTCCCACACGAGGACTGGCATTGCACCTTCCACATTTGCTTCAGATCATCCTGCAAAGCATTTCTACTCAAGTAAAGCTTTTAGAAAGCAAGCAGATAATATCCACTGGGGAAAAATAAAATACCCTTATTGATTTTGGTCCTAATCTGGACCCAAGGAGAACTGCTTTTCTTCTATATCTAAAAGTTCCTGTATGCTTCTGTACTCTGCTAGTACTCTTAGCATAAAACACAAGTTTCACTCTGTTTCTCTTCATGAGAATGCATTTTCTGAAGAAAAATGGAACATAATCATCCTACTCTTTTCCAAGTATGTGATAAACCCCAAATTTATACAGAAAGGCAGCAGGAGTCTGGCTGGGCACTAACAATGAAGGATTGTCATCATACCCCAAACACTTTTAACTTAAATTACTCATTTAAAGTGCTCTGTCCTGTGAGTTATTCTGTCCATACTGAGAAGACTGGAAAAATCAGTGGGAGGTTAAGATGATGCAGACACATTTTTCTTCCCTTTCTTTTTGATTCATAATTGTGTTACACTTAATCCTTGTGTGCCCATTTTCCTCATAAAGTCCTTCCAGGGAACTCCCAACAGATAAAAACTGATGGGAGGCTGCTCACAGCATCGGAACAAGCAACTCAGAGCAAAGCCTCAGAAAAGCCAGTGAGAAAGATGGAAACATTTATAATTAAAATGTTGTGCAACTACACAGCCACCATGTTTAACCGCCTAAAAAAAATTCCAGAAAAATGTCAATGACAAATTCCACTGGCATACTCAATCTTTGTGGCATCACCAAAAAATCATTGGTGTACAAAGTCCCCTCTGGTCCAGTATTTCCCCTTTCAAGGCAGTCTGTTTACCTTCTAGTCAGTTTTCTATCAATGCTCCAATTCTTCCATGATCCCAAATCTTCACAAATAGTTTCCCTAGTGGCAGTTTACAAAAGTCAAGGTGGACAATATCTGCTATATTTTCCATCCTTGGGAAACCAGCTGTTTTCTCAGCAGATTAACAGATTATTCTGACACAACCTTTCTTTTAATACAGGTTTTATTTTTTTAAATAGGCTTTATTTTATATCACCCTCCAATATTTTTAACCTTACTACCTTAAAACAACTCTAAAATCTCAAATTTTTTAAGTGTGAGGACGAAATCCCTGATTGCCAGATCCTGTGGTTTTCTTTCTTTTTTTTCCCTTTAATCTGTGAATATTACAGATAGTGTCTCAGGGAAATACTGGAAGTTGGTCCATTTCAGTTCAATGGTAGTGAACTTAGGCAGAAAAGGAGGAAGCTGAGGACGGAAGAGAATCCAAAGGAACTGGAGCAGGAACAGCAGGAGAGACTTGGCAAAGGTACAGAACTGGGATGTAGGGACATACATAAATACGTTAGCCTGGAAGGTGACTGACAGCTGTTTGGATGGTGATACCACTAGCAGGTCAGAGAGGAGGAGATGGGAACACAAGAAGCAGCCCAGTAGGGTTCCTAGCAGGCTAAAACATGGAACTGGAGAGGAACAAGAGGGAAGAGAGGGAGAGACCCACAGTCACAGGCAACAGAGATGGGCAGTGCCTTGCAGGACAATTTTGGAGGCTGGTAAGACACTGTAAGAGCCTCTTCAAAGGTTAATGGCCTATCTTTTTGGATCAGAAAAACCTGATTTTTTTTTTTCTGATGACACCTCTAGAAACTACACACTCCATAAGATACTTGGCATTGACAACGCTGAAGTGGAGACTGTCAGATCAATTCTGATATAATTTATATAACATATACACATCACTATTAGTCAGCTGAAAGACTGAGAGTTAGGGTATTCTTGTGCACAGATAATAGGTATTGCTGAGCTACCTGATGCTCAAAATATTTTCATAAAAGCCAATCTGAAAATCACATATGCTAGTTAAATTTAAAGATTATGGGCTTTTGTTCTTCAGAAACCATTCACATCCCCACTTTTCATGAAGATAGGTTCTCATCATTTTGAAGAAACAGAGGAAAAATAAGCTGTTATTAAATTGTTATGGTACTGTAAGTTGATTAACTGGGAACTAGGAAAGGTCTAGAGCTAATAAAGTGATAGTTCTTTGTTCTTATTCAAGGGACAGGAGTTTTAACCATATACACAAGCAATTCATTTGAAACTTATTTTTCTTAATAGATATTCATTTGAGGATTTCTGCAGCCTCTCTTTCCCCAGAGTGTTAGATGGTTCTTTTCAGAGCAACAGCTACAGCAAACCTAGTTAAAATAAAGAGCAGGCAGCACACAGATCCATACATATGCTTTGCGAGAAACAGGCAGCATATCCAGATTTATATGTGTGCCACTCCCCTAGGATATCATAATTGTGTTTGTTCTTTTAATAACTTTAGGCTCCAGTGATCAGAATAAAAATTCTATGCTGAAGCTAATGCTTCATCCTTTGTTCACTTCACTACCCTGAATTATATAGTAAGCAGACTTAAATAAATGCAGGAGTCTGGATCCTTCCTTACACCAGACTCCAGCCACACACATAATAGGTTGCCTGATTTAATTCAGGGTCTCTCTCTTCAAATCTTATTTTGTTTTTACAAAATATTCTGCTCAGCCATTTCTTTCTGTGCACAGCTTTCGGAGTCCACCTTCCAGCATTTGGTGAATTGCAGCCTCCCTGATAGGAGCAGCACATCAAGCTTCCTGATTTGCAAGAGCAGTTGGGTTATTTAGACAACCTTGTTCTTCCTAATTATTATATCTACACTTTACATTTACAGCCTCTCTCCACAAACGTACCCCGAAAAACTGAGTTTGTTGAGCAGCTTATTAAGCAGGCATGGCCTTTCAGCAGCTATTGTGACTACAGCATGCCAGTCCTAATCTAATGATTACATATGATTTTTTAATCACTAGAACCAGGCTGCAGATTACTTTGTAATGAAGACAGATTTATATAATCTATACAGTTCCCTTATAGATTGCCAGTATCCATGAAAGGTATTGAGACAAACAGAGGTCATAAGTAGCACAGGCTAATGGGACAGTGAGTCAGTGCCTAGTCCAATGTGCCATACAACATAATGGCTAAAAGTGAGCTGAACATGCCTAAATATACCCCCATTTTCAGTTTCTGACCACCTTGAAGGATTTGTTTCTTACATGATCTGACACAGTCTTGAACCTTATTTGAGACCAGAGATAACTGCTTTAGGAAATTATAGAATCATAAAATGGTTTGGGTTGGAAGGAATTTTGAAAACAATCTAGTTCCAACCCCTGTCCTATGGGCAGGGACACCCTTCCACTAGAGCAGGTCGTTTAGAGCCCCCTGCCCCCTCCAACCAGGCCTTGAACAATTCCAGAGATGGGGCATCCACAGCTTCTCTGGGCAACCTGTGCCAGTGCCTCACCACCCAGTTCTTGCAAAATTCTTGAATCCTTGTTGGATTAGGCAAGACTATTTATCTTTGTTACATGAAATACATGGGTATTTTTTGCCTCCAATAACTCAAAACCTGTTTCACAATAAAACTCCAAGCTTGGTTGTTGATAATGCTGGTGGGAAAAGAGTATTGATATGGTCCCTGCACCAGTTCCCTCATCACCTCATTATGCTGACCCTTTTCTCTTCATCATTACCAGTCTTACTGTCCTCCTGAGAACAATAATGCCTCTTTGTTTCCATATCTCCTCTATCCTTACTTAACTTCCTTCTGCGGCTCTGCTGGATGCCACCTTCCAAACACCTCTCTTAAAATATTTCCCTTTCTTCGTTCCCATAGACAGGAGTCACCCAACATGATTTGACATCCAGTGTCTGAGGCCAAAACTGCCTTGAATCCCATGTCTGTTTTTCCCAGTAATGTCTCTGCCATCGTGTCAATCTCTGCCAGGACCCTGGGCACGAACTGGCCCCACTGGAAGCCCCACTCACACCCTCTGCCCACGGCCAGGAGCTCCAGATAGCTCAGCCTTGGGCTCCCAGACCTTGCCTGGGCTGTGCATGTCTCCAGTCCCATCTTCTGGGTGAACCTTGGACCAGTGTTGGACCCATCAGCACATTCTGCTGCTCTGACTGGGTTCATCCCCTGGCTGCTTCTGGGGCTGCTCCTGGACCCCATCACCAGCCCCCAGCTCTGCTGAGGCCCTGTGGGACTGTGCTTTGGTCAGTGAGAACACAGCCTCAGTTCCCTTTGCTGTTTTCCTTTCTTTTCCTTATGAAGTTCAAGCCCCTCAGCCTGTTCTTCCTCAACATACGTCCCTATTCTCCATTTTTCTGTGTCCTAGTTTTCTTCCACATTCTCCTCAGGATATTGTTTTGGCTGCTTTGTTTTTTCTCAAGCTTGAATTTATCTTTTTATGACACCTTCCTATTCCCCCATTTTTCCCCTTTCAAGTCCAGTTGTCTTTTAAACCCTACCTCAAAACTCCATTTAATTCACTTATTCAAGCTGCTTTCCCCTTTGAGCATTGTTCTTCATTAGATCTTTGAGTTTAAGCAATAAAATCCACAGAGAAGAAAGTATCTTACCACATTTGGTGGTCTCAGACATAGTCTGCTCTAACCTTGGACTGAAAATGTTAATCTTTTAACTATTTGCTCCTAGAAAAAGACACCTTTCTTCACATGTCATTAATTTTCTGTGAATATGTTGCCGTACCTATAAACAGAGAGACTGTGATTGATCTGACCTGGCTTGTTGTTAAGAAATACTTGTTCCTGGGATGAAAAGAAGTCTCTGCTCATGACTGCTGACTCAAGCCACTTGGTAGCCCACATGCTGCTCACCAAAGACATACCAATCATCAGATATCAGGCAGGAGTGACCTCCACAGGTAGTTACAAGTTCCCTCACTGAGATATCACACATGGCTTCACCTAAAGTTCTTTCCCACTCACAAAGCAGGCTTGTCCTCCAAGCATTCAGACCTTCTGCTCTCGTAAAATGCAGCATCTTGTGCCTGATCAGCAACCTGATGAAACTAGGCATGGATATGGGAATGACAACTCTGCATTGTTTTTATTTTCCATTATCTTAATGGAAAAACTGTATAGATATATGCTCTAGTGCATTTTAAAATGCAGCGTATTTCCTAGGTCATAGATACAATTATACACAGAGTACACCACATACACAAGTCTAACTGGAAACTGAGTGAAGACTGAGGTAAAATAACTGTATCCCATGGAAAAAGTTTGGTAAAATAACTGTATCCCATGGAGGAAACTGCTACTTCTCAAAGTCTCTATGCAATCCTGGCTGAAACATCTCAGCTTTCTCTCAGGAGGCAAGGGATGCTCTTTCAGCATTATCAGCTGTTCTACATGGTATGGAAAAAATACAAGAACAGATACTCCAAATTGGGATGAGTTCAGCATTTTTTTTTACAGTTCATTTAATCAGTAATCAGGTAAACTTAATCTGGTGCCAGAAACCCACATGGTTACACCCACTTTGAAACCCAGCATACTCAAATGAGGGAGGAAATTGCTTTAGTGTGATTTATAAGGGCAATGAAGAATTATATTCTTTTTGGTAATGACATTGTGTGATACATTTTCTCTTTGGGGAGAAAGGTTCTGAAGTGTTTTAAGCTGTCTCATCTACAGTTACAGACTCCAGTGAAACTGTGAAATCCTCATGAGAATCATGACTGTATAAAAATCCAGTTATAACCCACAAGCTTCTCTGCATTTTGGTCGTGTTTTTTTTTGTTGCAGATTCTAGGCTCCATCAAACTTTCATGGAAATTTTGCTATGAGTTTTACAACTCACTGGGCCATTGAAAGGGCTTTAGCTGTATATTATGGCTGCTGTGTTTGTGGGCAGCTTTTAGAGTGAAAAGGGAGAGGCAGAACACAACAAGGAGGGAGCGCAGCTTGTTCATGACCTACAGAAAAAGAATGAACTGGGCAGCACAAACTCCCAGTGTACAAATGAGAAGGGCACTGCTTAAAACCAGTCCTTGCTTTGGCAGCTGGGAGGGTCAGTGGCACTTCTAGGGCTGGCAGAAGCTGCCTGGAGCTGGTGTCTGTCCCATCCCCCTTGCACAGGTAGCATGTGGCAGCTGAGCTGCGGCAGCAGCCTGTGCACTCTCTTTGCCCATGAGATGAAATGCATTAGCTTCCACTTCCTGCAGCCACACTATTTACCAGATGGATTCCTAACAAACAGCAGAACCCAACTGCTGAATTATTTTACATATGCTTGGAAAGCCTGGGAGGAAAATAAACACAAAATAAATTACTAATGGGAATTGAGTGATGCATTTTTGAGCGCAACAGACCCCATCATTATTTCAAAAATCCTCTGTGCATTACAATTCCATTTAAAAAAAGTCAAAAATCAAAGTAGTTTCACACTCTAAGTGAGATAACAGGTCTAATTTTCACTCAGTAGAAATATGAATCCTGTTCCTATCTGAGCACCTGTTCATTAGCAACGGTGTTAAAGCTCATACTGTGCTGCAAATATGCTTCAGCTTCACCTGCAAGAAATTCCCTTTTCCCTCTTCACCATGAATTTACATTGCTGCTCCTGTACAACAGCTATCATTATTATTATTACTGCTATTATTATTACTACTTTTTCTTTTGGTTTGGGCTTTCACTCTTAGGAGGTGCTCTGCTTTTTTCAGCTTTTTTTTTTTAAAAACAAGATCCAAATGAAATTAATGCAGCCACGAGAGGGAGCCTCTGATGTCTTTGTAGAGAAGAAAAAGCTATTGACAGTGACAGAGAAATTAATGAAAATAATTATAGTTGAGAAATTGAATTCCAAGAAGCAGTGACTTTGCCTTAAGACCAAATTCTATTTCAGCGTAAGGTTTTGTGAAAAGATGTAGCTTATGGCATAACTGTCTCCTTTCAATATGCAAAGTACTTAGAGGAAGCACAAAAATCTGACTGGGATGAGAGCAACTTTGATTAACAGTTGCTTAATCTAAAAATGCAGCAACTCTTCAGCCACGGTGAGCAGCAGAAGCAATTCGGGCTACTCAAGAGAGCCAGCCCTTTGCAAACAGATATTAATATATATAAATAACAGGAGTGTAAGTAGAATAGTACCAAATTTTCATTATCTAGACATAAACGTCTTCATGGATTTTGCAAAAGAAAACATGCAGCTTCCTTTCTCTGTGAGAAGTCTGTGTGAACACAGGTTTTGTATATGTCATGGCTGCCTTGGCAAGAAGGGGATGAAACCAAAGCTCTCCAGAAAAGACAGAAGAGCTTTCTCAGACCTCCCAACATCTTGCATAACCCTACCATGTTCCCTAGACAGCTGACCTTCAAAATGTCATAAAAATAGGCAATATTAAAAGTACACTTCTACAGAGTAGCATCTGTGCTTTATATCCTATGCCTGCCATGGCTCTTCAGAAGAAATCTGCCTTAAAGCATATTTTGCTTAAAGGATAAAAAAAGGATATAGTATGTTTGCAACTAGTATCTTCAACAGTACATTTAGTGAAATATTCATCACTTGTTCTAGTCCCTGAACTATTTCTGAATTGCTTATGTCATTTTTTAGAAGATATTCACCATGTAAGGACTTTTTATGTTGGTATTTCTTAATTATCATCCTTCTAACCAAGAAATTTTGCCAGAGGGGCTTTACTTCACAATTACAAAAACTTATGTTTTAGTTTACTTGGTCTGGAACTGTGAAACTTCCCTTTCTCTTCCTATTAATGGAGGAAAATACTGCCAGGGAAGTACCAGACTGATTTTTCAGATGTATGGTATTTACCATCCTCCCTCAAGATGCTTCTCGTGCATGCTAGGGGACTCAGTTCTGGGCTTTTATTTCCCATAACTGACACAAATATGCTACTAGAACCCACACCAACAACAATGCTCAGTTGAAGCTATCTTTCACTCTCATATTCAGAGTAACTCTGCACAGGCAACCCAAGGCATAACACAATGGCCACAATTACGTATTTAAAAAATCTTGTCCTAATATTTCCCAAAATCCAAAGCTATTAAGCCAGAGATAAAACAAGAACAGAAAATTTCATTTAAATGCTTCAATACAAAGTGACAGGGCACTGAAAGTAAGGATTCCTACTGAAGGAGCTTTAGCTACAAGCCTCCCTGCCAACTCCACCTTCCCCAATGCAGCACAACCCCTCTCGACTACACATCTGTTCATCACACCTAATATAATCTCAGTTATATAAGCAGCTCCAGCACAAGGCACTTGATATAAATGTTGATGTCATGGTGATTTTTAAAAACAACATTTCTATTAACATTCTGTCTTCAGCCTTCCCAGCTGGCTGACTGCAGACCATTTCCCAAGATGTTCCAGTTCTTCCCTGCAGAGCTTTCTCATGTATCTTAATAATAATTCATAACATTTCTATTGCACCTTTTACTTTGACTCCCACTGACATATTCAGCTGTGACTTCAGAGCAGCAGTAATACTGTTGTAGCTGTGATTGCCTCCAGGATACATCAAGGCAACATTTGTCAGGAAAAAAAATATATTTTACTAGACCAATTAAGATAATTATAAAAAACAGACCATCTCACAGCCACACAAGGCCTTTCTCACAAAATCTCCTGTATTGTCTCTCCTGCAGTTATGAACTAGAAAATGCCTGCTTAATGGTGTGCTGGCCAGAAGGTTGAATTGATTGGGAATATAACCTAACCTCATTACAGGAGTTACAAGTTTGCAAAGATTTTATATCTCGAACCAGGGCAAAATCTAATCAAACTAGAAATACATTTTCAAAAGGACTTTTCCTTTCCCTCTCATCATTAGACTCTTCACTGATCTCCTTAACCTTTTCATATATATGTGGATCAGTGAGTAACTATTTACATTTTACATGCTGAAAATTAAGAGGCCGAGAAATGCATGCCAGAACAAAGAAGAGAATGTAGATCAATCTAATGCTAAAGCAATCAAGAAGAAAATGAGGTAAAAACACTTTGCAGATCTGTTCCAGCATTTTCCCTCCCCAGTTTCAGGAATGAGTACAACAAGCAATCACATGCCACTATAAATTAGCCTACCTCTAACAGCATACACACAAGGCCAAAAACCAGTGAGCAAACATCACTGAACATAGTCTAAAAGGCGTAAAAATCATTTTCCTTTTGGCAAAGATGTAAAATGCTATGAAGTAAAATACCAGAACCCTTAGTAGAGGGTGATTGCAAATTTCTCCCATTGCCCCAGCAGTGTTCTCTGATCCCAAGGAGTTAAATTCTACAATCAAGCACAGTTCAACTTCCACAATCTCATCCAAAACTGGCACCTCTGATGAGACTGTGAAAGGTCATGAGGAGACCATAAGGGATACAGACATCTGAGCAGCCTGAAAATCCATTTTACATGTGTGAGTTCATTTAATTATCTACTTAGACGACAAGAATCTCTTGTCCCTGTTGAACTAAGGTCACTGAATCATGAGCTTAAAATACAGTATTCTTCATCCCTCTGTCCAGATTCAAGGTTTCAAGGCCATCATGGCTTTTATGTAACCAGCTACGGGATGCTGCCAACAGAGCAGTCATTTCATTGCTACACAAGGAAAACGTATCCACGCAATCAGAATCAGACATGGGAATACACATCTCAAAATGCATGAATGTCTGTGAAATCAGTCACTTTTCAACTTCTGAGACTCTTTATTTCTGTGTGGTATGTGCTTGCCTTATTTGAGCGATGTTTGGTAAAATCTGTGCAATAGAGAATTACATCTAGGACTGACTGCTAGACGACACCTAACTGTAACAGCCAGCATATTCCAATGCAAGCCAGTTCATTTGACCTTCTGCATCTTGTTTCAGCCAAGCCAGGAACACTCCTGCTATGCCATCTGCTCCTACCAAGGAAGCAGCAACACAAGGACACTGAAGAAGACGAGCTGTGCCATAGCAGTCTGGTCCCACTTGAGCCAAGGCAGCATACGGTCTTGTTGTGTGTTCACCAAGACACCAGTGCCACCAACTTCCTAATTTCAGCTGAGGATGTTGGCCAGGCTATGCTAAAAACAACTGTGTCACTCATAACAGCAATAACAAGGGTGGTAACAGTAACAGCAAACCACAACAGCACTGCCCTGCCTAATGTCTTTATAGTTTTAATTTTCTGCCATTCCCTTCGCTTACATTGCAATACACATCTTTAACTCAGTTTTGAAAGGGTCCCTAAATTGTTTCACCCTGACCAAGTGTTCCATTAATCCGGACTAAAGTTAGAAGAGATAGGAAAGGGGAGGAAGAGTAGTTACATGTGGCCAAAATTAAGTATTTCTTAGGCTATACTTCCAGGCTGGATTATCCAGGTTCTGGAAAATGAGCAAAAATGTCCACATGTGTGTATACAAATCTTGCTGTATACACTTAAAATTTCAAACAGCAGGTCTGAGATCTTATTCTGTTTCTTTATGTTATGAGTACACCACTGCCTTGCACCCAAGCTTGCTGTAAATCCATGTACTTTGGACATGACCTGCACATCACATTTCACCATTCCATAATTACATAATGTCTGTATAACAGAGTGTCTCCCACACTTCTTGTTTCCCTGACAGGACTGACAGACAAGTCTGACAGAGAGCCTTCCTCTGATGTGCATTGACATTTGGTATATCACAGAACAGCAGAACTGCTGAGGCTGGAAGGGACCTTCTGATCATCCAGTCCACAGCCCCGCTCAGCCAGGGACAGCTGGAGCAGGCTGCCCAGCACTGTGACCAGTACTTGAATATCTCCCCAGATGGAGACTCCACCACCTCTCTGAGAAACCAGTGCTTGGTCACCCCCACAATGAAAAACTGTTTCCGGATATTCAGAAGAAACCTCCTGTGTTTCAGTTTGTGCCTTTTACCTCCTGTGCTGCCACTGGGCACCACTGAAAGCCTGGCCCTGTCTTCTTTGTCCTCCCCATTCAGGTTATTTTTACACATCAGCAACAGCTTCCTTGAACTTTCTCTCCTCCAGGCTGAACAGCCTCAGCTCTCCTGGCCTCTCCTCACAGGAAATAAGCTCCAGTGCCTCTCTCTCCCCAGTGCATTCCAGGATGCTGTCAGCTGCCTTTGCCACAAGGGCACGCTGCTGGCTCATGGGCACCTTCTTGTCCACCAGGACCCCAAGCTCCCTCTCTCCCAAGATGCTTTCTATCTGCTCAGCCCCAGACTGACTAATAAAACTTGCAAGTGTCTGAACTCCCTGTTTAAAATGTGTTTCTGCCAAACACCAGACTTGGATGTAGATGCACAAATGGCAAAGAAAAAAAGAGATCCTTTAGACTAGACCAGGCAGTGGAATTTTTTACAGCCAACTGTGAAGTGTTGATGAGTCAAACATGAGACTTGAAGTGCTCAGCTTGCAGCTACCCTGACTTAAAACATTCCTCTCAGACATTCACATAGGACCAGAACAGACAGCTATAGTCTTCTGCTTTGAAAACATCTCCCTGGTGTAGTTTGATAAGATTCCACTCTCTACTGTACAACAAAAGAAGATAAATATCCATGAACACCAGTTTTATGCCTCCTATGAAACACAACTCATCCTCAACCTTCTACATCCATCATTTCAAACACAGAGATGAAAAATCCACTAGGCTATCTAGATTCTCATGTCTGGCCAAGGAAAAAGCAAATCCTTGAAAAGGAAAATATTCTACACAATTTGCTACATTGTGAAGATTGCTTCCAAAATCAAAGGCAAGTGATCAGTAGCCTGTTGCAGTCTGAAATGTCTTCTGGATTCTTAATTCAATATCCATCTGATTTCTGTAACTATAAAACCTCCTTCCACAGTTAAAGACTTCCTCCATGACTTGAAGACATGGCCAAAGCACACTACATCTTCTTCTGGATCAACTACCCAATCCCACTGTACACGGTGGCAGATGGAAGCTACGGAGCTCATAACTAAGGGAAGGAAGAACACATTCCCAATGACCCAGTATGCCAGGAGCCAAAACCAAATTGATCTTCCAAATCATGTGGTGAGAAGGTTGTACCCTCTCCTGAAATTGCCCCCTCATGGCCACAGCAGTGCTCTTAGGATCAAGATTCCAAAGACAAGACCTGCAATACAACAGATGCAGTGACAAAGGGTGGCAGAATTCCACCTCTTCTGCTGAGATCTCACCTATGGAATACGATTGTGATCTCAAAACTTACTATTGCCAGAATGAAGCAAAAGGCTCATGTCACAATAGTACACAATTCTATAGGAATTTTCTCAATGAGAATAAATGGAAAATGCATCAATAAAAATTTTGCCACTTTGCACTCTTGTTTAATGCACTGCAGAGGAAAGGGGGAATATATATGGTCAATGTTTCCTTTTCTGACCTTTTTTTTCACAGAAAGCTCTAGTCTTAGACATCTGTACATATTAGACAGATGCATAAGGCTAAGCAAGTTAAAAATGTGAAAGTCTAAGTGCATGGTTCACAGTATTTCTGCAGTTCTCTCTCAATGCAAAATTCTACTGAATATCAGTCAGATTAATTCTTTTGTTGAAAAATGAATGCAGGATTGATTACCTATGACCTCTGCATCTCAAAGGACTGTACCTAGTACAAGGACAGACTGTAAGCTACAAGTGATCACACCCTCCTTCCAGGAGACTGAGAAGACAGTGATTCAGAAAGTGCTAGTCTTCAAGAGGCATTCAAAACAAAGAATATCTTGAGTGTTCAGTTTTGAGGATGATTCTAAAGAAATACATGATTTATTTAACATATTTCACAATTAAAATCTTTCTAATTCTAGACCTCTTATACAAGTCAGAACTTTCCAGAGTCTGAAACCAAGCAATCAGAAACCATGTGAGCATGATTATAAACCAAAATGTTGTATAAAACACATAGAGGGTATAAAGGAAACTGAGGCGGGAGACCAGCTCCACTAATTTCTTTAGCCTACACAGACATATGCCCAAAGGACAAAACTAACATCTTCTGGATATTATATCTATTCTGCACCATTTTAATTTCTCAGCAGTCAGATCTTTTGCCCAAGGAGTCTTCCAACTTGGCACTGCTAACATGTCCCTGGAAAAATCACATATTCATTTCAAAATCGAATAGAAACACAATTTACTAACAATTATTTCAGCTACTTATTCCTCCGCATTTCAAATATAAAAGCCACAGCTTTGCACTCCTGAAACAAACTCACCCTGCAGGCAGGACATGGGCTGGAATCTCACCACTGTGAACCAAGGTGCACCAGGATGTCTCAGCTGCTCCTGCATGACAAGCCCCACGTGCAGTGGAATTGCAGTGGATCAGCCCATTTGGGGCAGGCTAGGGACAGGCATTGCCCTCATTTCACACAGCAGCTGCTTGCTGTGGCCATACAAAGCTGAGAACAAGACAAATCCAACACTACTGATTCCAAGGGTACCTGGAGGCACAAGCAGTCCCTGGAGAATTCACATGGCGAGGCCAGAGCAGTGACAGCACCTGTGAGCAGAAGTGGTGACCACTTCAGAATGGGATGTGTGCCCTCCTGCACATGCAGAAGACACATTCATGAATAGTGAGGTATTCATCCTGAATAATCAATCTTAGGAACTGTCACCTGCTCGGGGGGAGTGGATACGAGATCCACGCTTAAATAAATATGACCTGTTTGATTTAAAAAATCACTGCCTTCAGCAAACACTTGAGTATATATTTACATGAAGAACAGAAGAATGAGTAGGCAGAATACAATATTCCACTCCATTCCAGAAGCACATTGCATAAAAATCCCACAAATACAAGCCTGGAGCAATGTCAAGATTATTTTGCTGCCTACTTAAAACCTGCAATTTTGCTGTTAAGCTTGATGTTTGGAGCAAGATTCATTAATGGTCTAACAAGAGGTGAAACCACTCACAGAACACAGTCAGTTTTGGTAGCAAGGGACACATGACCTCACCCAGAGGCCGTGGGAGAGGTCCTCAATTCAGAGTCAGAAGGTGGATTCAAAAGCAGGGAGACATCACTAAGAGCCACTGCTGTTAAAAGGGCAGGACGATGCAGGCACTGCCCTTGTTAAGCAGGAGCAGGTCTGTGAGCAGTTTTGCAGACAGAGTGAAGCAGAACTGAGCAGCGTGGCTGAAGAGCAGCCCTCTCACGGGCTTGGCTAAGGGGATCAGACTGTGTAGTTCCAGTTCTTAACATTTATCCATTTAGAAACCTTTTCAGCTTAGGTCATTCAACTCATAGCATGTACAGTTCTACATTATCTATTGACAAATAACCTTTATAACATTTAGGCTCAGGAGCACATCTACTAAAAAACTGTCAGATTTAATATTTTCCTGCTTGCAGCTGACTCTTTATGTGACCTGAACTTTATATTTAAATCCAGTGTGTGTGTGTGCAGTGTCTCTTGGTATTTGCTTTGGTTTTTCAAATATGTTGTTAAGTGAAAAATGTTCTGCTGTACAAGCCAAAGATGCTGAACACAGTAAGCTACTGTCAGTCTTAAAATACATACTAACTTTTCAACTGCTACACTGCATAAATAGGTATTTAGAGGCTCTTTAAAAGCAGATTATTTATGTAACAGCTCATAATAAATCCTGTAGCAACAGTACCATTTTCATGCAAATTTGAACTGAATGCCTTTTAAAAATATACTCCTTTTGTCTAATATACTTACACAAAGGTAAAGCAGTTCAGAAAACAAAGTGTTACTGAGCTGTGCAGTTCTCAATATACATCAACTTCAATTTTGTGAATATACTGGGTCAGATTCAGCTATGTCACAAGTCCAGAGATGTCAGAATATTCTGTAATTAGTATTTCCTGCTTTTGAAGAACACTAGACAGATGGTCACATTTTGAAGAGATTTCAGTACAGTGGCCAGAAGTCCTTCCTCACTGATGGTGCCATATGATTGAGGTGTCTTAGGTCAGGATCCAGTTTCAAAAAATGGCACAAAATCACAACTTCCATGGAGTTTTACTAGAAAATTGGGATAAATCACCTCTGAGAATGAAGTCCTTCAATTAAATCAGTGGTCTCCAGTGCTTTTTTTTTTAATATTAATAACATTTGATCTTGAAATGCCACCTTATGTGTCAGGGCTCAGCCCCAGGCAAAGATTTTTCATTAAATGGGAAAATAAAAGCTTAGAGGACAAACTCTGGAACCTAAAAGAAATTCAAGCCATCAGTGCAAATAAACTGGAGTCATAATCTAGCCTTCAGAGAGACCCAGGGTCTCCCCTGGCCAGTTTTATAAGTCACAGGATCAAGTAGGGCAGAAAAGGTCTGCTGTGCAGGCACTAGCCTGATACAACTGAAGTCTATTGTACAGAAATATCAATTTCTAAATTGGCACTAAGTTAAAGAAAATTGAAAAGTGAACTAAATTTTATATTTTCAAATGCTTTCAGTGTATCTCTGAAAGTATGATCTAAATGGATTATCCAAGGGACAATCTATGCAGAGCCAGGAGTTGAACTTCCAAGATCTTTGTGGGCCCCTTCCAACTCAGAATATTCTACAATAAGAAATTGTTCCATGGAAATTTGGCAACTGAATTTCTCTCCTTAATTGTGACATTTCACTTCTGATGCAGAACTCCTGTGGTCTTCACTGAATCAGGCAACACTCAGAAAATACACAGGGGAAGCCACAGCAGCCTTGTGGGACAACTGGTGCTAAATGTAAAACTTCCAGGGACAGCAGAACAATTTCCTCTCTTTGCTGACTCAGTACCAGCTTTTCCTTCAACACTGACAGCAATTACTGGGAATTAGTGTCAAGTGGCCTAGGGCTGTGGGACAGACAGGTATCCCTCAAGAGCATGGCAAGAGAAGGCCTCCAGCTGAAAGGAGCTCCAGATTTGGAGCTAACAAGTGCTGACCTACTGAGGGAGGAAGGCTCAATGATTAAGTATAAATCCCTGCCATGGTCAACCCTCTTGAATATACAACCACTCCATAATAATCTTCCATTTTTTTCACAAGCTGACATTTCAACCCCCTGCTCCTATTTCTGGCTGCATAACTTTGCATCCTGTATTCCCCATGTATAAAGAACAGGATTCTTGTGTACAAGTATATTTTTTCCTCCAGCAACGCACAAAGGAGTGGGTGTTCACATATGTGTAAGGCATATGTGCAAGCATTCACCCACATTAACATTTTTGGGTTGTCAGTGGCTAGGTCTGTGTGCAAGTAATCATAAGACAGGTTGAGACACAACACGGAAATCTCTCCCATCTGCAAAACTGAATCCATCATGTGCTGTCAGCAGAGATTTAGCTCACAAAGAGCTTGAGTCTTACAACATGGTATTGACTTAAAGGCCATATTGGTAAAGAAAATCATACAAATTAATTCTCACCACAGTATTATATCCTCCATTTAAATGTCTCTAACAGCGGGGCAAGCAAACAAAAAACACAGCTGCCCAAAAATGTCAGGTCTGTAGTTCAGTGACCACTGCTAAACCAAGGGGACTGGGATTCTTTGGGCAACTCACACACATCAGGGATACTATCTGGGGTTTTTTACCTGCCAGCTCAGGGTTTTTTGCATCCAAATTGTGTACTGCAGTTGACACAATTTCCTCTCTCTGAGGAGCAGAGAGAAAAGAAGTCTTCTGAGTTGTGCTTCTCTGTCTGCTCAGGGGATCTGAGGAAGCAGGGAGAACAGATGGGCAAAGTAGCATGTGCAAAAGCATCTCTGAACCCAGCAAGTCACTCAACAGAAAATCTAGAAGGGACCCTTCAGCTGTCACTTTCCCAGAGGTATCACATAACATTTTTGGGGCTGGGTTTTTGTATTTTTGGGGTGTTTTTTTATCACCGGCATTTTAATATATTAAGCTGAAAATGAGAAAATATCTGTGGGACTTTTGGCATTGACAGCATTCAGTCAGCCCAAGAAACCAACAGGCTCTGTCCACTAGGGCACAAATTATGACCTTCCAGGAAAGGGCTATGACTCCAGAACTGCCCAATTCTGCTATACAGAAATCACTTCAATGAGCATGGGGAGGGTACAGCTGAGTCCTGCCCCCACCATGGCATTTTATTTCCTGAGTCTGGGTAGCTCCTCACAAAAAAAAAGGAATTACATCCTAGCAGCATTTACCACCCACAGACCCTGACAGATTTAGCAAGAGGTACGGTGATTCAGTACACAGAGGGTGGATTAAAAATAGTGACGTTGTGGCTAAGTTGCCTCCACTGTGTCTCTAAACACTGATAGCCTCAAAGAAGCCACTTACAACACTTGAAAAGTATCTGTGCTACTGGAATTGTGTGTCCACACACCAAGGTCATGAAACATCTCCTGGACATGAAGGCAATGAGGCCAGAAAAAAGACAATCTGGCCCAAAATCCTGGTTGTACAGATAGTTACTGAACAAAACCCCTACTTCCTACTCCATGCATTACAGCCTTAAAAATGGATGAGTCAAGAAGGCAAGTGGAGAGAGCAGTACAGCACAAACTCAGTAGCATCACTGTGCCCCAGGATATAATAAAATGGATAGAGAACAGCTCAAATATACAGAGAGACTGTTCTACTTCCACTATCTGCAATCAGTAAGTTTGTTCTGGGATAAAACAAACATCCATAATCAATACTGAAGGAATGCTGGACTGCATCTCATATACTTGAGCAACTGATCAAGAAATAATTTATCCCTGTGCAAGTCTTACCCTTGTAAGTCTGCCAAGGTCAGTGTCACTTTAGGTTATCAGCTGTTGGAAGTGCTGGCTAAGTTAAACTGCCTAGAGCAAGCTTTAAACTTACATACCCAACTTCTTTGACAAAATGACTGTGTCTTACTTTATCTGAATTTGCAATCCCCTGATAATGCAAGGCACATTCTTCCCCTGTGCTCCTTATTCTGTGCCCTTACTTCTCTTTTTGGCTCAGACAAGTCTTCCATATGTAGCAGACCAAGACTTCACTATGGAGAACATACAAGCATCACTCAGTTGACATTCATCATCATATGTCCCCCTTAAGAGATAATTCAAACTAGATATAAATCCTGGTAAGGTGGGGGTTTTCTATTCAAAGGTTGCTGTATGTACAGTTTTTTAAAATGATTAAAAATATTTTTTTTCTCAACTCACCATAAAACCAGTAATCTCCTTATCAAGTATGCTGCATCACCATTATGAGCCACAGACTAGGACCTAAACCCCATTATTCAGTAATCTGAAGGCAGGTTTTTGCTTTGGTCACAATCTTAGCAAGTGTCCCAAAGGCTGTAGCACCTCTCTGGTCTGTCCTGTACCTTCACAGTGGCTCAGGCCCTTTGTTTCACTGAAAGTTTAGGGACTTCAGTCTTATTTCAGTGCTTAAGCTAATTCTAAAGCAGTTCTTAAACTCAAAAGTCACTTCACTGCTTTCATAAGGTGTAAACACGTTTTTTCCTTCAAATCTGACAGTATCACCACTCACTTTTACTTAGAAATGTAATGTTAGAAACTGGACCTCTGCTTGGGTTCAACAGAGGGTTTTAATGACCAGGTATTCCCCAGGTAACCCTGGCAGGAGCAGAGGCCATGCAGCCTGGTAGGCTTTGCAGCATTCCATCAGATTAGGAGCAAAAGCTTTCAGAAATCAGTGCACTTTTCCAAACTGAATCTGGATCAGTTATTCCATGGGAAAAGGTGATTTTTCCTTTATTATACCAGTACTATCAAATGTCTCACCTCTGAATATCATTCTTTAAACATAAAATAATTAGCACTCTGAAGGAAAATGGAGTAAGTATTTATAGTTTAAATAGCACAAACCAAATCCACAGACTTCTGTGTTGCTCTTTCAGTTAAGTCAGTCACATTTTCTACTTTGGCTGTTTCCAGCAACAATTCAAGTTGCAAAGTCTCTGTCCTGTGCAAGGGCCTGTACAGAACCAGAAGAGCAGAGAGCCATTCTCTCAAGGAATGAGCCTGTTATGAATAGAAGCCAAACAGATGCATGGCATCTTGCAGAAACCTGGTAAAAACAGAAAGATGAATATTAAACCTCTCAGCAATACCAGATTGTTCAACAAAAGGCACAGCTGGCATGGAAAGATGAACCTTTGCTCCACTGTCTCCTCTTCAGAGCTAAAAATAATAGTGAGTCATGCCAGTAGCAGTTTTGCTGTTTAGCTGTACAAATTCAGGTCATTAGTCTTGGATGTACAGAATCATTCCCTTCCTACCACAGATCATATGAACTGATAGTAAGGAACACTCAGGACAGGACACTGACCAGCCCTTGCTTTCAAAACCCACTAAGACAGCCCAGAACAAACCAAATGACTACAGTCAAGTCCAACCAGGGAGTCAAGAGTGAAACTACCATTACAACTAGGAAAAAAGAGGAAGTTTTACATAAAGCTCTGAATAATACATCCCTTGACTACCTTTTTCTCCATCTAGCATATTCCTGTCTTGTTTTTCTGACTCTTTTTTTGTATTTCTGATCAAGGCAAATGGTTAAAAAGTGTGCATGAAGACGTTTTTTAAAAGCTAGTTGATCTAGACAGCAGAGAGACCAGATGATATGGAGAAGGCTGAATGGGAGCCAAAATACAAAAAGAGACATATTAAACATTTTTAATTGCCTTGTAGCTTCCCAGAGAATCTCCCAGAAAAGGCACTACTCCACCTGTTCGTTTTATTTTCAGGTAAGTACTTTTAAAAATAAGTCAGAGGAAGAGATAAGTATGGACTGACAAGGATGTAAGGGAGAAAGAAAGAATGAGTGGTTTTCAGATGCTGAAAAGAGAGGCTGTACATCCCACCAGAAGTACCAGCATCATCTTGTGTTGTAGGAAAAGTAGATTTTCCTCATCCCCACATGTAAATTGAGGGGGGCATCATTTTAGAACTGTTTTATGAGGTCAAATCTCTTCCCACCCTCCTCCATTCAAGTGTAGGAGGTAACAGAGATTACAGATTTGCAAATCCTACAGATTTGCTCTTGTAGGAAATTTGGCTGTGCCACTGACACCCAGAGTCCCCACAGTCTGAGTGAC
The DNA here is from genome assembly GCA_024734555.1 of Trochalopteron elliotii. Lineage (NCBI taxonomy): Eukaryota > Metazoa > Chordata > Aves > Passeriformes > Leiothrichidae > Trochalopteron > Trochalopteron elliotii. The sequence goes on from JANPWX010000271.1 coordinate 1,051,305, forward strand.
TGCCTTGGAGTAAGATAGGAAATTCACAGGAGAAATGGAAAGCTGATGAATAGGAAAATCCCTACATCATCTATTTCCAAACACGTTCAGATGAGGGAAAAACCAGCAAATGGATTTCCAAGCTAACAAACAGCAGTCTCGTGTTAACATTCAGAGTAAGCTGCCAGTCCCATTGGCTCCTGGAACCCTGCTGCAGCTCCCTGCACTGCCTTGGGTTTGCACTTCAGAGGAGATTTTAGGATAACAGAATCACTTGACTGCAAGGACAGAAAATACCAGCATATGGAAAATATTTTTTCTAACACTACAGGCATATGTGCAGTACCAAAGGACTTTTCCCTCTCCAATACAACAACCAAAGAATTAAACTGAGATTTAAGTATGGGGGAAAAGGGATCATAAACAGCAAATGCTAAGATGACAACAGAGTTGCAGCTGGGAACTGCTATATTGTTCCTTTGGAAAAAAATAATTGTCAGATCAGACTTATAAAATATATTAAAAAATCAGATAAGATTTGTAACCGTTTTCCCTGAAAGTCTGCATTTTTAAATCACAGCTTTAAACAGGCCAGGATGGCAAATGTCATGAATCATTTACCTGTGATATCAATGCACTGCAGTAAAACCTCTAGTTGACATAATTCTGAGCTATTTTAAATGAGTGCCCCCTTACATTTATTAATATTCTAATAACGTTGGCATTCTAAGAAAAGTTCAAAATTCTCTTTTTTTCAGTCCTGTAACCTTGGCCTGGCTGACATACTGACTTCCTGGGCAGCATAGATCTATCTGCCCCAAGTACAAGGCTTCTCAGCCTTTTGGAAGAACCAGGAAAACTCTTCCACATGCAGAACTCAGGGTTAAAAAATACACCTGTTAGAAGCATCCAGGAAACACACCTCCTAGTACATCAAGGCTACTGCAGAAAGGCATCTTTCATCTTGGTTTTGACAAAATTCCTCTCCCCGCAGTGAATGCAATTTATCTGATGGATTTCTCTTTGAAATGAGGAATGAAGTCCATCTCCGTAACGTTACTGAATATGAAATAAAAATGAAACAGAATCTAAATATACCCAACACTATCCCGCTCTCCATCCCTCACATGAATCCAGTATCACTCTGGTGCCTAAAAAGAAGCATTAGAGGCAGCGCTCATCCATATTTCAGTGTAAAAAGCAACCCTGTAAATGCTAAGAACCAGCAGAAGAACTTTGGAAAGACTGTCAATGAGAGTAGCATATTTCTTGCCGTTTCATTCCTGGGTTGTGGTGTTTGTTTTTTTTTTTAGTTTCTTACTCTGATTCAGCATATATGCATACACAATTTATCTTCCTCCCTACCCATCCCCCTATCTGCAAGATTAATAAGGGGCATGATAAGTGCATGGCTGCATGCAAAGACAGATATGTACCCCTCCTTTATAATCTGCAATTTCTTCCACTGGCATCCCTTACAGCCACTGTGCAGAGGTGTGTCCCATCATGACCTGATTTCCAAGAGATCATAGGCATAATGGAGTTGGGCTTCCTCTACATACATTGTGCAATCATTCATATATTTTATCTGGTGAATATTTTCACCAGGTGGGATCTTTCCCTTTGAACTAAAATATCCCAGCCTCTACAAACCAGCCTAGTCTTGACAAAACCAGTCCTAGACTAGTTTTGTGCTGGTTCTCAAAGACAAATGCACTGGGTAAGGGCAGCAGTGACAGATGATGTACTACCAGCAGGGAAGGACTCTGCTAGACTTGTAAGATGGATTCTTCCATCTGGGCAAACATCTCTGAGTGTCAAAAGAGAAGAGGGCAAGGCCTGAAACAACAGCCTCGCTTGTTGGGACATGAATCCCACCATGCAGAGTTGGGGGGAGTTTCAAAATGTGGGTACTGAGCTGTCACAACCATGTCACACCCTCCAGCTCACCCATGTAACTCCAGATGGTATTAACCTGGAATTATGTCTAAAGAAAAGAGACTGTATCCTCCATACTTCTTCCCTGGCCTCACAAAAAAACCTCATGTCTTTGAGAACAAGGAGTGCAGAGAAAAGAGCATGTGATGCTATGAGTCAGCAATGGAAAGACCTGCCCAGGATGATTATCTCTGAACCCGAGGAGGGATAGAGCAGGACCCAGGATTGTGGTTGCAGCAGCTTGGTGCTCCCCCAGAACTGTTGTGACTGTACTTTGGTGGGTCATGGTCCCCCTTCAGAGGAGAGAAGAATGTTCTGCACTTTTACAAGATCAAGACAAATGTCTGTGTATTTTCATTTTTACTATTGCTCATGATAACACCATTTTATCTTAATTCCTTCAAGATTACTGCAAAGCTGGTAATTGCAATCAAGCTATTTTATAAGTCCAATTTACAGTAGACCAAATTATTTATTATTTATTTTCATTTCTAAGTGGATCATTTGTGTTTTCTCTGAGTAAGATGATGTGTACAAAATATCCCTAAATATGTCAACTAAGTGGAGAGATACAGAAAAATGCCTCTCTGTCTCATAAGTACCCATTGCTTTCTGAATACAAATCATTCTTACACAAACACAGCAATAACGTGGTAGGCTTCCTCAGAGTATTAGAAATACATAAAAAAACCCACTGTATGCCACAAAGTTCTTACAGCTAAAAGATTTACCCAAGCAAGCAGTGCTGTTGACTTCAGTCCTCACACCATTGCAGGTCCCCTCTTGCTAATTCAGCTCTTAGTGCTGCCCTAAATCCAACTTCCATTTGAGCCTAACCAAGCAACTCCTCCCCATGCATTCTCCAACATCCCCCACCTCTTTCCCTGCCATTCCTGAATGACACAATCTTTCTGGATACCCACAATTAGAAACCATTTAACTGGAAACGGGAACTCAGGCACTGGGAGTGACAGCTGTTAAGCAGCTGCATATCAAAATTCCAGTTAAAATTGTTTATTTGCAAACACACATGGAAGTCTTAAGCTATTGACTGGCTTTTGTGTGGATCTAATCTATTACCACAGGGCTTTCAGTATATACAACTTCACTCAGTCTGCAGAAGTAAAATACAAATTCACTTGGGTGCAATTTACTGTGGCAATAACCATACTGTTTACATCATGATCAAGTACAAAGAGTTGGTCTAATATCCCCAAGGAGAACAGACTGTGTAAATAAGCATCTTTTATGGGAGGGCTCTGAGATTTATTCCTGATGCTTTCCAATTGTGACTTTGGAAAATCCTTGCAAGCCCTTCAGAACAAGGAGGGTAAAGCTGACCTTTTTTGAGAGCTGCTGGTAAAATATCTGATCTTGTGTTAAGCACAAACTTAGCTGTGACATTCACTAAACCAGAAAAATGGAAGTTCCACCACTGAAAACCACAACAGCTCCTTCTGTGCTGGCAGCAACACATGAACATGGGGCAGCTACAGCTAAACTTCAGCTCCCAGGCTGTTAATTAATCCATAGCTTTTGAAATACTCTTTGCTGGGGCAGTCTGTATTCTTCCAGCCTGACCCAGAAGAGTGACAGCAGCAGTCAGTACGGCCCAAGACACAGCATTGATGGATTTGTACTGACAAGCAGCACAGTGGAGGAAGTAACACTTGGGAATCCCACACTAGAGATGGAAATCCTGAGAGTCCTATGTTACAGCATTGGCAATTTGAGTTAGACTTGACAAAAACACTTACAAAGGTTAGAGAATGAAGCATTTGGATAGGTGGTAGAGTTTCCAACCTAAAGCCTCAAGTGGCAACATGCCTGAGGTAAACATGTTCTGGGCAGGAAGATAAACTACAGGCACTTCTGAGCTCTTTTCCAGTTCTATTTCTGTGACTCTGCTCTCAAGTGTGTTGTCCCATGTCTTGGAAATGAAATTTCTGTTCCATAGTTTTTTACTGTACACGCTTGCTGGTGTCAATGACAGAAGTGAGAACAGGACCCCATGTTTACAGGCTTCTTTTACTGAGCATCTTCTCCTCCCTCCCAGCATGTATGGCAGCTTTTCTCTTGAACCTGTATGGTGTTCTCCAGCCTCCTGACTGATAAACAGCTATGAGTTCTGCTGCCTTTCTGCAGGACCAAAAAAGATCAGAAGGCTTTGCATTTTCAAAGACAACCTCTTCTTTTTAGCGTGTTCTCTCAGTCTCCAGAATGGGAGTCCAGTGATACGATTCCTCTGATTCATGTGCATGCCATACCCCATTTTTTCCTTAGCAGTGTACAAGAGGGCGTATTTTTAGGATATTATCTCATGATACACTTGATAACCCAACTTCTATATAATCTAACCCTTAGTAACATAACCCATTTTCTTCTTCAGGCTATTGTGAGCTGTTTCCTCTTTTCAGTTTCTAGTTGCAGAATTTGGCTTTACACAGAAACTCTGCTGCACCCTTAGCCATGCTTCACCATGTGTAGAAAGGATCAAGGGACCAGACCCATTTCATCCTTCTGTGTCCTCTGCATTACATCTTGTGTTTGCATGAGCAAACATTTGTAAGCTGAACCCATATTTTTATGGAAGCACATCACACATCCCCGATTACTAAAGTGGGACTGGCAGTATAAGGCAATGGCACTCATGCCACAGCCCGCATGGAGCTGCCTGTCATGCAATGATCATCTCCTCTCTAACTGTTCAAGTATGTTAGAATTAATTTAAAACACACGCAGTACTTCTCTAATGTTGCCCTTTCATGTAGACTGTGATCATGAACCACATGACTGAGCAAGGCAGAAATACCCTTCCTGTTAATATGGGCTTTACACCATGAGAAACCTGCATAATACCATTTTTCAGGGCCCTACCCTATCTCATGACACTTTTTTTTTTGTTGTTATTTTGAAGATGGTTTTGGTGTCTGGAAAAATGCCATGTGCTATCTCAGATACAAAGGAGTCAGGCAAATAAACCACACTGGAAATACTTTCTGATTTGCTTAAGTAGCAATTTAAGTGAATAGGAAATCTGCTGCTCATCTCAATTAGAAGACAGTCACAGCCAAAAAATCCTATTATAGAGACCATATTATAAAAATGTGGATTAGGAATTTCCCTAAATTCTATTTACAGAAGAAAGAGCCAGATGAAGATCCAAAGGATCTCTTCCCTGTATACGGCAACATCTGTTTCTTACGTGAACTGTGTCTTCAAGACATTATACCTTTCTACAGTCATTTCTCCATCTACAAAGGAGTATAATAAAACTTATGTTCCTTTATAAAGTGCTTTAAACTCCATGGATGAGAAGAGCTTTATGAAAAAAAAGGTCACATTTTTATTACTGTTGTTACTATTAAGTTACCACAAGCAAGAATATTTGTCAAATTATGGGTTTAATGAGATATGTTTATCAATAGTAAGTAGGGATGCTGGCAGAAAAGCCCCTATACTCCTTTCTGAAGTCGGCCAAACTGACAAAATCAATTAATACAGAAATGTTGCTGATAAATTCTGGAACCTCCCTAGCTAAAAAAAGCTTGGTACAATCCCTTAAAATCAAGCAGAGGAGGAACCCAGGATGGACACTACTCGATTTAAAAGATTCAAGGGTCACAAATGTGGAAACACATTTGCCCCACAGGATCTCAGTGAGAACAGATGACACCACCAACCGCTCCCACTGTTTACAGTACGAGGAAGAGAGAAACATCCCAACTCACATAAATCCCATCAGCAGCCCAGCTGTTCAGGAAAAGCCACTGGGAGCCCTCTCTGAAAAGCAGGAGGCCAAACTTGGTGTCAACAGAAGCCATGGGGTAACACAGTCAGATAGAAGGTGAGTGTGGACACCAAAAAGTGCTGTTATAAAGCACGCCACTGTGAGAATTAATAGATGTACAGCCCACAATTGGTTTTGTAGGGCTCTGCTTGTGCCACCTCCAAGGAAGTAGCTGAGGAGATGTAAAACCAAGTGAGGAGATGCCAGTTTCACAGTTAAATTGCTGAATTTGGTAGGATCCTTGTACCTTCAATTCCTTAATATGTTAGCAAAGCAAATTTTTCCACTTAGTGTATCAAATTGTACACACTACACCACTTTATCCCTCAAGCTCATTTTCTGACAAAGCAATGCTCACCAGGAAGTGTAGCCCAGCCTTCATTCACATTTGCACCAGCACATAGCAGACATGAACTCAGGCCACACTTTGTTGTCTTTTTCCTGCCTAAAACCTCATGAAAATGCACAGCACAAGTGCAAGGTTTCCTACTTCTAATAATGTGTATTTTTTTATAAAACTAAATGAATTCCAATCAGAGTTAGACAATATTTGAAGAAGAAAGTTGACTATACGATCAATGCTGCAGAAAAAAAGATCTATAAGAATCTGTAAAAGTTAAAAAAGATAGCATTTTCCTAATTCTGGTAAGAATATTTAATTATTAAACCCCACAAATACCAACAACAAAAATCCTGAATAGTAAAGAATCTTTTACTTTCATAAAGCTCAGTTTATACCTCGCTAAAAGTCCTATTTCTTATTCCGGTAGCATTTTCTTTGGGAGGTTCTCAAACTCCCTCATAACACGCCCACAAAATACATCGCTTATCTTCTTTACAGATGAGAAAATCAACCAAAGCATAATTAATTAATCCTCCAAAAGTTGTAATCATCCCTAATACAGAGATCAAAGACACTCTATTGCAATCCTGGGAGTAAGGGAGCAAAGCAGAGAAGCAAAAGTTAACGTCAGTCTCCAAATGACACAGCACAGCAGTGATAAAGCTTCTTCTTGCAGAGTGCTAAGGAACTGATTTAAGATTAATCTATCAAATATGCCCACCTCTCTCAAGGCTGTAGGCAGATGGATGTGCCACTAAGACAAATGATGAACTGCCATCCTCTGATGTCACCAGCCTTGCCACTTGCAATCAGAACAGCACTGGAATGGTACTTAACTGCTGAGAACAGAGCTTGCATGAGGCACATCTGGGACTGAGATCCTGTCACGGTGGGAAAAATCCTTTCCTTCCAAAACACTGAGCTTCTCCAATAAGCTGGAGGTTAAAAACAATGCTGCAAAATAACTGATGATTTCATCAAATGTACAGGGAACTCAAGACTGAAATGTTTATTTTGCTTGACAAACAAAGCAGACCCACTGAGAGGAAGACAGCAAAATACATTAACTACAAACTTAGTGAGAGGATATCAGAAAAGACTCAAAGTTTTCAGGAAACCTTCTTTATAATCCCAAAATCACATGCAAGGCAGTTATGGCAAATCTCTGGCTGGCTTTTCTTGCCAGAAACAACTGCAAGTTACCAAAAAGTCAGCCCTACCACAGGCCTGCATCATCAGCACTCATCAAAAGCTTATATTGCCCCAGAGAAACAAGTTCACCGTCCTCAGAAACCTGAGGGATGTGTTTTTGATGGCCACTACATCCAAAGTCAATGGTTAGTTACCATAACCACGGCATAACCAAAATTTCAATCAAATGCAATACAATCACAGAGCAGTAACAATTCAGCCTTGGTCTAGAGAAAGAAGTTCACCACTATTCTTCATGGAATCACTAAAATTCAGCATATTTGAAAGTTTCACAACATGCCAAATTTCTTTGTCATCATGCATGATGTACTTCCCAGCTTAAAAGCACTACTGATGTGCAGGGATGTTGCCAGCAGAACATGCAATCAGGGAAACACCACAAATTGATTACAATGTCAATAAAAAGCCTTTTTTGCCTTGGGAGCTATGGGGAACCAGAAGCTGAATACAACCCAGCATCATCCTATAATGACAACAAAAGAACCCAGGACGTCAGAGCAGGAGCAGAGCTCCAAGGCACAGGATATTCCTCAGCACTGTTCAGTGCCAGTACAGCGCATTCCACAGGGAAGTGGTTCCATGAGAGCAAGCTCATGGTCTGAATGACCAGCAACCCAGAAAGTATGACAAAACTTTAAGGAAAGTTCAGAGGAACTGGAGCCATCAGGCTTTGGAGGAACTGGAGTGTGCATTTCTGCAGCAGAACATCGAAGAGATGAAGCAGACCATGAAAGACAGCCAGAACATTGACCCCGCTTGAGCCCAGGAGGCAAGACAAGGTCATGGCCCTCTCCAAGCCTATGGTGATGTGTGCTGCTCCCCACTGGGCCCTGCAGAAGACACTGCAGAAGAACAGAGTTCACCCAACTGACCCATGATAACAAAGCAGACACATGCCCAAGTCACATCTGGACACAAGACCACATAACAAACCTCAAAACCAGAACCTTTTTGAAATTTTTTTCTCCCTCTCCTTTTAGATATTGTCATCCTCCACTATCTTAATACATTTGCAGGAATTTGAAATATATGTAAAAATTTATTGTTACAGCTGTTATCCCCATACTAGTTTTCACAGTGAACTCAGTACAGTACTTTAAAGCTCCAGAGTAACCATCAGCTCCATCCACTATGCATTTCATTTCTCCTCATACCTGCCTTCCCAGCCTGCTCCTGCTTTGTCTTTTTGTTCCTCATGATGAGGAGCAGTTGAGGGAGCTGGGGAGGCTCAGCCTGGAGAAAACGAGGCTGAGGGGGAACCTTATCACTCTCTACAACCACCTAAGGAAAGGAGGGTCTAGCTGGGTTGGGGGATGGCCTCCTCTCTCAGGTAGTGAGCACCAGGACAAGAGGAAATGGGCTCAAGTTGCACCAGAGGAGGTTTAGATTGGATATAAGAAAAAAAATTCTGCACCAAAAGGGTGGTCAAGCATTGGAACAGGCTGCCCAGGGAGGTGGTTGAGTCAGCCACCCCTTGGGTATTTAAAAGATGTGTGGATGTGGCACTTGGGGCCACGGTATAGTGGTGGGCTTGGCAGTGCTGGGTTAACATTTGGGCTCGATGATCTTAAAGGTTTTTTCCAATCTAAACGATTCTTTGATTCTGTAAACAAAAATGATTAGATGAAAGCCACAGGCTGAAGTATGAGAGATACACTTTATCCTTGGTATCAGCAGAGTTTTCAATACATCAGGGACGAATGAGGGGTATTGACAGCTGAAAGGTTTGCTCACTTGAGTTCACTTCTACAACAAATTTTCTCGCTAGATTCACTTTTGCGAAAGTCAAAGTGTAATAAACAAAGTTATTCTCTGTAGGGTTATTGACAAGAAAAAAAGAGTTATAAGTAGTATTGATTTGGGGTGAAATGGTAGAACGTGACAATCAATAGAGCTTAGTCAGATATAAAATAGAAGGAGTCACACAAGTCATGACAGGATTATTACAGGAGACAAATCCTGGTATCAGCCAAGGAAGGGAAGAAGCTATAAATGGGATCCAATATATAAGCTGTGGATTGTTTTCTAGAAAAAATAACCCTAAATTCTTCATTTTAATGTTTTAATATGTGAGGTAGTTTTTATTTCAGCATATTGTCAGTGCTGTTTTTCTAAAGCTTTTGAAACAAATTCTTTCCACCTCCATATTATTTTCATTAAATGTCATCAAAGCTCTTTTCAAATCACTGAGAGAAGTATGATTATCCTTATTTAACAGATAATGAGAAGATAGAAAGAGACTGGAGCTACATTTCCCAAACCAGTCAGTAATGCCGTGTGCCTTGTGTCTAAATACACAAATCCATAAAATGAGAGTCCTACAGAAACAAAATTTTCACAGGTCCCTGGAAATCACAATTTTGGTCAACAGCTGCTTACAAGTTCCCAAACTCTGGGTCACAGGTTGGGGAGCCAAAAGCTGAGCCCTCACAGCAAACACAGCAAGCTACGTAAGCACAGTGAGCTTGCTCACACATACAACAGAGCCTAAAATAGGAGGGATGCTAATTCACAGTCCTCTGCTCTAATTACAAAGCTCATTATTTTTACCACTCGAATGACTCAGGGTGAAAGAAACCCAACAACCGTGTATTCTACCACACGGAAGGACTGTACATTTGCTGGGATTTACACAGTGCCTACCTTCTGAGCACAGCCACACTGGAAAATAATAGCAGTAATCAGAACAGCAATGAATATTTTTCACTGGTGATTATGCCCATGCACAATTGTTCAGAGCATTGCCTTTTCCTAGATTCTGGACAAACACCCCCCCCCCCCCCCAAATTATTGAAAGATGCTAAAATGATTTACAAATGAAATTGGATACAGAATTAGTTACACTACTGAGGTGAAAGGCAGCAGCATTAATAACAATCAGCGTCACACAGCAATTTATTGCAGGCTGTGATGGAAACTATTCCATTCCAGGGAGATATAAACCATATTTTGAAGAACCTCTTCCACTAATCCACTAAATAAGTGCTGACAATCAAACTGTGGGATATGCAGAGCCTCAGGGAGGAGGGGGCCTTGGAACAGCTTCATTTTTATGAATGGAGCCATAAGAAGGAGGTTAGAGAAGGACAGGAGCACACACAACTCCAATCCTGAGAAAGGCACAGGACAGGCTGAATAGCATCACCACACTGAAACATGAGCTGCCCAGGAAATCAAGGGTTACACAGTTGAGATAAAATATTTTTTTTAAAAAAAATGCCATTGATTTCCAAAGAGGGATATGTAGTCACTGCAACAGTTTAAAAGCTTTTTTAGCTGGAATCACATTTGCAGTCACGGGATTTCTATTGGAAAATGGCATTATCGTCTCCAGAGAGAAAACTAGGACTGAACCACATCAGGAGGAGGATGGACAAGATGACCTTTTGAAGTCCTCTTCAGCCGTATTCCTGTAAGTCCATACTCAGTGACAGAAAACACATCTGGACTGGAGCTGTTGGGGCTTAGGCATTCAAGTTAGAAAATTTTTGGCATAAGTCTCTGGCATGAGAAGAAGCCCAAGCAATTTTTATATTGGGCTCTGTCTGCCATCAGTGATGCGATTCAATCATAAAATGGCTTATTCTCCCAACACAAATATATAATACCATGCCAGAGTAGGAATGTGAAGCTGCTCTCATTATCACAGCTAAGTTCATTTTACAGCAAAGCAGTTTACTTTAAGACTTTTCCAGTAATCCAAGTCTAATTATGGAATCAATTTAAAACAATTTTGTAATTAAAAGTACCTGCTGAAAATATCTCACAGGCTCAATAATTTAAATGATAGTGTTAAAAAGGTAATTAAAATTAAAAAGGCCAAATGAGGCTGGGTCGCTCCTCCACTAGGAGAGTGCTGAAGGACGTCGCATTTGCAAACCCGAATCGCCAGCTTCCTCCCCAAATTCCTGCTTTCCCCAAGCTGCACGGGGATTTCGCACTAAGAGTCATCCAAGAGATGTCTGAGCGGACCGCGGCGGGGCAAGGCTTTTTTTTTTTTTTCC